>VYXH01003312.1:616314-627304 GCA_013397275.1 Burhinus bistriatus
CGTGGGTACACAGAACCTGGAATATTTTTGTTTGGTTAAACTGTTTGCTGTATTTGAAATAACTTCACACCTCATTTTGGATCAACTGAAATTACTTTTCTGGCAAATAAACTATGCCAATTAATCACTTTCTTTTGGACTACTTTCAATTTCAACCTCATACTCATACCTCCAGACAATACTGCTTTATTGCTGAGAGGATAAACTTTTGAGAAGATAAACAACCTCAGCTTCCACTGACTTCATTTTTGGTTGTGAGTGTTTGTGCCTGTGTGTTTGTATTTTTCTTATCTGATAGCCAGAAAATGAACACGCGGACTTATCAACCATCTACCAAATATTTTTAAGTGACTTGGCATATCATGCAGGAAAACTGTAGCAGAGATAAGGCTGAAGAGTCTTCCTGCATAGCACTGCCTAGGTTGGCATCTTATTTTTAATAGTAGCTCTCATGTAGCTCTCAGCAGGCCTTCCAACTCCAAGATGAAATAAGGGAGGAATACAATAAACAGCTTCATTAAGCTACACAGGCCTGGTTCATCTCTGATCACTGCCTACGCTCTGTATCAAATGAAACACTATCTGTGGGATGTATTCATGTAATTAGAGACTACTGTGATAAATATTCAAAAGACCACTCATGTAAAGTCACATAAGAAATCAGAAGACATTTTTTGACGGCTCGATTTTGAAACATAAATTATGTTCTATTATAACGATTAATTCATCTGTAATATCCTTGATTATTTTTAAAGAAAAAAGAGGATAGTAAATTATTCTTGGACAAGCAATAATCTTTCTGTTATGTGCCAGCAGGATGAAGGATTCAACTCTGAAGCGCCAACTACATTATGTAAGTCTGCATCCCTTGAATTATAGGGCTAGCAGTAATTGCAATTAGCAAGAGAAGGCATAATTCAGGAAAGGACTGTTGGACAGTTTTCCAGGTCTGAAAGAAAAGATTGAGAAATGCTCCAACTGGGAGTTTTCAACTCTGAAGCAGATGACTAGGAAGAATCTTCTGGTCCTTCTGACCATAACAAAAGGCCTGCCTAGTAAAAAAAAAAAGATCTCTTCTCTACATGCAGACACAGTGTCTGTTCCCCTTCCCTATAAGTGCAGTGTCCACTGCTACACTTTTGGCAATTGCATGAGCTCGGCCCCAGATTAGACTGTTTGTGCTCGGTTATTTTCACACACTGCCAAAATTTGCTGACAACACCAGGAGAAAAAAAGGGAAAGGAAAACTGGTGATTTTCAACAGTTTATAACTCAGCTCAGCCTAAGCAGGTTTTTATGGGACAAAGAACAGAGATTTCTCTGTAGACAGCACTTTATTCCTGCCTAATTTAAAGGATTTGCTGTGAATGATGGAAAC
Organism: Burhinus bistriatus; assembly: GCA_013397275.1. NCBI lineage: Eukaryota > Metazoa > Chordata > Aves > Charadriiformes > Burhinidae > Burhinus > Burhinus bistriatus. The sequence continues at coordinate 617,693 of VYXH01003312.1, forward strand.
ATTAGAACTTCTTAAAGAAAACATAACAAGACAAAAATCCTAGCAGTTCACTAGTATTTTTTTACAGTAGATCATGTTTGGTGATATAAATAGAGACCATTATCTACTCTCCAATAATTATTTACAACAAAGTTGGGGTTTTTTGAAGAAAATGAAAATACAGACTTAAAGGAAGAGGGCTTCAAAATACATAGTATTTCTTTAAGGGGTGAAATTTCTTCCTTGGAATAATTCACACTTGTGCTATCCTAGTGCCACAGCATTCCCTAAGGAGTGTGAAATGATCTTCTCAGGGTTACAGAGTCAGTAGTAAACACAAGTTCTACCCTAAGAAACATATTTTAAATACATATTTTCACTAACATAATATCTAACAACTTCCTATTACAACCCAAAGGTAATTTTCTGGAGTCCTCTTATTGCTTTAAGACTTTCTTTCAGTCCATATCTAGAATCTTTTAAAGCAGCATTTCCTAAGCTATTTTTCTTGAATGCTCCCCTGCCCCATTAGCTGACTGCAGGGCCCAGGCTGTTAAACTTACACCTCTGTCAAATCTCAAATTTAATCAGTGCTGCTTTTGAGCATCTCAAACTTTTCCCTTTGAAACATGCCCTAAAACTTGGGAAACAATACTGTTTTACTGTATTTTTTAACAGATTCTGTACAACAGCTATTGTTTTCCATTAAGGATACCAAAACCAGCCAATTGCTTCACAAAATTGACCACTCATTCAATTACAGTTATTTTTGAGTTGAAATTTAGGAAACATTTTAACAATATTAGAAACTTTTTGCAAAACTAGAAGACAGATGACAAGAGTGCTTTTCATAAAAGGTATAGGCTGGGAAAGTAGGGCAACAAAGAATATACTGGGGTTTCTGTATATAAATATAAGATATTTAATTGACTGGAAGTCCTCAGTAGAGACTTGTTTGCAACAGAGCCTCATGGTGAGGGTGAGTTTTTGAAGTTTGGATGCCTTTGGCAGCTTTATAGAACTTTAAGACAGACCAGCTATGACTAAAACATGCTCAGCTAGTTAACCATACAAACGTAATGTTTTTTCCATCCTTCTCTCCATGTGCTGACAGCATTACCATTCTCTCCAGTGTTCTTCCTTCTGAGGTACAATGGATCTACCAGTTTATGCAGTTCCTGATACTACATTTCTAGTACAACAACTTTCCAACAATAACTTACTCAGCTAAGAGGGGTCATCATTTAAAAGAAGGGAGTACTTATATTAAAGGCTCTAGAGCTACACAATTTCAAATACATTTCAGGATATACCGTACACTACGTGTATATTTTAATGAGAAGGTTTGGCAGAGCAGTTTGGCAGAAGAAAGTACTGCCAAGTGATTGGATATGGGATATATCTCCAGTTGCTTTGGATTCCCACATCACCTTAAGAACTATTCTTCCCATCCCCCAGTACACCAACTCTCAGGGCAGTCAAATTTATAGCTCAATAAAAATTTTTATTAAAAATAAAAAGTGTGGCTTTTAAGTACTGCAGTCTTCCAACATCCTTATGCCAGGTCTAGATCAGACTGTTGTAGCTGAATATGAAGCTGGGGAGGCTTGGCCCACTTTATACAGCACTCCTAAGTTAGAGTTTCAAGATCTAAGCCACCTCTCTTTCCATTTTGTAACAGCTGTTTTTCTATCCTTTCATTAAAAAAAAAAGAAAAGGAAAGAGGTTAGTGTAGAAAAGTTAAATAAATAAATAATGGCTCACAAAACCACAGTGGAGGAACCACTGCTGGTCCTGCCAATAAAAATGTTCCTTCTCTTCAGGGCTGGCTAAACAACTGAAAGTGTTTCTAATGAACTGCTGGCAGCACTATCCATCATTGCACTAAATGGATTCATGTCTCCCTAAACTGAGGATAACTATTTATCTATAATGCGTGGCCAGAAATTAGGAAGTATTTAAGCCTTAGAAGTCTAATTCCTCACTTCTCAAAGCTTGGTTTTATTCAGGCCTCCTTATGTAAAGATGACACGAGAACTCTGACTGATAAAGAACTTCAAACTCTGTTCCAGTGGTAATGAATCATCCACGTGAGTTTGAAAAATACATTAGCAGACCAGACATCTGCAGTCTGATTTTAGCATTACAACTACCTGATATTATGTTTATCTCCTCCCTCTTCCCTTTTTGTCATTTGTTACAATGACTTGTGTCTTACCTTAAAGTAGACTATAGGCTACTCAAAGCAATAAGGCACATTCATAAGACACACAAAATAATTGAGTCCCAATAATTGTTTAGGATCTTTGAAGATGCTGTTATGCAAATAACAGTAGTCTACTGCAAACAATCAGAAGGAAGAAATGTTTTTGAGCTCTGACAAAAGTGTGGAAGTAATGTAGTCAGAAGTCACTTCTGAAGGCTCGACTGCTTAGATATGTAGCTCCTATTTACAGAGACATATTCATACAGTGGTTGTCTTTAGAACACCAGGGATCAGAAGATAATTCAGAGATCAATAAAACATGCCTACAAATAATGAAAAGAAACACTTACTTCATCTCCAGGACTTCCTCCAAATGTTTCCTTCTTTCAGCTCGTAGGTTGGTCAAATGGGTTTCCTTCTCAGCCAAAGACTGTTGTGTAGAGGACAATTTCGCCTTCATTGACTCCAGCTCCTGCTTAACCTTCTCCATGGCCATCATTAGCTCTTCCACCTAAAACATTTTTTGGGAAGACAGGAGGAGAGAAAAATAGTGTAACATGATCAATTGGAACTTACTAAATGTTACAACTAAATCGGGAGCACAAAGGTTACCAGTGCACGTACACTGCATAACACTTATGTAGACGGGAAGCATCATCTAGCGCTGCGGGCAGTACATCTACACTTGATTGAAGCAACATTACAGTCTGAATTAGCATAGTCTGGTCACTGGAATGTTACCATTACATTACCAAATTACAAATCTTCAACTCTTCAGTATTTCTATTTTAGAAAAGGTACCACAAGGATAAAAGAATGGCCTACATGTATTAAAATTAGCCCACAAAAATGCTATGTATTAAATGGAATACATCAATAGTGTACCAAAAATATAAAAAACTTTCTCTGTAAATGATGCCTAAAGAAAAACTACATAAGCACTTTAAGAACAAAGGTAATGTTTCCGAAACAGGAAGAGGACTGGGTTCCCATGAAGATGTGAGTAAGGCTACCTCCCTCAAAATATCTGTTGAACAATGCTTATAGGCATGATTTGTAATTTAGTAACATAAAAGACATTCAAAGAGCTGCTGATGGCAGACAAGTACAACAGAACAATGCTCATATCTTCGGCAAATGGGAAAGGTTCAGAATTAACATGACTGTAAATTCTAGCACAGATATTACACAGATAAACAGAGTCATATTTTATTTTGAACTTGGATCAGGTTCTGTCTCAGTTAGAATTTATCACTAATTCCCATGCAAATCCACAATAAATGCTCAAGTATAGCTACATGTAACATACAAAAACCTTTGGATATTCTTTTAATAATTTTATAATAATGCTTGATCGCACACATTACTTTCACCAACTTTTCCCATATAGATTTTCTCTATCACAACCAAATGTTCATAAACAATTTTATAATGTGCTTCAAATGGGAGAAACTCAGATGCTACTTTTGTACATAATCAAGCATTTGTATAAATCTAGTACGACGATACAGCACTGCACTGCATTTATATCCCTGCATAACAACCAATTTGGGCTCCATCCTGGAAGTGAATTACTGAAATTATACTAATATACATGTTTTTACAAAAAGAGTTGAGCACATCACTCGCTATACAGGCGCCGGAGGATGGAAGGTAAGGAACATATCACCCCTTGCTTCAATAAATCCTGTCCTCCTAAAGGCAGAGCTAGCGACTCAGGACAAACACAGATCACAAGATTGGTTTTCAACCTCAATCAGTGATAGAGCAAGAAACATTGCAATTCAGAATTATCAGATTTATAAAAATCTAGCATAGACATTGTGTAGTGCTTACTGCAGAAAGCCTATCTACTTCCACTCAAACGCAGCTGACAAGCATTCTTATGCCCAGCAAATTAAGAAAAATTTAAAATATGCAATTATCAAAAACTATCAAAACATACAGCCAATAATTCATCTAATAATCAAAGACTGAAGGAAAATTTCAGTGACACACATAGTCCAAACTGGCTAGCATACATATAATAACCAAACTTTTCCTGTCTTTTTAGTGTTTAGTGTGCAAAAAAAGATCAGAAACTCTGTCAATTCTTAAAACAAGAGAAAAGTCCATAAAATGAAACAGAGAAATACGTCAGAAAAGAATGCAAAGAAAAACTGCAGAAACAATGAATAGCAAAAATACTACTAGGATGGAAACCGACCCCTAGAAAGAGAAAAACAGCAACATGCTGGGCAAGTGAAGATGTACTAGTGTATCAGCTTCTAGTGCATCAGCTTCTACTTCCTTTGGGTGTATCAGAATTACCTAATATTTTCCTTTAAACTGAGAAGAAAAGAGGCACGCCAACTACAAAACCCTCTGCTTACAACAGAAAACAACCTCAAATAAACAAGCCCCTGACCAACTGCAACCATCAAAATGGCTTATGTCAATCTGTCAGTTGCCAAAATAAAACAATCTTTGAAGCAACATCTTTTCCGTAACCAGGTTTGAAAGATTTCTGACATCCTTCATTCCATTCCCAGTCAGGAAGATCCATGATGTTAACACAGAAGGACTGGTTTGCTTGGTGCAGATCTGTAGTGCAACAACTCCAGGCCATTAAGAAGACTCAACGAGGCTAAAGGCAGATATTTAGGTCAAGGCTCCTAGTGCTAGGTGGCAAGATCTCTGTCAGAGTACTGTGCAGTAGTGGTTATTGCAGGTACTTAAGCTTTTTCTCATCGCTCTGTTTGCTAATTCCTTTAATTCTAAGGTTCTATTCTGCATTTTTGCAGGTTAAAAGAAAATTGATCTAATCATGTACTAGGAATGGCTGGAATGCAAGTGGCTTTTAAATCGTGCCAACAGCTTAGTTCATAACTGCCATTACCTTCCATCCTCTCCAGCAAGTACCATTTGTCATGCGATTTACTGAAGACAAAAATCCCCAAAATAGTGATGACTGTATTCACAAAAAAGACTTAGTTGTTCAGATTCATGAAGTTATAGATATTCCACAGGAGCATTTCAATTAAACTTCTACAAAACAAAACATTTTATTTGGCAGCTTATGAATCTTAGTGCAGACCTGTCTGTATACATTCCTGTAAGCAGTCCTGTGAGAAATGATACAGGAATATTCACTGGAACCAAACTGCGTGCAAAGCACATCTAATTTAGCCTATACAAAACCCTTCAAATTTACCCTTGCCTTTTTTTGTTTTCCCTGAGAGCAGCTAATTATATAATAAAGAAAAATTATTTGCCAAGAACCAGAGTTCTTGGCACGCTGAGACATTTTCAGAGACATGCTGCTGACATTTTCAGTTTAACTGTGAGTAAGCTTGTGCCCTGTCGGTTATAACTAGAAAGTTTCCATTTCAGAAGGTGTAAAGAGTGCACCCTTGCTCCTCTTTTCTCTCTGCTGAAATGATAGTCTGTAAAGCAGAGTGTATCTGACTATCTATGACTCACCTGTGATTCAGTTCTCTGTAGACATGCCTGAAAGGCCTTCAGGTATTCTGAGCAGGATGGATCTGCAGAGAACTTAAATGGAGACTATTTTTTTCATTGTTTTTAAGCCCTAAGTGACCTGGCCAGGTGACAGCTTACCTTTAAGTAAGAACATGAAGCTGAATGAAGTTTCTGTTAGAGTGGAGAGCTCCCGAGAGACTGAACAAACTATGTGAAAGAGGGCAAACTATGTAAATTAGATCAGTATGGGAATCACTATAACAGAAAAGGGAAATGTCAACATAGGACAAATTTTTTACATAGTATTATATCTCCTTATAAAGCATGAAAGCAAGGTGGAGAGAAAAGGTGGTAAACCAGAAGTTTATCTACCATGTCAATGCCAGCCTGTAAAAAAACAGAAGATATCAAGTCCTTTTCAGGAGGCTATCTACCATTTGAACGTCCCCAGCTCCTACAAACTCTACCTTTAAGGTTCCTCTGATGCAACTGTCATAATCAGAAAACACACTGTTACATAGACATACAGATACCACCTTATCTCCAAGTATGTGGTGTTTCTGGTAAGCTTTTCTGGGGATTGGCTAATGTGAAGCCAGGGATTTCTGAACAGCTTGGTTAAGTTCCCCAAAAGTCTTAGTACTAGACAGTAAAAATTGAGAAGGGACTGGATATGCAAAATATTAATGAGGCTGTGAATCCTACCAACCTCTGTACAAGCTCCTGGAAAGATGACTGATGATCAGGATAGGCAAGCTCAAATTCCCACCTGTTATGAGAGAACTAATGCACTACTGAAAATTTCTGAGACGCAGTAGATATTTCATGCCAGGAAGAAGGCTACATCAACTCATGCAGTCGATATTGGTTGCCTCTTAAAATCAGAGCCCACAGACTCCAATACCTAAGGTCAATCTAGACAGACAAGCTAACTAAAGCAGCCTCAGGATCTCCAAACGCTTCATCATGTTTCAATTACAATGCAGTGAGGCAGCTACCTTTTTCTTCGCATTGTGAACTTCCTCCTCAGTGATGAAGGATCACCTGAAGAGAACTTTTCTACTGCACAGAAAATTGAAAAAGGCCTCCATAGCCATCTCAGGAAGATAGCTCTGGAGTTTAATTTTCATCATGAATGCTAGTAACATGATGTAATTCACTACAGCGGTACTGTAGAAATATAAAGAGGCAACAGACAAAGTCAGCAATACGGCAAAGAAAGGAGCAAAATGCACTTGAAAAAGCATTTGCACGGCAGAGCATCTATTCTGAAACGGTGACCCACACAACTCACCTTTATATGCTACCTGCATATAAAGAAAGAGGAAAAAGCTAAAGAATGCCCTCCACAGCCACTGCAAAGGAAAATTTTCCAGTCTTGGGTGACAGGACATGAATGCATCCATAGCTTAAATGTATATGACTGTCTTAAATAATATTACAGAATCACAGGGGTTTGAAGGGACCTCTGGAGATCATCTAGTCCAACTCCCCTGCCAGAGCAGGGTCACCTAGAGCAGGTTGCACAGGATGGTGTCCAAGTGGGATTTGAATGTCTCCAGAGTTGGAGACTCCACCACCTCTCTGGGCAGCCTGTTCCAGTGCTCTGCCACCCTCCAAGTAAAGAAGTTCCTCCTCATATTTAGATGGAATCCTCCTCATGTTTAGATGGAAATTAGATATTTATTAAGGATAAGAAATCACTGGTACACTATATAAAAGATGCTTGATGTTAATGTTAGATAAGACTTTTCCCCACCTGTAGATTAACAATCTTTGCAGAAGAGACTGCATTTCTCTGTTATTCATTTTTTTCATAGAATCATAGAATGGTTTGGGTTGGAAGGGACTTCTAAGTATCATCTAGTCCAACCCTCTTGACATGGGCAGAGATGTCTTTCACTAGATGAGGTTGCTCAGAGCCCCATCCAACCTAACCTTGAACAATTCTAATGATGGAGCATCCACAACTTCTCTGGGCAACCTGTTCCAGTGTCTCACCACTCTTACAATAAAAAATGTCTTCCTTATATGCAGTCTAAATCTACTCTCAAACAGTTTAAAACTGTTGCCCCTTGTTTTGTCACTACAGGCATTGGTTAAAAGTCTCTCTCCATCTTTTTTATAAGTTCCATTTATACACTGACAGGTTGCAATAACATCTCTCAGAGTCTTTTCTTCTCCAAGCTGAACAACCCTAACCCTCTCAGCCTTTCTTCAAAGGAGAGGTGTTCCAGCCCTCTGACCATTTTAGTGGCCCTTCTCATGTTTTTTTTCTGCTGGGGACTCCAGAGCTGGATGCAGTACTCCAGGTGGGGATTCATGAGAGCTGAGGAAAGGGGCAGAATCACCTCCCTCAAACTGCTGGCCACACTTCTTTTGATGTAGCCCAGGACACAAATGGCTTTCTGGGCTATGAGCTCATATCACCAGATCATGTCCAATTTTTCATCCACCGGTATCCTCAAGTTCTTCTCTGCAGGGCTGCTCTCAATCCATTCATCCCTCTGTCTGTATTGACATTGGGAATTGCCTCAAACCAGGTGCAGGATCTTGCACTTGGTCTTATTGAACTTTGTGAGATTTTTCACTGATTCAGCTAAAGCTTCAGTCATCCAGATGGTCCAAGGTATCTGTTAGTCTTGTTATTTTTCCTTCCTCACCCTTTTTTTTCTTTTGAGCAAGCACAAAAGACTGCACATCAGTCCACAATTAAAGGTTTCAAAGGGCATGACAAGGGGACTTGACTATTACACTAAGAATCCTACTCCTAAACTGGAGATACAGTACTTTAGATGCAGTGATATATGGGAAACTTATAGCTTAATATTTCATTACATGCCTGAAAATAGACACATTTTTATGTTTCTGATTTAAGGAAAGAAATTGGTTTTCTTTCAATATACATAGAGACACAGTGGGCTATGGGGTAGCTGCTTCTATTAATTATTGTGTCTCAAAAGTTCCAGGCAGAACACAAAATGATGAAATTTTAGAGAATAAAGATACAAATACAAACATGAATAATTAATTTTCCATGAGCATCGTATAAATCAATCACGACAGATCTTATTTTCAAAACCACCTCAGCAGGCTAACATGTATATTTAAAATTAATTGGTTTCTGAACATAGACCTTTCTTGTATAAACAAGAAATTAGCATTACAAGACAAAACGTACTAGAAATCTATACTTCTGCCCAGAATGAATTGGGCCAGCAAAACAAAAAGTCTTGCAATTACAAGTCAGTAGTAAGAACACTACAAGGACTGAAAAAAATAATTAACATTTCCCACAACATGCAACTCTCTCAGGGGACTCTCTCCTTTTTCACAGCTCTTGAGTTTTTAAACTATTTTTCATTTTACTGTACATTACTGAAACGATGAAAGGATTGCAAAATTCTGCATTATCTTTTACTTACTTGAACTAATCAGACTGCAGGACAGAAGGAAGGGAAAAAAATAGACATGAAAAGAAAGACAAAGACAAGAGTTCTGGCTCCACGCAAACTTGTTTGGATCCCAGAAAATTTTCCCAGAACAGATGTTAAGACATGGAAAAAGCACGGGCCAGACTTGGGACTTAAATATATAATTTAACTGCCTCAAGTAACATATTACAGGGAGAAAGCACTGAGTCTGACATAACGTGGATTGCCAGCAGGACCAGATGGTTTGCTTAAATCACAAGCTAATAAACCTTTACACAAAATAAGAGGGAAATGAATTATGGTTTCATCATAGCCCCATTTTCGTTAAAGCAGTAGGGTGGCTTTAGGTACTCTTAAAGACTATTTCCAAAACACTTAACTAAATTCTTGGCTATTCTGAATTAAGGGAACAACTTTCAAATCCTTATAGATATTGGGAAAGCTGTTAGGTATAGCTTTTTGAGAACTAAAAATATCAGAGGAAAATGAGAGAAATAAGTAAGCAGTAACAAGAAAAATCTCTCCCCCCCC
>VYXH01003312.1:627312-686509 GCA_013397275.1 Burhinus bistriatus
CCCGTAAAATTAAAATGTAATTTCTGGTTTGTAAGGTAAGGACAGCCCTCAACTAGGAGAACAGCTGAAAGCTCTGCCACACTGACAGCAGAAGGGTATAAAGCAGAATGGCTCTGCCCCACCACACAGGTTGGAGCTCTAGCTCTAATTCAAGCCCCCCTTATTCACCACCAGGGCATGAGCATGGATGTGCCTGTAGGTGGACAAAGGAGATAAAGACAGAGAACAAAAGGCTATGGTGTGAAAAGCTGCAAGATACTGGAGTTGAATGCAAAGTTTCTTATTGCTATGAAAGTGAGATACTCAGACAGCTGATGTCTCCTGTTTCCATGAGCTGGTCTCTCAACAAAAACTTTCATTATAAAAGAGGGATCTGATAATGAAGAGGAGCTAATGCTTTGTGTTGTTCCTTACTGTCTCCACTAATGACTCTAGGCAATGAAGAGCACTAATATTAGACTGATCAGATATATGACATTACCACGTTACTCCTGCAGAACCCACAGAAATAGAAATACAGGAGTCTTTGTCAAGAAGTACATTACTCGAGTATCAATCAAGAGTGCTTTTTGCTCATGGACTGTGAGCACGGAGCTCTTGTACGGAGGAGGAGGAATCAAAATTCACAGATGTTTGGAAAAGAGAAAACTCCTGAGTTGCCAGACTTCAGGACTGAATAAGTCACAGCTGTGTCTTGTTAGGATGTTTGGAGGTAGCTTTGACAGTTGTATCTTCTAAATGAGGGCCATAAGCCATATAAATAAGCAGCGGCCTGCTGCTGGGACAAGAGCTCTTGAGAAGGAAGCAATAATTGTCTCTGCTTAACACATACAAAATATTTGAGTCAGGCCTGGAAAAAAGAAGTGAAAAACTGAATTCTGATTTCTATTGAGCACAGAAACCTGTTGTAGTCTCTGGTATCTGAAGACTATAACAATTAACAATTTTATTTCTGCATTTTCCTCAAGTGGAACCATTATCCAATGAAATAGTCTCATTATGTTTTTTAACCCTTGAAACTCTACCAAAGGAAGCTGTCCTGTTTTATTTCCCATGGATGTACAGTCTTAGGAAACTGTCTTCTGTTTATCTTCCGTGGCTAGCAACGAATCTTTCCAGCTCCTTGGGAACACAGCAGCAATCACTACTTCAAGGGATAACGAACAATTCAAGGGATAATAATCTTGCTAAAAACCTGGATTTTGATTGCCATTTAAAAATCTCTACAAAGGCAGAGAGACTAGAATTTAGCACATTCTGCATGGTTTTGCACAAATTCATTTAGCACAATCTGTTACATCCAAACAAAATCTCTAGAACTATGGTTAATTCATAATACTCCAGCCACAACTCTAAACATGGACGTCTTCAAAATAACTTAATCTCTCTTAGGGTACATCTACTCTGTGATTGCTGCTAAGGTAGCAGTAGCAATTGGGCCAAAGGAAGCCTTTCAGCTGAGACCAATTGCCCAAGGATTTCAGCAGTTATTTTACAAGCCTTCTGTAGACCATGCTAATTTCCACATTTGGCTGCATTTTAGACTAGGATATGTCACCATGGCAGACAGTTTAGACATAACTAAAAAATATTCAAAGTAAATATTTAATGGTGTGCTACATACCATAGCATAGATTGTCAATTTATATAGCACAGATTGATTTTCCAAAGAGAAAAATTCTGGGGTGATGTATTAACTCACTACAAGTAGTGAAAAAATGGTATGCTAATTCCACATACAACTTTAACACTCTTTTCCCAGAAGACTTTAAGGATCATGAACAGCTATTACGTGAAAGTACATGCATTGCGACATGAAGGTTAATCATGTGGCTAACTGAACAAGTACAGGCTTATTGGTATGCTCAGGAAAGTTTCAACCTCTACTAACTTGTGGAAGCAAATCTTTAGCACTGTAGTTAACAGAAAGCAAATAGCAGAACCTAGACACGCTAAGTAAGTAATCCCACCGTACTGAGCCAACTGGACCCAGGCTGAAATTCAGTGAAGAGTCTGAAGGAATCTGATGGTAAACAGGAGTACAGCAAAGTGTCATGGTTTCGGCTGGGATAGAGTTGACTTTATTGCTAGCAGCTGGTGTAATGCTGTGTTTTGGATTTGGGATGAAAATACTGTTGATAGCACATTAATGTTTTTGGTTGTTGCTAAGCAGTCAAGGCCTTTTCTGCTTCTCACACCGCCCCACCAGCGAGTAGGCTGGAGCGCATAAAAAGCTGGGAGAAGACACAGCCAGGACAGCTGACCCCAAGTGACCAAAGGAATATTCCATACCACGTGATGTCATGCTCAGCATATAAAGCTGGGGGAAGAAAGAGGAACATTCAGAGTTATGGCATTTGTCTTCCCAAGTAACCATTATGCGTGACGGAGCCCTGCTTTTCTGGAGATGGCTGAACACCTGCCTGCCGATAGGAAGCAGTGATTAAATTCCTTGTTTTGCTTTGCTTTGCTTATGTGTGTGGCTTTTGCTCTACCTATTAAACTGTCTTTATCTCAACCCAAGAGTTTTTCCTCACTTTTACTCTTCCATTTCTGTCCCCCATCCCAACTGGGGGTGTGAGCAAGCAGCTGCATGGTCCTAATTGCTGGTTGGGGTTAAACCATGACACAAAGTCTGGAAGCTTTTGTGTGAGAAGGAAACATTTCATAAAGAAGAGGCATCCTCAATTTAACGAGCCTCAAGTCTGTCACTCTTCTGTGTTTTTCTGTAGAGAAGAATGGTCTGGAAAGGAATACAATTTCTTTTCCTACACTTCATGGATTTTGGGGAAAAATGGATTGTATCAGAAAAAGAATATATATTTTTAACTTTATGAATCTAACGTACAAGTCTAATGAACTTTTCTAATACTTTAATCTACATATCAATGTATCACACTTGCATCTAAGATCACAGTTAAATAACACAACTGGAAAATGGAAAAGAAATTCCAAATGAAAAAACCACAAGACTAGCTTTAAACAAATCTTAACACAAGTATTTGGTTGGGTCCTTACAATTCCAAGCAAGCATTAATGTAAACAAATCTGCATGACTTTCTCCTTCAAACCAGACTTGAAGGCAGTTCAAGACTTTGATTTTCTCTTGAGCCACAACAAATAAAATACTATCTAGAGGTAGATACTTGAGAAAATAATCTAACAGGTAGAAGGATGCCAAGACAGAGCTTTGTCTAGAATACTTGACTACAATAAAAGGCATGTCAAACCAATATGTATCCATTAAACAATAAAAAGAGATAAAAATCCAGACAAAATCATCTTAAAATCAGTATTTGCACCAAATTTTTATATAACAGTTTCCATCAGTATTTCTCATTTCATTAAATGAAAAGTGACATACGGAGAAATGCTCAATGTATATTTTGAACAGAAGTCAATTATCCTTTCAGTGTACCCAGTTCTCCTAAATGTCATCAAATTTTGCCCACTTTGCAACCTTAAATGAGTGCAAGAAATGAAACAAAAGATTTAGAAGTTCTTTCCCCCCTACAATCTTAGAAAAAGATCTGTCCCAAAGCCTTTGAGCACAATTTTCTATTCATCATTTTTTTTCCTATTCATTCTTCTCTACTGGAGGCAAAAAAAAATACTCCCCAAACCCCAAAATAGGCACAGCTGAACACACCTAAGACAGAAAAGAATAAAAATTCCACTTTGTTACACCTCTTAAAAGGTATGTTACTGAATACAGAAGGTATTACATGTTATCCCTGACATACTGCATCACCCTTCCCATATGAGAAGTGTGACTCAATACAAATCTGGGTATTCTTAAAGGAAGAGGCTATGTAATCCATTTAAATACTGGAGGAGAAGAAGCAACTCTAGGGAGAAGCAGTGCTTCTAAAAATGACTGCAAACATTGATGAGGACACAGTGCACAGTCAACTTTACCTAGCCAAAACGTTTTCTCTAAACAAAGGAAAAGAATAAAAAAAAAAAAAATCTCTGCAAAAACTTCAGACTGACAACTGAGTTAAAAAGCTCTTGAAACAATTTGTATCAGTAAAAGAAATTAAAATACAAGTTTTTTGAACTTCTCATTAGGATATACAGAAGAAGAGACAAAAACCATTAATTAAAAGCAAACTGTACAGCATCTGTTACAGAGCAGTCAGAATTCTGACATTTCTACAGCGCTCAGAAAACGCCTATAGGTAAGTCGTTCATGAGCCACTTTATATTTTCCATTTACATGGACCTGTAGGAAGCAATTCAATCCATCAGAATTTGTGCTGTGAGATAATTCCAACACTCAACATATTTTAAAAACTATTTTAGATCTATTTCACTAACAGAATGCTCAGCAAAAAGGGTATGTGTTTTAATTTATTTTGCATTTTTACAAGATACTTGATAGGATAGAGTCCAATATATAATAATTCCATTGTAAATGTAGTTTCTATTCTTACAAAAAAAGGCAGTTATAAGTAATACACATTAGAAAGTTAAAACAGGACCAGAATGGTAGTATGATGGAAGGTCAAATGAGAGGTATTACTCAAAACTTTGCTAGGATTTCTGTATAGTAACTTATGGGTAAGAGAAAAAGCTCTTGGAAGCCGTACTCTATATTCAAACCTCTGCAGACCTTGTGCTTACAACAGGGAAATCCTGGTGAAGAGGAGATGGGGAAAACACAGAGAACTGTGAAGGAGGCTCTAGCTGAGTTATTAACCGATTTAATATTTATTTTTCCTTAACAAACAAATAGGAATTTTGATGTAGGAACATATGATAGAGAATTTCAGGTGTCTTGTTATCAACAGATTTTACATGCGATATGTGCCTGAAAGAATATTAAAACCTGCTGAAAACACTTATAAAGATAGTGGCAGGAAGGAATTAGCATAAGAAAATACATTTAAACAATACATTACTATTACAATATTCAGTATTTTATTTTTTTTCTCAAAAGGCAAAGCAGAGAAAGCTTCCATGTCTAGGATAAAAAGATACAGGATATGAACATGGATATAGCTATCTATAGGTCTATATACTTCACCTCATTTCAAATTTCCCACTGAGAACCGTAAGTTTAGAAAAAGTTGATGGAAGGTGTCAAGATCAGACTGCTAACTCAGAAATTTCAGTTTAAGTAACTCCTTAAGAAAGGAAGGAACGAACAGGTAACGGCCAGTATTTCATGTGTTTACTTGCCATAACATTTTAGGGTAAGGAGTTAAACGTTAGCTGATACTATAAAGAGTGAGAGTGCATTTAAGCAGGAGCTGATATTCATGAGAGAACAGAGCACACTACTATCAGCAGAAATACTATTTAAAATTCTAAACCGTACTGCTTTTCAAATTTGAAGGAAAGAAAATAAGATAGAGAAACATATGTTGCAGTCAGGCAGTGCATCATCTCAGTTGTAGAAATAGCAGCCTGTTGTAAAGGCCACAATAACAGCTTCTTGTAAAAATAGTTTTAGTAATAATACTAAGCAATTCCTGACTCCATTTGTTAGTGCTGCGCTCGCAGTTCAATGCCTCCTCAGATGTGCCTCAAGTTCTGCATGGGGATCCACGAACCAGATCGGTGAAAAAATTCCTTCAAAAAATAAGATAATTCTTACAATGAATGAGGTCTCTGCTCTATTTCATGACACGGCCCCAGAAAGACCCAGGCTGGGAAAACTGAAGGGACTTGCACTGAAGTACGAGTATGAAAGTGAGCGAAGAGAGGGAAGGTGTAAGTATCTTTGGTCAGTACACATTTGTGAACTATGCCCTCCAATAATGAAGGCTCAAAATGCAAGTTACTCTACTATTGTGCTCCTTGAGCCAGGGACCTGACACTACTTATTACTGATTGACACTGAATCACAGAACCTGAACTTCTGTTCCACTTTGCTCCACAAAAAGGGCCTTATTCTTTCATGAAGATCGAAACATGTTTCCCGCATTGTTCTGGGAATGGTGCTGATTATGACTAAGTTGATACAGAAGATAATCTCCTGCCGCCCGCCACAGGAGAAGGGATGGTAAGATGCACCAGGACAGTGGAAGAAAGTTTGTGAGCAAGACAGGGCCTTTTGTCAATGACAACCTCCAGCAGTATTTCCTAGGGCAGTAAAACAACTGCTGTATTTTTGAGCAGGGAAGAACTTATATTTATTTCTTTTTTTTCCCCTGAGGAATGTAACGATAGCTTTACCAAAGTAAACTCAGATTTGGTTAATTCAGAAAAGATGCCTGGATCCACATTTGTTTTTGCCATCTCTAATAGAAAGAACTTTATAATAGAAGTGTTTATCTGAGAAATCCTACCTTCAGCCTTATGGAGAGTACTTAAAAAGAAGCCTCCATGCACCTTCTGACCTTCAACCTAGAGGGCTGAAAGTGTGATCAGCCATAGTTGTACCTAACCCCACAGCTGTAAGGAATTTACAGTAATATTTACATACAAGATTCAGCAGGTACACCAACAAAACCAGGTGAATATGTCAGAAAGAAAGAACTTGGAAAACTTTCAGGTCTTTATAGCTGTGTAAGACTCCCTCATCTGCTTTCTGTATGGCAGGATTTCTGTTACACAGAACAGTAAGGTTAATAAAACTATGCCCAATCAGGCAGGAAATGCCCAATTTTATTTTTGTGATAGACGAAAGAAAGGACAGGTCTAAGATCTTGAAATAAACAGAAAGCTTTAGTCAGCTGGAGACATCTTGCCATATATAGATGACGTATTAACACAGTTAACCCACTGCCACAGCTAATACACACTGCCAGGATATTTTCAAATGCTGGGTTGAAGACAGTAAGATTTTAATCTGAAATGGTTATCTGAGAACCATGAAATCCCAAGTAGCTTCATGCACACTGTAATTCAAATCTGAAGCCTGTAAAATAGCACGAAACCATACATCATGAGATGATGGAGGGTAGGATTACACAAAACAGGGCTACAAAAACAACACTGAATATTGGGGCAGAGGTACACACAAATGAGATCTCCTCATACCTTGAACCACTTAAAGCCAAAATGGTTGACCTCATGCACTGATTCATTAAACAGCTTCAGACAGGCAGTGAAGTGGCAGAATGGTAGAAAACAAGATAAACAGAAGAGAGGAAAGAAAAAGCATGCAATTAAAAGCAAATTATAATCAGTTTGGACAACACTAACATTTCAAAAATCACACATAACACTCATACCTGGTCTAAGAATGTTTCTAATCTATTATTGTTTGTAAAAAGAAAAGGATTTGCCATTAATATCACATAGAAAACAGAGCCTTGCATTTTAAACCTCTAAAGCTATCTAAGGGTGTCTTTCACAATCTACAAAGAACCTCCACAGAACATAATAAAACAAAGAGGGCATTCTTTTAAAGTAATTGAAGGAAAGTCTCCACCTCGCCTTGGATAAAGAGCTACTTGCCATCACTCTATTATTTGACTGTATTTAATTGATATCAAAACAAAATCCTGTTGGACAAAATGGGTCACAGCAGGTCTCCCAGTGCTGACTAGAACAAGACACTCTGGTGGCTTTTCCTTTGTGCTGTCTTGTTGGTTATATTTTAAAAAGCTGTAACTGGTCAGAACCGGCAGTAGTTCTTCTGTTGGAGTAAGACATTGCTGTCAATCAGCGACAGCATAGACGTTGACTTTTCCCTCTTTTCCCTCTGATCCCAGTGCTTTCAATCCATCCTTCTTTCTCGTCCTCACTTCTGTACACATTACTACATTCAAATTAATTTCTTTTTCAGGACACTATTGCCCACCATATTCCACCAATCTTTTCCCACAAAACTTACTTGTCTTGGCTCTCTTCCTCTCCTCTCAATTTCTCTTGCTAATCCTTATGGCTTATTGACCCTCAGGCTGCACATTTCCCTGCCTTGCTTCATCTTTCAGATTGTATACCCAATTCCAATTCACCAGCTATTTCCTTTTTTCACCAAGTTCTGACCATCTGATCTCATTGTGTGCCTCTCATCAGGCTTTGCTGGTGAATTCTTTTGAAAAGCATCCTTACCACCAAACCTGAAGTTTGTGCACATTCCCAAAGCGCTATTCTCTTTCCATGTTCTTCTTTTAGGGTGCCTCGTGTATAAATAAAACTTCACTTCTATGACAACAGTTCCCTATTTTACTAACCCAGACTTATCTCTTCTCTCCAGAACAAACCTGCTGCTAACATCTCACAGTGGACAGACATCTATGAGGAGCTCATGCTCAATAAGTTAAAAAGGTATCCTCCCTTCCATCCTGTGACTGAGATCTTTATCACTACTTCATTTCTTTTCATCTAAGACAGAACTTTTGTATTTTTGTTAATCTTGACAGTATCTTTGACTCAAACCTCCTTTAAAAGATTATTTTTAAAAACTTGCAGAATTTCTTTTATGGAATATCTCTAATATAAGACTTTTCTGATTGCATCTATATAACTGAAGTTCTTTGGTGGGATTTCTTCTGTCTGGATCTACGCAAAAATCTTCTTGTGTGGATTGTGCCGATTTGTGCAGTAATCTCCTTTTCTGTAGCTTTGATCATATGAATGCTCCTAGAGTGCCTCTTTGCTAGTGAATCAAATGTAAGCTACTCATCCTGTGCAAACTGTACTCCCTCCACCTTTCACTTTTAATACTGAGATGACCTGTGATCATCCCCTAATACAAGCCTACATTATGCGTACATAAAATATGTAAATGTTCATCTTTGTGTTTACTTTCCTGACTTCAGATACCTCTAATGCCTACAAAATTAACACACTCTACTTTCTTCAGGCTTCTAGATGTTCAAAGAATATCAAAATGGTCACTTTGTCTTCTAACAAAGAAATTATGGTATCCTAGGCAGCAAATCACATACTGTTTTGTTTACTTTTGCGTCTCAGCATAGAACCTGCTCTTTTGTGAGATACATATTTTCCTTTCAAGGGGATCTGATCTTTGATGTGGTATTCACTACCTAGTTAACATTTTTATTTCATGCAACTTTTTTTAAAGGCTACAAGAAGTTTGGAAAGAAGGCATTATTGAAAGTGAATTCCATAGCATTGTCTAGCATCTTAGGGTACAGCAACCAGAATTATCCTCAATATGTCTATCAGCAAACAGCTGAGCTGATTCTAGCCTAAAGAGAAACAGTTGCTTTCTTCCTGAAAACTTGGATTATCACAAAGATACTTACATCTTCTCTTTAGCTAAAGTATGTGATATAAGAATACATGTTGGAAAAAACCTCTTAAAATGTTTTAAAGTGCAGTTAGTCAGAACTTTTTTTATTTAAATAACACACAGAAAGAGATCACACTGTTGCAATGCAACTCACCAAATGCTCGTTTGCTAATTGTGATCAAGTAAGGAACAGTCAAAAACACCGAAGAGGCTCACAAAAAGCACGGTAAGAATGTCAGCTGCAGCTTCTGCTTCAAAAGCTTTATCAAAATCTCATGGAATTTTGTTCACTACTTACAGTATGTTTTCTTGATGATTACTTACGTGATTTAAAATCAGGCACATACATGATTCTTCAGAGTATCTCCTCAGTGGCACAGAATCAATTAATGCATAAAAGTTTACACTTGTGGTTTCAACACACAAATGTGTATTTTCTTTGTGCGTGCTTGGCTCAAGCTAAGGGATTTGTCTCTTTACCCAATTGTTTTGCAAGTGCAACAAGATAGTGGTCCATAAACACAACTACGTTAGTAAAAATCATGTCTTTAAATACATTCAATGAACAATACAGTGAACCTAAATATGCTTACACATAGGAAGATAGCTTTGACAGGCAAGACAGATCAGAAGAATTGCTACTTAATATTTTAAAGCTCAGCATACATTATATTTCCATTTAATTTCAAGAAAATCTTACCGATGAAATACAACTATCATGAAGGCTTTGTAGACTTTATGAGTTCTGTTACCTAATGTTGGAACAGAGATACAGGATCATCAAACAGAACCAGCTGTGTTTCACAGTAAAGCAGGGAAAATAGTACTTTACTGTCTGGTTGCTTTCCTAAGAGGACTACCAGTGACATTATAAGATTGCAGACCTGTTTCTCAGCATTGATCCTGGCTGACTCCTCTTGTGCTAGCACCATTTCCCGCTCTGCAGTTATTTGAACACTTTCTCTGAGTGCCTCTTCCAATTCTTCAATCCGATCATCCTTTTTACGTAGATTGTCCTGGAAAATGACGGGAGACTAGGTGAAGATGACTTGTTTGGAACCAAAGCCTTTTAGTCAACCAAGTTTTATGCCAACCAAATTGTGTTTCTCCCTCCCAAGGTGCAACTGCAGGCAAATTATCTTCACACAAAAGTAAGAAAGATGAAGTGATGCAAGAGTAGGAGGAAGATTACAGTAAAGAGAAGAAGAAAGCTAGCAAAGCAGGACCTCAAAGCAAGAGTGCTTGCCCTCCATGTTGGACATACCACAGTCCTGTCAGATTATACAGCACAGATAAGCAAGGGTTGTTGGTAAATAAAGATTAGTAAGCAGCTCCAAAGAAGCACAGAAGCCAGAACTGGTGGGAAGGTAGCAAGCATTCAGCATTGCCCATTTGCTCACATGTTCACTAGCAGGCGTGGTAAGAAGGGAAACACAGCGCTGCAGTTTGGAATTTGCCATTTCCAGGTTAAGGGGGAGAAAAGCAATCATTAACCCAACAGAGTTTTCATTGTTCACATTAAGTCTTTAAGGAGGTTTTTCATCAAAAATTCTCTAGGAATTATGAAGGGTTCATCTGGGCTGTCTGAATCTCAGACATTCAAGTATCAAGACTCCCTTAAAATTTATTCTTCGATTAAGAGCATCTTCACAGTTGCAAGTTCAGATGTCCCACATATATTCAAAGACCTGAAGAAAATCGTTCCTTAGAAAACATACTGTTTCATTGGTTTATACAAACAGTGTAACTTAGAAAAATTATACACAAAATTAACGGTATTGTTATTTGTAAAGGAGACCCTCCTTACTTTAATATTGCTAGGAAAATAAATGTGTATATCCTGCTTCTGCTGTAGCAGCTTGGACAAAAGACTGCAAAGCAGGCTGTCCTGACAGGTATATATGGTCTTGGACCATGACTGCTTAACAAATCCATCAGAAATGAGCAGCTTGATGGAAGATTTCTGCATTTCTTGTCTTGCAGATTGGTTTAGATCACAGGGTTCAGATGAGATATTAATGCACATTTAAGTTACCACATGGGCATCTCAGCAGCAGTGGAAGAACCAAAAATGTTTCCCTTTTTTTTTTTTTCATTTTGCTTTTTGTCAAATTTACCCCTTTGTCTTCTGCCCTTTTGTATTTAGGACTGAAATTTTCCACTGTTTCTCTGAAAGTGTGAGTAAGGAAAAAGATGACTGACTTAGAAACAATCCTTGCAACCTTCATAATGCAAAAATTAGTCATTGGAGTTTAAAAAGAATGAACGTGACTTATTCCTTAATTCCTGCCTTCTGGGACTTAGGATACACCATCAAGGATACTTGTTGTATGAACACCATTTCTGGCAGTCTCAAAACTGTCACTTTCAATGAGAGTGTTCCAGCAGAGATGCAAAGCTTTGTATCAGACCAGTGCAAGACCTCTGGCACCACTGCTTTTGTGTAGAGAAAGGCTGGCATTCAACCACTAGCATAGGCAACAGTATTTGTTAGGCTTTGCAGGCAGAGGAGCTTTCTGCTGATGATTACTTTCCAAAGTGGATTCACAGGGCAAGTAATTGCTGATTTCTAAAGAAACAAATGGAGATCTTCATTTTAAAAATAAGAGTTGCAGAACATCTTTTCATACTTTTTGAATCTCTCTGAAACACTGATAATATCTTCCAAAACTACTTCACGGCTATGATTAGCCGAACTGAAGACTCACCAAAAAGATGAATAACAAGTTTACAAAAAACTCAGCACAGAATATTAACCATGCCAGACATGAAAAATATTTACTTGCCTATCTGAATTACACAATAAATATCGACTGTACTTCTTGATATACTATTCATGCATAGTCAAGGAAGTGGGGAAGTGTTGCTCTCCATTTCAAACCACAGAAGCGGGAATGGTGCTTTTGAACAGTTGTATGTAAAATGGATTCTGCTTTAAAATAAGAATGCAGAATAACACATTCTAACACGTAAGGTACGTCCACTCTTTATCCCAGGCAAACATTTAAGAGGTGAATTTGACACTGTATTAACCTTGACGCCGTATAGTGATCTATTCAGACAGGTGAATTCTTGAGGGACAGGAGGAAGAGCAATTGATGGTACCAAAACTGATCAAGTGACAAATTACCTGCACTTGAAAAGTCTGCATTCATATAGAATTACCTTTCCTAAAACAATATGCAAACTTTCACATATACGCTAGAGGGTTGCAAGTTAAAAAAATCCAGTGTTGGCTTACAGCTTACAAAACCACCCCAATGCCTGGCAGGTGTAGCAGATTCTTGCTTACCCAGGTAGCACCTCCACTAGTGCAGAATAGTCTCAAGACACTTTACAATAATTATTTTGTTTCTAGATCTTTGATTCATGACTAATTGATTAGCATTTGAATTATTATTTTTAAAATACAAGCTGCTGCTTCAAACAAAACATAATAATAAAGAAAAAGTAAATAAAAGCGAACCAGCATTTGCCTTTTAACATACCAGCATGTTTTTCCAATTGTTTGGCTCTAAACTCTGAAACATGACAGGCTCACACTGACCTTCAACCTGTGCTGCTGCTTTCCTCTATTTAGTTACATGAAATATTCTTCATTGTGACAAGCATTAAACTCTGGAGAAAAACTTCTGTTAATTATAACTACAGTTATAACTTTTTTCCTGCAGTGACTGATCCTCTGAAGCAGTGGACTAGAGTACAGCTTGAGTTGCTTCACACTGACATTAGAACGTGACACTGAGGGCAATTTTATCTGCCTGTATTTTGATAAAATTGCAGAATGATAAATAGAGGCAGTCTTCTTTCATGAAACTTATACAGATGACTATTCATAAAGAAAAAAATATATTACTTACCTGCACAGTAACTGGATTCTTCAATATGTATTACCTATCCAAATATCTCCGTGACCCTCCCTCCGTCTCCTCCTGAGTCCCATATGCACAAGATTCCACGGCAGAGATAGAATTAAACTGGGATAGAGGAGATAGCTCTGCCTTTATGCTCAGTGGTGGTAGCACAAAGAAAATGAAAAACCCAATCGACACTGTGGGAGTGCCAAGAGTTCAGGCACAATAAAAATTTTTGCTACCCATACTATGATCCTGTAGCTGATTCATATGCAAAACTCATTCCAATACATCTGTCTGAAAGCCTGAAAGGAAAAGGAGGTGTGACTGAGGCACATTTCTGGGCTTTTTCTTTCACTTCAGGAAGGAAGTGGTAGAATGTCCAAGTGATGCATGTTAAAAGGATGTATCAATTTAATCTATCCTGCATTCATGTGATGTGCAATCTGCCATGAAGTTTTATGAAAGTGCATGAAATAGGATATATGTTTTCACTGAGGCATTTAGGTTCAATTAAATCTGATGTATCATGCCAAACTTCTTGTCCTGGTTTGAGGTAAAACAGGACCAATTTTTTTCAGTAACTTTACTTTTTAGCTAGGCCTGTTCTAACTGCTGAAATTAACAGCATGTTGTGCAGAAAACTGTTCAGTCTCAGAGTGATAAGACCCATGTTTATAGTTGATGCCAAGGAACAGTATGCAGTGAGACTTTTGCTTATCCTTATTGCTATAACAACCAAGGCCAGCCAACTTTGTTACTTGCCCCGTTGGAGGGTTGGAAGCGGAAAAGCGTAGAGGGGTCACCCCTGTGGGGAGGAGCAGAGAGGACAGGTGACCCAAAACTGACNTGGCCCAAACCACGACACTTCTTCATAACTGTGTCCTGAACTAGACTCACAAAGGTCTTTATGGCCTAATTTCACTCTTTGAATTGGAATAAGATTAATTTCTCTAGTTAACTCTTGGGAAAGATTAGTTAACAGTTTGAGAAGACAATGAAATGCTTCTTTTAACTGCTAAAAATACTTCTAGGACTAGCCAATCACCTAGGTAGGGAAAGATCATTTTCATGTAACCCCATAATTAAAGTAATAGCACATTTTGCCTGTGCACTTTCATAGAGCAGAAGGGAAGAACACAGTACTGAAGTGTTTTGAACTAGGAATCAATTATTTCTTAAACAGAGAAATCATTACATCATTACAAGCACTTATTCCTGTGAACTATTGCTCCTTCTTATTGTGTGTTTCCTCAAGAAGCCATAACCTAGATAAAGAACCTAATGATAATGATCTCAGTCCATTCTAGACTGAATAAAACTCTCTCCAGAATCAAAAATCCTCCTTGATGAGCTGACCTTCCACTAGATAAGTGGAACCTTGGAACTCCAAGAACTGTCAGCTGCCTCAAGTACTACGTAAAGCTTCCTCCTGTATACAGTCATTTAGTTACGGATAAAACAAATTCTTCACCAACATTTTGGGGCAGCCCACCTACAAATGTTAGGAAATTTTCACAGTTTAAAAACATGAGGACCTATTAACTGCAACTCTAAAGTGCATGCTGGTTGATTAATATGCATTTCTTTCAAAAATTGGAATCTTATTAAGTTTCTTCCATAAAGGTCCCTTGCTTCCTGTCTTCGGCCATAATCAGTACCAAAGTGAAGAGGAAAAATTGGTTCTACTGTAGTCAGCCCATTAACCAAGGACTGCTGATTTGTCATCTCAGAAGTCTATCAAAGATGCCAAAAGACTCTCACTAAATTATGGAAGGTGGGTTTCTGCAGTGTTGGTTGAACTGTTGCACTGCTGAACTCAGAAGGAAAGATGCTATGCCAAAATTGGAAGGCTACTCTTCAGAAAAGGACAACTGATGAAAATAAATAATTTGTTAATTAATCGCTGCTTTTCTCGGAAAAATACCTGTAAAAACCTGCAGACATTTTTAAGAAGGTATTGAAGCTTTAAAGGAATATACAATGTGGTGGGGTACCAAAAGGTGGTATTACAGTTTCATTTGAGTTCAGAAGCAAACAGTCATAGGGCCTTAAAGCTCAGGTAAGCATGGTGGATGTCCTTCATTTGGTTCCACATGCTGATAAACTACTTGAAGAAGTGTTTGAACAAGAAAAGCATGCAAAATAATACCTCTTACACTGATGAGACAATACTTCGACCTAATGGGTTTTCAAGAATACACATTGGTTAAACGCTGAAGGCCACAACACCATGGTACATAACCTGAATGGTAGTTATCATAGAATCTAACTCAAGAAGAATGTTTGGGGTCCCTGTGCAACTCATCCAAAGCAGCAGATATCCATGGTGACTTGTTTATTCTCTTTGTATTCATCACTATTTGCTGAAGAAAATGGCAATTAAAAAAAAAAAAAAAGCATGCTGTCTTGAAGAGTGGAATAAAGGAAGACTTTATAAATTCCTGAAGAAGGAAATACCTTTAGGGTAGTGTATAGCTTGGTACAAAGACATAGCATGAACCACAAATAAACACAGATCCAGTACTAAAGATTCTGAAAACAAAAATAAAGTAACAGAGTGGCAAACTACCATGTAAACAGCTGCTACTATATATATTGCTGGGCATGAACGAACAGTGGAGTTTATCGAATAACTACAAATGTTAATGCTAGTATTGTCAATGTTGCATACAGCTGTCTTGATGACTTCAATTGGTAAAAGAACTGAAGTATCAGGGATTATCTGTGATGGGGAAACCTCTGTCTGTCTAGGCAGAAGCTGGGTGTATCCAAGTATTAGGTTTATATGAAGTCCCTGTTTCACACAGTGTGAGCTGAAGAGGGCTTTTCCATAAGCACAGCAACAGCATATGTAATTATGAGTTCCTGAAAGAAAGGAAAACTCTAAGAGCTGAAGAGACAGAAGCTGCCAAGCAGGAGCTCCTCAAACAATGTTTCCTCATCTTTGGCAAGATCAGACCTGAGATGCACAATGACTGTCTCATTAGGACAACATATGTCAACATCTGGAAAATTGTTTCTGCCAAATGACACAAGGATTGGAATTCAAGTCGGACAAGCTGCATAAATGCAGAAAAATAACTACAGGAGGTAAAAGGAGAAAAACTGCAGTAGAAGAACTTCATTCTACTAGGGGTTGAGAGGGAAGTGCAACAATGTTGGCTGCAGCACTGCATATGCGGCCTTGCAAACACAAGGGACAGCAGAAGGTGATGAGTACATTCTCCTAAGAGTACCACAATGGAAAAAGAGACGACATGTACATCCAGAATATGTGTGTACTTGTGGATCACCAGTTGCAGAAAGAACAAAAGTTTATCTACAGCAAAAAGAAAAAAATTGATAAAAATTATTTCTAGACATGATAAATATAATTGAATCAGTGCATTAAAATTAGCACAGTAAAAAAAAGTAAAGAAGCCAACAGTTTATGAGAAATGGCCAGTGAGCTCCTCTTTTGAAACAGAAAGGTAGAAAATGGAGTGGTGTCTGGACAGAATTGTGCCTTGGGTATCATTGCTGGAGCACAGGAGGACGCTCAAGAGTGATGCAGGGCTACAAATGATGCTGCTGACAAAAACAGCTGCTTTTGTGTACATGGGAAGGATGCACACTTTAAATGTTACATGTACGGACAATCACTTGAAAGAAAATCATTAAATGTGCTCAACCACAGATGTTAATAAAAATGCACAAGAATGAAAATAGGTAGGCAGCTGCTCTACCCTGCAAAAAGTCCTCATGGCTTCCTATCTCACTAAGGAAGAAAGAAAAAAACCCACCCAGGTAGATAGGAAACGTGCTGGTATCAAGATTACTTATATACATGCTGACTGAAGCAGTATCTCTAAAAAAAATGCTAAGAAAATAAATACAGAACTAATTAATCCTTCAGAAGTTATGTGAACTCATTTCTGTTCTTAAACATATAGGTCACAAAGAAGCAGCAAAAAAATACAGACAAAATGACAATGCTATACAATAGCATTAGCCCCGAATGATAGTTATCACTAAAAGGAATAATTTTGAGGTATATCAAGATTAAATTATGTTCCATATGTGACACGTGTATAATCCTAAGGGCAAAACATGCATGCATTTGTCCCTCAAACATATTTACATGGAAAAAAAACCACTCAAACCCATGAAAATTGGAAAAGAAATGTAGCAGCTCTAAAGATAGATCATAACACATAATACCCAGATACATCTATATTACTATTCATGGATCTAATTTAAATGAAAGTGAAACGGGAGGAAAAAAAATCTCAGTGAAAACTTAGTGAAGGGAAATGCTTAGTTTTTACATTTTCTATTTCTTGAACACATACAAAGGCCTTAACAAAACTTGTGCATACTGCTATTATTGCCTGAAAATTGCTACAAATATATTGTATACATTTGCATACATTGTATCCATTGTATAATGTTTCTGAACATTATACAGTATGTCTACAAAAATGTGTGAAAAACTCCAGCCATTCCTTTTTTTTCTTCTTTATTCTATGTGTTACCACACTCAGGTGTGTTACTTTCAAAAACTGTTTCCAAAATATATAGCAGTTTTACTCAACATCAGGAGCAATGTGCAATACACAGAGCTTGCGGTAACAATAAGAAAGAATCCTAATCAATACTAGTTGCATTACGTCCATCATAAAGCTCTGTAATTCCAATATCTTTCTCTGCTACTGAAGAGGAATTCCATTGCAATCCATATCATGTATAGACTTCTTGAAGAAGAGAGAAGAAGAAAAGAACAGTTATAGACACTATTACACAGGCCTAAAAGGGAAAGGCAGAACTGATTGTTCCTATGAGAAACTAGCAACGTCTCTTCCTGATAGCTGCCATGCTTTTGACACTTCTTTCCTGCTACTCTAATTTTGGCGCTCCCAACACAGCAATCCGTGAGCTGTGTTGGGTTTGTACAGGCACTTCTCATTAGCAACAACCTAGACAGACTGAAGTACCTTGCCAATACTAACAACCAGGTTTACCATTTAGCAACTCACACAGGGTGCCAACAGCTTTAACATTTTGCTTCAGCTGTTGCAAATTACCACATTTGTATTTTTTAAAACCTATGGGGACTATGCTTCTATCTAACCACAGTGGGCCACTGCACGGACTATTGGAATGAGACCCAAGGCTGACAATACAGCTGTGAAAATGTTCTGAAGTGAGCAAAAGCAATAGATATCTGTAACTGATATGGTGGTTTGTGGGTTTGTTTGTTTGTTTGTTTGGGTTTTTTTAAGTTTTTGTTTGTTGGTTGGTTTTTTGTTGCTGTTTGGTTTTTTTTGAGAGGCTAAGTGGGGAAATGCTACTTTAAAAAAATTTCTTCTTCACATATAAATCAATATTATGATTCAAGACTCTGAAATTGATAGGGGATTACAGCAAAAACCAGTGGCAGTTTTAACTAAGTGCACTATTAATATGAAGCTCGAACCCATACGTTGTTCCCTTGATACAGCCCTGTTCCTCTGAACTCTCCTTGCCAGTGTCAGTCCTGTCATCATCATCATCCTAATATACCACAGTAGTTGTAAGACCTACCTTTCCTTGCTCATTTTCAACCATTTAGCAAAAAAGAGCAGCAGAAGCAGCACGCGTAGACAGCCAGCTATACAAGTTCACTTGTCTTGTCTTCCCTCTTTTTCACAGCTAAACATACAACAAAAATTGCGAGTGATACAACACCACTGAGGAAATCTTTACCCAGCAGTTGATTCCATTGAACGTCTCCCACTCTCTCAATTTCAAAGGGAATTCCTGCAATCACCTCAGTCTCATACATTCATTTTAGTCTGTAATGCCCCTTCCTTGATTTTCATCGTAGTAGAATAGCTGTTTGTGCTAGGAATTGCTTCCTTTAAAGCTGCCATCAGCTCCTGCATAGGATTAGCAATCTAGTAAAATGCTAATACCAACCACTATTCATTTTACTTAATGTAAAAAAAAAAACCCAAACATTATTACTTTCACCTTCTCCTCTCTCCCCAACTTCAAACCAGAGATCATCAAAACAACTTCACACGTCAGAATTAAATTAACAATGGGTCTCACTCTGTCTCAGAACAGCCCAACCCACTCCCAATCCCCCTAGAAGCCAGATGCATCAAGTGAAGATAATTTCAAGGAAAAGATCTGTCTCGGTACAACCTGGATTCAGCTACTAACCAAACATATACTAAATTAGGGAAATGTTTTGCTTAAAATATTAAAAACTGGTTTCTGTTCTTCTCAATAACTTTACCAGTAAACGCACAGATCAGCTTTACCACGGTATCTGAAAACGTAAGGATACATTTGAAGACAGGAAATAAACATACTTATGACTTGGATACAATAATAGAAACTTCAAAAAAATTCAGCAAGAAAGGGTCAGGAAGAACAGAATGACTTAGGTATGTGGCAGCAGTCAATTCATATGGACATATGCTACGTGAAACCAATTAGATATGACTGATAAAACAGAATACTGAAAAGAAAAAGGTAAAAATTGGAATTTTAGATAGTAACATCATCAGAGAAGCATGAGTTTAAAAATACTGAAATGAAGTACTTGAAAAGAAAAGCTTCTTGGTATATTTTCACTGTTACATTGATAATATCATTTGAACAGGCAACATGGCATCACAGCACTCAGAAAAACTACCATTTAAATTCATGGGCATCAAAATCAAAAGGAAGAGAAAGTGGAAACTCTTCACATTCTGAGAGGTTCTCTTTGTATGAAATTCCAATTGTTTCTATAAAAGCCTGAACTAGTTCGGAGGAAAGAGAAAAATAGTTATTGTTTTTCTTTAGCCCTAAATATTCCAAAATGATCACCTATTGTTCTCTGCCTGCAAAGCTGGAAAAAATACTCCCTAGCTCCTGTCTTCATTCATTTCTTTTCCATGTTCAAGTGTTTAAATTTATTTAATATCTGTTTAAACAGAAGCTCATCCTTATGTTTACTTCTTTCTTCCTTTTCTATTTTTGCCATACCTTTTCTGTGGTGGATGGCCCACATCATTGCACGTTATTCAACAGGCGAAAGCACTGCTGATGTATATAGTGGCATAGTGGTATTTTCTTGTTTGTCCTTTAATATTTCTCAACATTGTTTTTTCTTAATAGTTCTGCTAACCAATGATACTTTCATGAAAATATTTATTCTAATTCCAAGATTGCTGTCATATGGTAATATAGCTAGATCAGAACCTGTCGTTGTGTACCTATATTTAAGACTGTTTCTCCTGACATATATTAATATGTACCCATACTGAATTTCATCTGCTGTTTTATCCATGAGTTAGAGTGATGAGATCCTTATGAAGCTATATAGGTTATCTTTCACTTAAATATCCCAAATAAATCAATAAATATAATTCAGAAATTTAGAGAAATTTAGTCTCATTTATGCAAATATTACATTTGCCATTTTTAAGGAGGCACATTACCTCAGCATAAAGCAATAATCGTTCCACAGCACTGAGACATAAAGGCATATGCACTTACAATGCAAAAAATGTATACAGTTTAAGAATACTCAATGGTTCTTCATAAAGAGGAACAGAAAAGTACATGGGTGGTGACCGGCATGGAGAAGAAAGCTGTGCACTAGAAGGGCATGGATAACTGTTGTTGGGACACTGAATTCCTTTAGCTTTTATTCCCTTGCTTTTCACGTGCTGCTTTGGAAAATCATGTGACCTCAAAGATAGGTAGAATTCAAACATCAGCAACAACACAACGTCCTGAAATGAATTTGTTGATGAATTTTAACTGATTATAGACATTTCTAGAATGTTAAGGAGATAATCCTCCTTTAATCATCAGTAAAAGACTAAGTGATACCAACATAGTTAGTTTTTCCCACCACCTGCATTTAGATCTGAGTGTACCTCAAACAAAATTCAACAGCTGAAAGGACTAAATACTAAAAGCTGACTTTTAGTATTTTACAACCTTCTGTGGTTATTTTAGCCAAAGAGGAAAATTTAACAGGGAAAATATCAATTAAAGGCAGAATAGGCTTGTTTCTATAGAAAAAAGAGAGTAGTTTAAGGGTGATGGCACTTTGAGCAGCTTGGTAAGCAAGATTAAGGAATAATACTGAATCAGAATGAATTAGTTTATTACTACTTGAAATCAATTAGAGGAATTTTTTAAAACAATATGCAGAAACATTTGTTGCCACAGGTATAGAACTAAAAAAAAATTCTATGTGTATTAATTTTTAAAAAAATAAATTCTTAATTCTGGTTTTAGGCCATCACTCCATCCCCTTTTCTTTTCTATTTGGCAAAACAAGAATAAGGCAGAATGGCAAGTTTATTAAACAATGAGACTTGAAATGAGCCGCAGCAATTGGGCATTTTTATTCTTGGGGAGGGATGAGTTAGAAACAATTTTCAACACAGCAAATATTAAAAAAGACCTTAAGAGAGGAAAAAAAAACAGAAGAGGAAAAAAAATGCAAATTTATTGCCATTTCTCAGGTTCATGAAATAGGACACCAAAATGAAAAGAGAGCTGTTCTTCCCCTTGAATGTACTCTTATTGTTTTGCTTAAATCTGGCTCTCAATGTTTTCTACTCTCAGGAGAGACCTCCTCACAGGAACCACACCATGTTGTCAACAGTTACATTAATCTCTCTGACAGTTTTTAGGAAAGGAGTTTGAACTCAGATACTAATCTTGGAAAAAAAAAATCCTTGCAAAAAACATCTAGTGGTTAAGTTTGTTGGCACACATTCAGCTGTCCAGTCTTCACTGTACTTAGTTTCTGGCATATCATAAAGGGTACCAACCCTGCTCTTTGCCGAACAGCCAAGAGAGTACAAATAGCAGGTTTCATCTTCCACTGACACCTAATGTTTCTGCAGAAAAGACTGGGTGAAAGTGTGTCTGGAGAATAATATTCCTGATGGATCACAGAGAAATGTTAGGATGTAGGGAGTCCTCTTTCCTCTATTAAAAACTCTCAAGCCATATAATGGCTTTCTCTCACTACAAATCTCAATTTGCAGTTAAGGAAACACTGGGATAATTGGGAGACTGCCTAATGCTGGTTGTAAATAGCGACCTTCATGAAATTTTTCCAACTGTCTGTTCAAAACTGCAGAGCATTTTTACATTATATAAGAAGACAGAGTCAAATGGTTCATCTTTTTTAAAGATGTGAATGCAGTGAATATGTCTAACTTGACTATAATAAATGCATGGTAAACTAAACCATAAAGTGAAAACAAATAGAGCAGATGGCTAAGTGTCTATCCAGGGATAGGCTTATCCATTCCAAATGTCAAGTCTCTAGAAGCTTAGTTTCTGTAAATGTTACGGTAACAAGTATTCTGTAAGGAGTGCTCTCTTCTGGTCAAACACAGAGAAAGATAATTCCTTAACAATGTATTCAATGTCATAAACATTGATTATGTAGAAATGACAGATTCTGTCTCTGTAAGAGCTGCCATATCAAACCTAAGAACAAGGTCATATATTTACCCTGATATTCAGAAATGTATATTATATTGCAGACGGAGGAAAAACCTGCATCTCCCTTCTTTAGGAAGGAAATCTAACAATTCATATAGCAACAGAAAAATCAGTTTCTAAGAGAAATTATTTTCTGTTCAAAAGTCAATTATTTTTATTGTTGCTTCAACATGCAACACTGGATACATGAGCAACAACGAAGTTACTCATACCTTGTAAATATTCATCAGAAAAAATGACTTTACTAAAATAGGAGACAGGGCTGTCTCCCCAGTTTGCTTGTGGCTCACAGATCACACTGTAAGAATGTTAAAACACAAAAATCTCACAAATCCAAGAAAATTAAGACATGGGAGAGATAAACTTATGCTTTTTTAATGGTCATCGACATTATATATTCTGTCCGCATGAAGCTGTTTGGAGAAATACAGATATCAGATTTCTGTATGGAAAATCGGGAAAACTGGTATTAGAAACAGACCCAGGTAAATACTCTTAAGGCTTAACATGTACAGAAGTTTGTCTCGATGAGATTCCTTTTAGTAAATGAAGAATTTACTGCCTTGCAAAGTCCATCAGATCCACTTGCCAAAGGGTAAGATATGAAAAGGTCCTAAGAACAGGACCTAATCTGAGCAGATGCTGCTGGGCTTGACTTCGTTTCCTCTTGTTTGTCAGGATATTTTTCCTACCTTGTCGTGTTTACTTTCTGGCTATCTGTTAGCAAGTGTTCATGACCTTCCTCCAAATACAGTTGTACTTTATGACTTCAATAGAGAAAAGGGAAGTATCCTTCCTTTTTAGCTAGAAGCTCATTTTTATGTGCAGTACTGTCTTGCTGAAATGGTAATCCAACTGTGTAATTTTTACATGAATACGTAATTTCATGATATTGTTATTTCATATTATGCACAAATTTTTGGTACTGTGCAGTATCTCTCTACTGTTCAATGAACTAGAATTTCTTTCCAGTCCCCTTTCTGTGATGTTAAATGATAAAAATTATTAAGGTATTAACATTGTGAAAACTCTTAAGTCTTTTTTTCATTAGAGAGCATTGCAAAAGAAGAGTACCTGAGTATTGTCCATAAACTACTATATTACTTCACACAGATATGACAAAATATGAAGTGTGGCTGTCTATTCATCATCCATACACTATCTACTTCATATAAGTAGATGTATCCAGGAATGCTTAATTATGAATTTTTAATTCCCCCAAAAGGGCTAAAATTCAAAGTAATCCCTGCCGAGAAACTTCCCCTCACTATAACTCACAAAAAGCCTCGGTAAAAGGTCATCATTTCTGGAACTTCTCCCAGACATCCAGGAAAGTTAGGCAAAGCTCTCTTGACAGGGAGAATTATGACATGATAAGAACAAGAGCTAGTTTTTCTCCAGGCATCTGCCAGGGTTAAATATTTCCTTGTATCTACAGTAACTGCACACATTGTGCTGAAAATCACAACCCTCCAAGTAAGTATAGAATGCAATGTTTGTGGAACATTGTATTTTCTGTAACATATTGTAAAAGCTGATGGAAATTAAAATTGCTACTGGAATACTACATCACTGACAAATCACGATGCTTATTGAAGTCTCTACTGCATATGTATATCCTGTTTTTTAATGCATAGCCAGCTGTCACAGAATCTCTGAGAAAGGGTTGGAGGGTCAGTTGATCCTAAAACTACCTTCTGCCTACCACGGCATCTAGCTCAAATGAAAAGGAGGGAATAATTTTCAAACATTTATTCCACTTAGGTTTTTATGAGGCATGATTGTTCTTTATACCCTGTATTTGTTCATACCTGCTGCATTTTCATTAACCAAAGTCCTACATATTACTGAAACACAGAGAGTACACTTTGGATTCACATCATCTGTGAACTCAGAATCATATTTTTGTTTAACTATCAAGAACATGTAACATTGTTAAGTTTCACCCTTTATGGTGAGCTAGGAATGATCCGATGACTGACAACAAAAAGTTACCGATTCAAAAAATGCTAACAAATTTCTTAAAAACTGAATTGCAAAGCGAATTCTTACCCTTTCAGTGCTTTATGTCATGAGTTCTGTCCTAGAGGACAGAAGGAGGATGACCTAGAACTGAATATACCCTTTAGTGAAATTATAGCCACCTGCGTAGGGGCTAATGGCACCTAGTCAGGCCCAAGGAACACTAACACCTACAATGCTGGACAGCACAGAGAACTACCCAGGGACAGGGAGGCCAAAACTTCTCCTTGGTGTAATTAATGTCTACAACATACTGGGAGATGAAGGGAAAAAGAACATTTTGATCTGAGTAATTCCCAAAGGTGGATCTGAGCTCAATGAGAAAATACGGGTCAGATACGTCAGACTGTTGTCTGGAATAAATCCTGCAGATGCAAGATGGCATGAAAGAATCGATTTCTACCAGGCTGAAATGGAGTAGCTGACAGTTTCATGGGCCTTAACATGTTGAGCTGTGCTATCCAAGGGATAAAGTACACTCCACTCAGCTGGCAGGCAAGGCTGGAATCTGATATGGCAGTGGTCTATATGGAAGAGAAATTAGCCAGAACTCAGCACTTGAAATTCACTTAACCCAGGAAAACATGTAACACCATTTAACTAGCATAACCAATTTGCTTCAAAGCTGATGATGCCTAGAAAGTCATGGAGGAAATCTTGGACTTCAAGTTTGGAAAGCTTTTCATTAAATCTAACCATTTTTTCAGAAGCTTTGTACACACTGTCCAAAAGCAAGTTCATAGATTAACTACGGAAGCACAATCTCTCTTTGCTAACGGACGAAAGACGATAAACCATCATTTTCATCACGCCATGGTATTACCACCAACAGATCAGATGAAAAAACTTCAGCCTCCCTATCATCAAAATTCAATCATAGCATGTCAAGAGGAAATTCTTCAATATTTTAAGACCAGATATACTGGGCTTCACTTGGGTTTTCAGATTTTTGAATGTTGATATTGACTGTGTGTACATGCTGTGGTGCCTCATAACAAATAGTTCCTGGTATTTAAGAAATGCAGAAGGTTCATTTGATGTGAAGGTATTTGGCTACCTATCCATTTCATGAAGCTTTGTTTGGAACCCAGTAAAAGTGTTACTGAACAAAAAAATTGCACATTTGTTTAGATTGAATATTCAGTTCTTTCCACTAGAAAAAATTTCCTATTTAATGCTTAATATGATAAAAGAATTATATGAGCACATGAAACAAACAACATATACTTGCATATATAGTTCATAGATGAGGAATTATACATTAAATCATCTAAACTTGGATATGGAAAAAGAAGAAAAAAATTAATAAATTTACTTGGTGTTACAGTTGTTCATTAAAGCATTCAAATATATTTTACGCAGCTTCTGGACATACAGTTTGTCGGCAGCAGTTAGAGACTGATGGATAGCTGCTGTAATACAGATCCAATAGTACACAACTCTGTGACACAAGATATTCTGAAAAATTCCTCCTAAAAACGCTGGAAGATGCTGGAGTGATAGGACAAGAAAATATGCATACTACCTTCAC
The DNA here is from genome assembly GCA_013397275.1 of Burhinus bistriatus. Lineage (NCBI taxonomy): Eukaryota > Metazoa > Chordata > Aves > Charadriiformes > Burhinidae > Burhinus > Burhinus bistriatus. The sequence continues at coordinate 653,372 of VYXH01003312.1, forward strand.
AATAGCCAAGCTTTAGTTACTTGAAGAAAAAATTTTCTACTCCAGCCCAACAGCTTGGTTTTTTTATCCTGCTTATAGACCAGACACTCGTTAACCTCTCAGATCTCTGGAGAGTTGTGGTTTAAGGGAACCCAGGAGGAAAAGACAAATTTGGAAAGCTATTTATCCATCTCACTAGAATTGAGACATTATGGTTTTCATTCTTCCCCCACTCCCCAAAATACCAAATTTCCATCATCAGAGCTCTCCAAATAAACGAACATTTTGTTACTGGACTCAGGAAGAAAGAAACCACATGCCTGTTAGGGACAGAGAGAGGAGGAGTGGAGTATGTGCTTTGGAGCGTGTTTATTTGACTGGATTGCAGACAGTCAACCGAAGAACATGCAGATCGTATATTTTTAAGCATTTCATAATGTCTTATTATTAATTCCAGCCAAAACCACCAAGACCAAAATTATCTGAAATTGGTGCTTATGTGTCCTGACCCCAAAGCCAACAATGGTTGCATAAAAAAAATAATTTTAAAATCTACGTTCCTCTCAGGTTTAATTTTTTTTTTAATCGATTAGAAGGCAGTGCCCTTTAGAGTCTATGGAGAAGACAGGTCTGCATAACCAACAAATTGAAATGTGGTCCTGGGTAAATTTTACTTCCAGGAAACCAAAAGGTTGCAGTCCTTGAGAGAGGGAGGCTATAAGCAGAGGGCTCTTCTAAAGGAAGGAGTTTTTATTGAACCTGTCACTTGTCATTAAACACTCCATATTTTACCTTAGCCTGATATTTTCATTAGAGTATACAGACCTTTTTCATCTGTGAATGAAAGCATTCCCTTCAGCCTTGTGTTGAATATGGGGAAAGACTCTAAAATTGAGCCCACCCAAACAGGACAATTAGGTTCACAAAAGCTGGAAAGGCACTAGGGAAAATCAAGTAATATTAACGGTATGATAACTTAAACATTTCATTGTTGACTATCACATCCCACTTCAATCTTAAATTCTTATATGCATTTAATAAGGTCTATTTTTAATCTCAGAAATACTTGCATGCGATTATATAGAAAGCAACAGACACCAGTGCAGAACAAAACATAACATAAGCAAAGTGGAAAAAAGTATGTACTACTGTATAGACATCTCTAATTGGAAAACCTAAATGTAAAAAAGTAAAGATAATAAAACTTTAGATTGCCTATTAGACCACCAATCTACAACACAGCAACACTGGAGAAAAAGACAAAAATATCAAACAACTTGGCTTCCTCAAAAGAGACAATTGGTTATTTGTTTCTTGTTCCTAAACATAAGTTGGTTAATTTGAAATTTAAAAAGAGGAAATATTTAGAATAAGATCATGCTAACTATGCTATTCATAGTTTTATATCTATGATCTCTTTACTGCTACACTCTGTAAGTAAAGAATTGGATGGTACATTGCAAGTTCTTAAAGAACTCTGACACAAAGCAGCACCATTTTTTGCCACCTAATTTCTGAGCAAAAGCTCCTTCACTGCTGCCACCAAAGCTGTACAATCTCTCTGAAGTATCAGAAACTGGTTAAAGAGTTTTAACAGGACTTAAAGTTATCAGTAACCAGAATATTGCCGTCTGTCCATTGCTATGTGTAGTTGCACAAACGCATTACATAACTTACTGTTTCTTAAAATTAAAAAAAAAAAAAAAAAGGCAATTTTAGTACGCAAATAGGGGCTGAGAGAAAATGGTTTTCAGGATTTTTCCAAGGCATTCCACTTGTGTAAAAGAAAGAAAAATGAAAAGGGAAAGAATAATTGTGGGAAAAAAGCCAGCAAAGAAAGCCACACCTTTTAAAATATGAAAATGCTATATAAAAACAAAAAAGACGATCTTGTGGAATGCTATCATTTGATAAATACATCATGCACATAATTGCAAGGTAAATGTCAAGTACCACTTATCTTTTCAAACTTAAATTACAGATTTACTCAAATGTAAATTACAAATCTAACGAAATATTGTATTAGTTTTAGGAATTGTTAAAGACATTTCACTAATACAAGGAGGATTGTGTTATTTGAACTTAAGCTGCCACGTAATGAGAGCCTTGTGGATTGCCATAGCATTACTGCCACAAAATCCATTAGCAGATGTAGAAATCCCACATCCCAGCCTTTTACAAAAGTCTGCAGTTATGAAATCATTTTCATACACTTGGAACTTAACTATTTCAGTGCCCTGCACATACAGGACTGGAATTGAGGGGGGAAACCACAAAATAGTGCATCTGAGAGCATTCCACATGGACACATGTTTTTGTGGTTCTTTCAAAAGTTCTTAAAGAGTTGAAACCATCCCCCTGGAATTCCACAGAACAGAGTAAAGAAGTATCTGTTTAAATTAAGGAGGGGATTTATCTTTGCTAGTGAACTCTTAGGATTTATTCTGTGTCTTCATTGTAGATTTATTAAGATATGTAGCTGGCAACAAGAAACAGGATTTAACCTAGGATAACAAAGGAAAACAGCTATGAGAAGGCTTGCTCTCTAAAGATTTAAAAAATAATTTTAAAAGACCTCAAGAGTAGACTACTGTTTCTATGTTTATTTTCACTCACCAAAAGGAAAGTTATTTTTGTAAACTAAAGAAATCACAGGCAAAATATCTGTTATCTCCTCACTTAGCATCATGGTACCTTTGCTTTATTTCACGGCAATGGTTTAACATTTTTATGACAGCATTTGAAAACTCACCATCTGATAAACCATCTACAGCTAATATCAACATATAGCACACTGAGAAATAGATTGACTTGCTCTCATACCGGTGACTTTCATATGCCTCAGTAGACTTGAGGTAACCAGATAATTCTGTGGGGCAGCAGCGTGTTATCATTTCAGAAATAAAGCAAACTGACTAGTAAGCATACTAAGAATTCATGAGGTAGAGAGGATTTCACTGTCAAACAAGGAAGAGTAAACACAGAAAACATGGTCCTTCAGTTACCCCACAATAATTTCAATTTACTATAAGAATACTTACTTGGTTATCTTTCATTTAGTGAGGAAAAGGCACCATTATAAGGTAAAACCAGTTGGGAAAATACACAAAACAGCTAAAGCAAAAGGCTGTTAGAAGAGCAGAGAAGAAAGAAATGCCACACCAATCTCAATATCGAAATGATAAAATTATTGCAATGATGCACTTCATAACCAAGTTGACAGTTAAAACTACTTTTCCCTTTTATGAAAGCAGACTAAACTATGAAGGCAACAGAGAGGCTGCTTTCTTTGAATTGCTCTGGGCTAGATGTGTCCTTTTAAACAATTAGTAACAAATTTCTTAGGTATGTTGAATTACTTAGGTAACTCAACTCCCATGTTACCTGAAGCTGTTGGGAGCTGTCATTAAGGTTATCCTCTCGTCTCCTGGCCTCCTCCAGCATCTGTGCACTCTTCTTTTTCTCCACTTGCTCTTTGTGCTTCAGATTTGCCACTTTCTTATTTTGATCTTTAACTTGCCTGCAAAAGAGAAGACCACTCAGAGTGTGGTCCTGAGCCCGCCTCCCATCAGCCCCACTGCTGGGCAGATGGACTGGGGAAGAGTGGAACCCTCAAGTACCACCAATTCATTTGCAGAAGGTCACCAACACCAAACTCATCCTCAAGAGTTACCCTCAGCTGTTAATTCAGTCAAAAGAACGCATTGTTTTGCTCATTACCATTAACCTAAACATGGAAACTTCTGAACCAAAAACCTTAATTGTGACTTAGTATAAACTATTAACCAAAAGATGCACCTGACCTCTTGTGACTATGTGGTATATGCTACATAGAAATGTCTTCTCTGTTCAGACACACATGTACATATAAAAAATGCAGACATCTAATAGCCTATTTTGCTTTGGGTATCACTATACCTAATGTAAGGAAAATAGGAGGATCAAAAGGAAAAACTAATGAAACATGACTTGAATATAGAAGACTACCTACAAGATCTAGGCAATATGGTTCCAGAAGTAAAACTACTTCTTTTCAACCCCAAGTTCTACTTATTTACTAGATACTTTGAAGGATTTCCTATCCTTTCTTTTTACATAAACAAGACAGAGCAAGTAAGAACAAACTATTCCAGAAAGCGTGCATAATTTCCTTTTCACTTGCATCTATGAATTATTTTTGATGATCCTGGCAATTACCATTGCCTGCAGACAGGGTTTGGCCTTTCTGAGCATTAAGACACATGGAGTATTGAATCTAATTACAGACCCTTTAATCTCAGCCTGCTGACCACAGAGAACTTAAGTCTAAACTTTTAGTCCAATCAAAACAAAACAGGCTAGCTTTGCTTCCTCAGCCCTTTTCTCCATAATTATATCTGGAGTTTGGATTTTGGAATAAAAGATGGATTCTTTGGTCTCAAGATTTCCCCAAAACATCATGCAAGTAGTAGAGAGGGCTCTTTAATTTACTGTTTAGAAAGCAGAATGATATACTGGCTTCCATGCAGAGAGGGAAGAAAGTTTCTTCTGTATTTCAGAAATACTTTTAGAACAGATCACAAACAACTCTGATTGCTTTAATATTTTCTTCAGAATTCATAACAAAAGTACGATCGAGAACATATCTCTGTGATATATATGTTCAAATTATGTGGACATATGGCTAGTCAGTGCTTTGACTTCTTTCAAAAAGATGTAGATTCAACACTGAGCTCTGTTTTTTGCAATGTAAGCCAACTGGAGCTGGGAAAATTGCAAAGACAGCAAATTTTCCTTGGTGCTAAACAAACTTCTGTTAGTGTGAAAAAGTGCTGATGGCCTCCAGAGACCAAGAAAAAAAGGAAAGTCCTTTTCTGATGATGTTAAAAAAATTACTGGCATACTTAACTACCTTGTCCAACAGTTACAGCTGATTTGAGTCAGGATGCTTTTTAAACACAACCAGCATAATTGTTAAGTTATTCTAACCCAGTGTTGCACACTGGTAATGGGCGCATTGCCCAGTTTGAAAGCAGACTTGTTCAGTGATTAAACAACTTATTGGAAATATGATGTTGGCACCAACTCAGCTTGTACAATACACGGTTCTATCTGTCCAATAAAATAAACATAGAAAGTACAGCTAAGTCAATGCAGAAAATGAAAATATGTAATCCCAACACATTCAATTCCATACGAGAATTCTTATTCAATGTCTAAATTAAAATTAGAGGAATTAATTATTTTTTATAAACTTGCAAACGTAGATTCACCTGTTGGGAAACTGGTCTGTGTTACTGTAATCTACTGGTTAGATAAGAGACAATATTAATAAAGCCACAACCCTCATCAAAGTATGTCTGAAGTAGATCATCTCCCCATGATACAAAACATTTTAAAACAAAAAATGTATTTCAAAGAAAGGAGTAATTACAAGGATATATACTACTGACATCCACCGTCTCACGTCTGAACCAAAATGAATGTCTTTCTAATATATTAGGTAGATATCTTGAGACAAACTCAAGCTTTCCTAAAGCAGTTTAAAAGATGGAAGTCTTGAAATTACCTAGTACTTGTAATACTCAGATCAATCTTCGTAAGGGTCCTACTGTTTGGAAACTTGAATTCATGTGCAGGGCACAACTGTCACTCTATACTTTTGACGTCAAAAAGCAACAAAAGTTGGGCAATAAACCTTTCAAATGGTAGAGGTATCTATGACATTACCTAAAATTTCCCGAACTATTTAACTATATTAACTGAGATGGTCATGTGGAACTTGAAATCTATAAATCTAAAAGACTTGCAGTCATTTGATGTATGAACATATCTCATCTTATATCAATGCCCATGGTATCAAATGATAATTCTCACTTTCACAATACTTCATGCAGATAATTGTGTAAAAGGTTTAGCATATACAAGCCCAGAGCGCTTGAATATTTGCACCATGAAAGTTCCATGAAACTGTAGAGAGTCCATACTATGATTCTGTAAAGAATCCTCTTTCTTCTCTGTCAGATAACTTTCAGTCTTCAAAGCCAAAGTCAGAGAATCATGTTTTTATATATACAAACAGTATTTAAAAATATTAAAATATACATACACACACATAATTTTAATACCAGACCTCAAAAGTTTGATTAATAGGAATCACCCAATTCACTGCTCAGTAAGACAGTTCTGTTGCTATTTTGAACACTGAAATACTACTGATGATTGTTATAGAGCAATTTCTTCTTCACACTACCACTGAACAATGTGCAGAACTGGACCACATACTGAACTGGAACAATAAAATAAAATACAGAAAGTATGAGTCTTAAACGAGCGCACCGCAACCGGTACATTCTATGAGGAGATAGTCAAGAGGAAAAGAAAGATTTGTCATAACATATGTGCACAAGAAAGCTAATTAGGACTGCAGAAAGAAACAAATCTCTGGAATTCCCTCAGTTTGAGATCTTAATTTTGTAAATTTAATGTTATTTTAACACTTTTGAATGCACTTACACATATATATAGCATACAACCCTGTCAAGGGGACAGCAAAGTTTTAACGAAATCCTTCATCTGTAAGAATATTTTTATTAAAACTGAAAAAACTGCACAAGATTAAGATAGCAAAAAGAATTAATTAATTGCAATGATGGTAACAGCTTAGAGATTTATGGGTGTTTTCTAGAAAGCATTAGTGTTAGCACGTGCAGCAACTGAGCAAACACCAATCTGCAATGTGTACATGGAATTCTCATAATAAAATAAAGAGCACATGAATGTCTGAGAGGTACAGAGCATTAAATATTACTATAAGTACATATTCCTACTGAAAATCTTTTAAAAATGGGACTGCAGAGAGAGAAAGAATGCTGGTGATTCTAATAAAAATTGAAGAGCAAGTTCACGTTTAGTGAGATAAAGCTTTAACAGAATGATATCACTGGAACCAACAGAAACAATAACAAAACTAACAAAAGCAAAACTACCTCATCTCGGAAGGCCTTTATTCTCGGAGTCACCCTCAAATCAAATAATAAAAATTGTTCTAGTCACATACAAAAGAAGAAAAATCTAATGAGATTGTTTATTATGTTGAATTACAGTAAAGAGTTCCACTTATTTAGGAAATAATTTCTTTTGCATTTTTCAATAGCAATTTTCAAATAATTTTTTTTGAGGTACGGCTACTAGAAAATACAGCACTCAAAAGTGAAAAATCTTTTCCATTGCTTAGAATCTTTCTTCATTTCACAATATCTCATGCCAAGTACTGGTACAACGGAATATATTAGAGGAAAGGAAGGAAAATCAAAATCAGGCTTCTGATTTAAAAAAATAAACCCCAAAGTCTTTCAACTAAAGATGGGCCAAGATTTTTCAGAATTAATCATTTCATGTCCTTTGATTTTGGCTGCCTAATTTAAGCCATACACCCATTGAAAAAAACCAGAAGGTTTCTCATTTGGAATACTGAAAATAACTATTAATTTCTATTAATTAATTAATTTTAAAAAGCCACACCTTTCCACTTCTCTATGTAGTTCTTGAATTTCCAGTGACAAGGCATAGCCAAAGACCATGGGGGATGAATTAAAATAATCACAATATGCAATAAAAATTTTCAAATGAGAAGATTTCACTTTTTAAAATAATTTTAAAACAGGAAGATGGACACAAGTAATAGAAAACCAGTAGACCATAAAGCACTCTTGAAAAGTGGAAAGTCACTTTATTACCTGTGAGTCCTTTGGAAGAGTTTTCCTCCCTAATGAGATCAATTGCTTTATAGGCCCTATTATTTATAAACAATTTTATGAAATTAATATTTTCTGTACTAATGTGAATTTTTTTTTGCATTTTAATACTAATCTCATTATCTTTTACCGTAATGCACATCAGCATATATAGCTGTTAATTCTTTCCTCGTATGGATTTTCATGCTACATGTTAATGTGATGTAAGCGATTATCCTCCTCTGGTTATCTTTTCTGGCGTAATTTCAAATGTTCTTCTTGTAAAGTAAAAGGTGACAAAATGTTAGCTGAAAATATACATAAGTTAATTTGAATTTTATAGTCATATTTTAATATATTTTTCCTTCACAGTTATGTGCCTAACACACAACATTCTTTTTATAATAATCCAAGTATAAGTAAGCATTTATAATGCATTCAAACCACCACAGAAGCTTACCTTCAAGATAAAATGTATACACACATACTATATTCCACTTAATTAATACATGCACTAGGAAAAAATATACAGATCTTGTGTATAGCTATAGAAGCAGCCTGTTTTATTCATCTGACTTAGGTACTGAGAAAATATTTCTATGTGTCAGTCAGCCATGTCAGAAAGATTGTTTAGCTTGAGCCTTCATAGACGTAGCATTACTACCACCCACAGGACAGTCCACTGCTGCTGCAGCTAGTAATCCTGATGGACAGATGAGCTTCATTTGTGTTAAAGCATGCTTTGCTCCTCAACGGAAGTTAAACTGATGCAATAGTCAACATTACCGAAAAAAAATTCCAAGAAAACTGTATGCAATGAAATATTGTATTATTTAGCTTAAAATTGCCAATGTTCCTTGTATTATGAAATATTAGATTCTACAATGTATAATATAGAATCATAAAATTATGTAATATCTCAAGTTGGAAGGGACTTATAAGGATCATCGAGTCCCACTCCCGGCTCCTCGCAGGACTACCTGAAACTAAACCATATAACTGAGAGCATCGTCCAGATGCTCCTTGAACTCTGACAGGTTTGGTGCCGTGATCACTTCCCTGGGGAGCCTGTTCCAGTGACTCACCACCCTCTCACTGAAGAACCTTTTCCTAATGTCCAGCCTGAACTTCCCCTGATGCAGCTTCATTCCATTTTCTCTCACAGAGAGAGGAGATCAGCACCTCCTCCTCTGATGCCCTCCTTGAGGAAGTTGATATCATTGCATAAGGCCTCAAAGCACTTTGCAGTCCTAAAAGACACACAGGAGTATATTTATTCACTTGTGGAATGAAATGGAGCAGCCATCTGAAAGACTGTAATGCAAAACACACTAGAATGGGAAAAAATCACAGAAGGAAATGCTGGAAGGCAGGAAACAATCAGCTAAGTTGTCCAGATCTTTATTAGCAGTCTTGTTCATTAATGATTAGATGGGTGAGAAAAAAGGAAACTTTTACTGCAAAAAAATCAACATCAACACAATGGGATGCTAGTGATTTGAGTTGGACTGATTTAGAACTCACAGGAAAGTGTCCAATTATTACCTCCACTATTTCCTTCATCGCTTCTTTGTTTTTAAGGTCTGCCCCACCAAGTATTTTAGCTGGCAGTATCCTTAACCTTAGCTTATGAATTTAAAAGATCATAAACACAGTGACATAGCTGAGTTGTTGGGTTTTGTTTTTGTTTTTTTTTTTTTTGTAGTTTTGGTACACAACGAAAACCATTTACATTCTGGGAAGTATAACAGAAGGAAGTCAAGGAGAAATGCTTCCCAAAAATGCTACTTTGTTTTGAAAATAAGAAAACCCCCTGTTCTGAAAGGTTTTGCTTTAGCTTTTAGTTTCTCAAAACTCACTTTACCCTACCAGTGGTTGATCACCAAACCACGGAGAATAACGGCAGTGTTTGAAAAGCCAAATTGCTTAACCTCAAGAAAAAGAAAGTGATGAAAGGAAGCTAAATAAGTGATGAAGGAAACAGGACTGACCACATCACACAGTCCCATCACCACAACTGTGTGTCTGATTGACAGTCAAAGGACAGTTGCCAAAGGCTGAACAAAGTTCCCTATCTTACGTGTTGAAAAATTAGGATCAGGGAAGTTACATACTGTGGAAGATCTACATGGAATTTAGTACGGCTGGATTTATTTTTTTTAGAACAGTAAGCATTATCTGGGGTTCTTCCGTTGCTTTGCTGGGCTGTACCTAGCAATCCCAGCTTCTTAAGTAGCTTGTCACTATTCTTCAACATTATACTAAGGTCAAAAAATGGTGCATTAAGTTGCTAAGTAAAAGAAACAATAACTTCATTATGCTTTTTAAACAGCTTGGTGTAATATTACTGCCTCCGTTGCACATTGCATCCCAGCTAAAAGACCAATCAACATACTTTCAATGAGTTGCTCTTGTTCGGATGCACAGCTGGCAAACTCTGGCACTCAGTTACCTCTTCTGCTCATGAGTCTCTCCTCCCACAATCTCTCATCATTTTGTTACACTGTTCCTCACTGTTCTGTGCCATTTATATGACAAGGTAACATATGCCAATGAAAATATTAACAGACCCTGAAGATTTAACTGGTCTGCTGCATGTGAGTCAAGAAGTCCCACAGTGGCTTTAAGAGATGGGGAAGGTGGACTTCATTTCCTGAAGCTAGGAAACTTTGATTTTTAAAAACAAAGTGTGTGTTCAGATCAGCACTGGAGGGGGCAAAGGATGAAGACTACAAAGGCTATTGCAAAACAGCTTGCTCCAAATTTTGTGAGCAGGAGCCTAATAGCATCTGAATCAAGAGGCGTGGAAGTCAAAGACTAGAAGCAGATCTCAACTCTACACTGGTTGTCTTCTTTCCTCAGTGTTCAGAATTATCTGCGTGAGCAACCAGAGGCCTTCAAACTCAGGTCCAAGCTTCTCTGAGGTAAAATGGGTCAACTGTCAAACACAACAACCTCCCACATTTGGCCATACAATGTGTAATTATAGGTTAATACAACATTTTTTTAAAAGTTTCTCTCTTCTTGTATTACTATCTCTGATTCAGTCTAGCAGAAGACCGAGAAATACAATCAAACTCACGCATGCTAAATCCGAATGCTACAGATGCTTCCACTGTGGAATGTTATTTCTCAGCGATCAGTAGGGAACACGCATTTATGGAAATAATTTTCCTTATGATAGAGTGCAATGATGAAGCATCAACAGTTACTGAATCTAGAGAAAGGTACATAATCAATACATTGACAGAAAGAGAAACCTAACTAAGCATGAGAAGCACGTATCTCAAATGCATGCTCTCAGCACTATTAAACTATTTCAATGAAAATAGGCTTTATTTTTTCCTTCAATTGCTTGATCGAACAAAACCAGAATAAACCAGGCTACTACCCAGTCATGAGGCAGTCACCCAATTACACACAAACAACGGCGAAGTCAAATGCTGTGTCTTTGTATTCCCAAAAGAATTGGAAGAAAAGACCAATTTAACCAACTGGCTAGAATTGAGGGATTAACACCATAGATTAACAGAAGTGTCTTCGTTTTAGTGCAACAAGTTCATATCAAGTTAAGCAAACCAAAGGTTCACTTTCAGACAGGCCAACATACGAAAACCAAGACACTCTAAAAACTTCAGGTAAGCATCTCATGCTTTCACTGATCTGTAATTCCAGTTTTGTACATATAACCCACTACACCTACTCACCCCACTCATATGCAGCTAAAAAAACCCTAATAAAACTAATGTGCAGTTTCCCAACTATTTAAATTCTCAGCATCTATTTACTAGGAAGCAGGTTTTGTGATGAAAATAACCAATTCTTTACCATAATTTCATAGTTGATGTCAAACTCAAAATCAGGCTCCAGAGATTAAATACCAATTAATTATATGTCAATTTCTACAATTATTTTTGAAAGCTGATGCCAATTGAACTAGAAAAGAAACCTTTAACCTTAAAACCTTGCAACCTTTAGTTTTTATTGAAGCTAAGAGCATTAGAAATAGAAACTCAAGGTGAACTTTGAAATAAATCTGTAAGATAATGATACGGGCGTTCCTTTGTTAAGAAAAATACTAATGCTTTAAGCACCTTAATAAAAGCATTCAGTAGTTCAACAAATAAGTTTGTTCTGTTGTATTTTTTCTTCTGCTTTTGTTAATTGAGCAAACAGATGCAAAGCCAAAAATGACATTTATAAAATGGCTGCTTAGGCCTCAGTGTGGATTCCTTCTCCCTGCAACACGCTGGGTTAGTTGAATTTGGCCCTAACAGTGTGGGAAGAAGTCCCAAAGGTGCTGTTCTTTTTACCTTTAACTCCAGTGCACAACCCAACCACCCTGTGAACAGATCACACACAGCCAGTCACTCTCTACTCAAGAGATTTGGCTGAAAAAAGTATTTTCTAAACAGCAATAAAGTCTTCCTCATGAATGGCATTTTATTGAGGTTTCAGAGGGTATTTCTGTGATCTAGGATCACACATGTCTCTTAACTGCAGTCCTGCTAGCCAGAAAAGAAAACAAATCACAATACAGCAGCTGTTTTCTCTCATACGGGTATGCGATCTTTTCATTCCTTCTAGAATAATACCTGATACAACTGATAATTAAAAGAAAAATTCAACGTAAAAATCAGCAATTGAAATAAAACCAAAAATCAAATACAATGTAAGAACAAAATTTTAAAAGCAAATCATTTAAGAACTATGCTAGAGTAGCTTATGTTTGCCTAACAGCATATACCAAACAAGCTATCAAGAGAGAAGTCATTTTCTAAAAATTTGCACAAATTTGGGTTAACAGTTGAATATTATCCTGTTATTTTGAAATAGCGTATGTTAAAGAATCAAGGTATGTTTTATGCTTTCAAGCTCACAGCTACTGAAAATCCAGTCTTCAGTAAAAGTTATTAAACTAAGCAGTTGCCAAGGACAAAAAAGAAAGCACAGTGAATGTACCAACTCAGTGGAAAAGGATTTCTGATATAAGAGAAAAGCATGCCTGAGAACATTGAGAGTCTTGCTCTAAGAAAAGGATGTGAGGAAAAGTGATGCTAGCAGGACCATTCTGAAAAAATGTAAATCGGTCCATTTCAGGGCTAAAAGCCTGATGATTTTACGTTGCTGAGAAGACCAAATGAAATTCTTATATAAGTTAGCTTATCTCCTTAAAATCAAAATTGCTTTCAAGAACAATCTTTCAAACAGATTCTCTCTATAGATGTGAGTGGAAAAGTGTTTACCCATCAGCTATAAAGAAGTTGTACCAAATCTGATCCAAAGTTGCCTATTCCCAGAGCCTATACTACGAAAAGTATGCAAAAGGATAGGGCTGACTGAAAAGCAATGTTATCACGCTCATCAAACTGTACTTCGCTACAGCATCTTCATTATCATAGAATCTGAGATGGGAAGTATACAGCTCTATTTTAGTATCTACTGGGTGAGACCAATTTCTGGTAACGAATGCAGACCACAATGCCTCTCAGAGTGGCATGTTTGGCATATTTCTTTCAAGTGCTTAGCAAACAGATTTATTAAGAGATACTTCCTCTTATGAAATACATTCTGCAGCACTGGCTTTGACAGCTCACATCAGGTTAAAATGAAGACTGCCTACTGAGATGATCTGTTACAGACTTTTGACCGCCTGCGAAATGAAGGATAGCAGCATTATTTGTAATAAATATACCACATACAGGGCTGAACAGCCTATCTAAATAGTGCAAATGGCTTAGTTCCTCCTTCTCTGATATAGCTGTAATACCATCTTCTCAGTCTGTCAGCTGTAGGACTCCAGAAAACAGCAAGGAACACTTTGGAAGTTGAGCAAACGCCACTGGGTTTCTGGAGAACTCAGCGAGTGTTGCAAGCAACATTTATGAGCATCTCTTCATCAGAGGTTTCTGTAATAGCCTTGCTAATGTGCATGAACAAGGTTACCGCCTTATGCATCTGAGAAGGGATTTCTATCATTTCACAGTAAATGGATCTGCTACAGAAGTAGTATGTCCATGAGTATTTTGAATAAATACATTACTTTTTAACATATTCTGAAAGAGCACAGGAAAAAAGAATAATCTGGTGACAAGATGCCCCACGTTTCAGACATCTGAAATATAGTCTGATATCCTCAGTGATCACAAAGTTTGCTAATTAAATTATCTCCAGGTTGGAGTATCTATTGAGGGAGACAAATTCTTCATCTAGACAATTACACTACTCCAGTGAACTACTTTTTATTTGGTAACCTTGAGAAAAATGAGGCAAAATTAAGATTTTAATTGAGCCCCTTACCAGGGCAACTGCCTTGTACATCAAGGCACCTGTCACTGAGACATTTTCTATCTCCCTTCAACGAATTATACTTTGAAGTAATTGGGGAATTATCATAATCATTAGGAAAGATCAACAAACAACAGCCTTTGCTGCCAAGAAAAATATTCCTAACAGGAATCTCGTATATTTTCTATAAATTACCTGTGTTTTTATATTAAGACATATATTGCAGGTTGAGAGATATAAGTAATGTTGAAAATCTAACAAAGAATTACTGAGGCTATGGTCAAAATGGGATACAGAAAGACAATAGGAGAGTTCCAGTCCCTTCTACTTTGAAATAAAATTTCTCTACCTATAATTCAAAAACCATCCTCCACTATTCCAAGATGCAGAGGAAAAACATACTCCTTCCTCTCTGGAATTTTCAAGAAATCAACTGAAATTCCTTTAAAGGTTTTCGTGGGGTTTTTTGTCGTTGATTGTCTTCTGCTTGTGCAGACAGGTGTAAGGAAGAATGTAGCAGTGTACAGACGCTTTAAACTAATTAAAAAAATTAAAAAGCCATGTTGCTTTAATCAAACTCAGTATCTCTTGGCTCAAGACTAGATTTTCCTTGAAGATATTTGCAAACGAATAAGATGTATTTCTATCCATTAAAAAAAAAAGTATCTGGGGAAGATTACATCTCTAATGGAAAAGTACTAGCAACTCATAAGTGCTCCTGAAGCTGTTTCAGTCCCTCTGAAGGACAGAAGACAACCAAGCTGATTTGCCAAGAATACACCCCTGACACGCTCTTCCATGGTAAACTGCAGCTTTCCTCAGAGCTGGCCTTTCAGGTCTACATGCACAACCCACTTTTCCTCATTCTTTGGAGCAATAGTATCTTTAAAAATAAAATCTTTAAAATCTTTTAAATTCTTCTTTCACAAGGAAGGAAATTGACACAGAGTCACACGCACTAGCAAAACATTCAATTTAGGAATAAAGCCTTAAGCATTGGAGAACTATGCACAAGACATGCTACTGAGACCAGCAAGTGGCATGAATTGTAATTTCACAGGTTACGCAGTGCTGATACCCAAGGCTCTTTCTGGACTTCCCAAAACAAGGGCACAAAACCATCAAGAAACCTTCAATGGTGGTGCTAAGTTTCAGTTTTAGAGACACTGAGGAAATCTTTGGTTCTGATCTGGGTGCACGAGGAGGCTGAGGGATGGCAGCAGTCTGGTTTGGATGGAATCTGAAGTGCACCTACTACAAGGCAAAATTTTTTTGCCTCAGCAGGTGTTCAATCTGAGGAAAATAAACTTAAAATGATAGTGAGAATGGTTCTGAGTTTGGGGGTCTACTGTTTCTTTACAGACACAGAAAAGAAGTAATTTTTAGGAAAATTTAATGCATTCCATGAGAGCGTGATGTACCTGTAGAAGTAAGGGTGGGAAATTTAAACAAAACAGAAACCTGACAACATAATCTAGGAGAAAAATTAGAATAAGTTGGGAATAGCATGTACTTACCCCTTCTATTTATCAATAGCCAACACAGTAAGACTTTAAAATGATCTTACAAATATTTGGATTTTGTTCACACTATAAGGTTTTTGCCCAACATACAATAATGTTTGAAGTTTTAAGCATTTAAAAATATAAAGCAGACTCCTTTAGCTACATCTCAGCTGTCATTTGTTCATGTGATCTAAGAATACTCAAAAAGAACATGGAAATAAGCAGTCAAAGGAAAAAAGAACTGTCAAAAACTGTGTGTCATGCCCCATTTCTTTGAGCAAAGACATCTGCATATTCCATATTAAAACGTAAAATCTGTGCTGAAAGCAAGAGATACGAGAAAGGGAAGAAAGTATGTCATAAACTGAGGAATAAAAACACCAGTTATTTGCATCTCACTGATAACCTTCATATAACGCCCCTGAATGGTCTCTACAAAAACTATGTCTATTACTTATACTGTAGGGAGCAGTCTCTCTGATTGGGAGATATGATCATGAAACTTTTCCTTTAAGGAAAAAATACATAAAATGTTGCAGTCATTACATAAGTGGTGTACTCCAAATGCACCAGAAAAATCAATTTTTTTTATATTCCAAGTCGTTGGTCACTTTTGCTGTATAAAGTGTCATTTTGCAGTAGCCTAATAAAGTTTTTACTAGTAACATCATTTAATGCTCTCTCCCAGGTTTTTTCATACAGGATGGCCTAAAAGCAAATGATGAAAAAGAAAAAAAGATTTTCTGTGCAAGGTGCAAGAGAACAGGGAGCAGGCAAGCAATGCTAAAAGACACCTTATGTTGACTAACAAGGTATCAATCCTTTAAAATATGTTGACCTGTCAAATACCGAAAAAGTGTTTGCTCTTGTATCCTCTCTATATATTGCTAGAAGGAGTTAGTAATAAAAAAAAAGATCTATTTCTAACCTGTTTGTTCAGGTCTCTATGTGACATTGCTAACATATTCTGCTGGTATTATCTATGCAAAGTGAAAAATTACACACTGAAAAACAAAGTGAATGTGTATATCTATCTAGTAGTTTGTTGTAAGTCAACAATATTAATGTTGTTATTTATTTGGTACAATTGCCTAAGGAATTCAGGCACATCCAGCAAAACCAAGAATTCTACCAGCTGAAAATTCAAAAAGTAAACAGAGTACACTTTTTTTTTTTTTTTTAAACATTGCAGACTAAAGGAACTAAGGGAGTGTATAATGCAGATTATTACAGCATAAGGCAGGCCCAGTGAAAGAACCAAACAACACTGAACACAATATTGGTAAAAGAGAAAACCTATGACAGGAGCTGCCCCCAAAGGAATGATACAGAGATACAGCATCCCCAGTAAAGCCTGCATGGCTAAGATTCTTTACCCTTACATATAATTGCATGGTAAAGTTGCATTATGTCACCTCTCTTTTGGTTCCCTGCATGTGGGACTTCATCAAACATGGCATGAACAACTCAAGACATTAAAAAAGCAAGGGGAAGTTTGCAGGCAATCTGAGTTTTGCTGGCATTCAGAATGGAAACAATCTGGTCAGTGCTATTAGTGCCAGTGGGACTGATAAAGCTAAAAGTTGGGCTGATGTTGAAAGCTCAGGAAGACAACATACGCTTTTCAGAGCTACCATCTGGTGAGCTACAGTAAATCCACAGCTTTGAAAAGTCGGAAGTTTACATGCTAGGAAGGAGCTGAGCAACACAGGGGAGTAGGAACTAGTAGGAAAGCAGCCTCAATTTTCTGTTGGCTTGGCACCTTTTGTGATTTTTTTTCAAGGCTGGCACTGAGCATGCCGGCTTGGCAACTGCCAGTTGTTGGCAGCTGTGATTTCTAGGACCAAATAAGGCTCTTCTGGTCTATCTACAGAGAGTATTTTGCAACTCAAATTTCTAATTCTTTCTTACTCTCAGTTTTTTAAAAATGACATGGGTTACTTGTAATGATCAAGTTCATTCCAGAATCCTTGAAAGAAGGACGCTGGAACTGAATCACTCCAACGCCACTGTCACCCCAAAACTACCATCATGCTTGGTCCCAATTTCTATCAAATCTGTTCAGTATTGTAAATAGCTACACGACAATGTTCCACGTAAAAACACTTGAGTTTGAACTGAGTATGCCGAGTCACTAAAGTGATAGGTGGTACTTTACACCTTAGAGCTAGGAGTTAATTAGGCAGTCATGAACAGAAAGTGAAAATTGGAAATATTTTGCTCTCCAAAAACATTTCTTTTAATTAAGAAGAATGGCCTATCTGCTGGATAAGAAGGAGATGAAGTAAATTTCTGAGAGCATGATTAAATCTGTCTGAATTACCTGGGGTACTTCAAGATGAAGACTGGCTAGAAAAGCTGACATATTCCAGCATGAAAGGGGCCCTCTACTGTTTGCAAATGAAGAACATGATATGCAGAAGGAGGGAATACTTGACTACACCACCCTGTCAAGACAATGAAATGGAAGATAGCCATAGATGAGAAAGGAAAAGGTGAAAAAAAAGAGCTTACCAATTTAATCTTAGTTTAAGAATGTTAAGCATGTTCTTATCTTGCAATATCTGTAATAGTCTCCTTGGGATTTTATGAATAAGCAATTTTATTTTCATTTTACAGTAATGTGATTAAGAGTGATTTAAAATTAATTGAGTGATAGCAACAGAAGTGTGCATTTAATCTATAAGTTGTATGACTGTAATAAATTTCTATGCTTATCTATCATATTTTTCATCCAAAAGATGAGAAATTAGTTGCAGAGAAGATGCACAGGCCAGTTAGGAAAGATGGTTTCACAGGAATCAGGATGAAAAATATTAGCTAGTGACCAAGAAATGCTCTCAATTGACGAGTTTAATTAAGTCCTGAAAGGCACATCTGAAACACAGAAGTTCCAATGCCTTCATCTGAGGCAGTGAAGTCACATTGTGTGCAGGTCAAAAATGGAAACTGATCTTCACAAGTAACACAAGAACAAAAGGCAACATTTCAATTTAGTCACAGACGCAGACTAAACACACAAGGAGTAACTTCCTAGCCAGCTCAAAATCTCACAGCAGAAAAATGCTCTGTCTCAACAGGGCAGCTGAGAAGATGTGGAGTCAAGTATGCTCTATTCTATTTGCCCACAACCTGAGCAAGAGAAAGGATGTGACAAAATCAACCCGAATGACAAGGCGTAACAGCATCCCTGATAACTGCAGATGCAGAGTAGTAAACCCCCATGCTCTCAGATCTAAGGTCCCTGTCCCAGTCTAAACCCTCAGCCAGCAAGGGAAGCTTGCAGAGGGCATATAAAACCCCCAGGAAACAGAGATCATTTCCAATTTTATCTTCTCTGATTCTATGAACAGCAATAAGGTTTGAGAGTATCTGTGTTTGGGGACAGGGAGGAAGGGCACAGAAGTAGGAGGAGCATTACTTGTGTATAAAGGCAACATTAGAAATCTTGAAAGAAAAATGTCTGGGTAAAATTATTATTTATGAAAAGACAAGCCTATTAATTCCACACTGACACATATCACAGTGATGCATTATCCTAGAAAGCAGCAATTCTTGGGGCTTTTTAAAATTGATTAAAAACTGAGAACACAAGTAGAAATTTGCAAAATATAAACGTGTAGTGGACCCCCTCACCATATTTTCCTTATTTCTTTCTTTTCTTACAGCTGTAGTGCTATAAAATAACAGGACAATTATTGTTTATCCTGTTTTTCAAGGTCAATATTATGCAGCAAATTCTTACCAAAACCACACAAAAATTGTAGAGTTTGTCCTAGAATACAGATTAACTTCCCGCAGTAAGTTAGAACCATGGAGTAATTTTGGTTGGAGGGGCTTGGTTGGAGGATTCCTAGATAAACTGACGCGTAACAGTCTAGGCAAGTGGTCTGTGCAGTGAGTGGGGAACTGGCTGAGAGGCTGCACCCAGAGGATGGTGGTAAATAGCTCCTTCTCAAACTTGCAACCTGTCATAAGTGGGGTCCCCCAGGGATTGATACCAGGCCCGATGCTGTTTAATGTCTTCATAAATGATCTGGATGATGGGATCAAGTGTACCCTGATGAAGTTTGCTGATGATATCAAACTGAGTGGGGAAGTGGACACTTCAGAAGGTAGAGCCACCTTGCAGGAAGACCCGAATAGGCTGGAAGAGTGGGCTAACAAGAACGTTATGAAGTTCAGTAAGGAAAAGTGTAAGGTCTTGCACCTGGGAAAACATAATCCAGGAGTGCAGCACAGGCTGGGATCTACCCGGCTGGGGAGCAGCTCCGTGGACAGGGACCTAGGGGTCCTGGTGGACAACAAGCTCATTATGAGTGAACAGTGTGCCGCAGCAGCAAAGGAAGCCAACAGGATGCTCGGTGGTATCAACAAGCACATCACCAGAAGAGATAAAGAAGTCATTATCCCACTCTACTCAGCACTTGTCAGGCCACGCCTGGAATACTGTGTTCAGTTTTGGTCCCCGCTATACAAAAAAAGATGTGGACAGGCCGGAGAAGGTCCAGAGGAGGGCCACCAAGA
Source organism: Burhinus bistriatus (assembly GCA_013397275.1). Lineage (NCBI taxonomy): Eukaryota > Metazoa > Chordata > Aves > Charadriiformes > Burhinidae > Burhinus > Burhinus bistriatus. Next base: position 673,386 of record VYXH01003312.1, read on the forward strand.
TGATCAAAGGACTGAGAAGCCTGCCACATGAGGAAAGGCTGACAGAATTGGGTTTGTCCAGCCCTGAGAAAAGAAGGCTTAGGGGAGACCTTATCTCCATGTTCCAGTATTTAAAGGGTGGCTGCAAGGAAGATGGAGACTCCCTTTTTACAAGGAGTTGCATGGAAAAGACGAGCTGTAATAGGTACAAGTTACTCCAGGGGAGATTCTGATTGGACACAAGAGGAAAATTTTTCACAATGCGAACAATCAGCCATTGGAATAATCTCCCCAGGGAAGCAGTGGATTCCCCATCATCAGATACTTTTAAGATTCAGCTGGGCAGGGCGCTGGGCCATCCTGTTTAAATGGTGCTTTTGCCAAGAAAGGTTGGACTAGATGATCCCTGAGGTCCCTTTCAATCTGGTATTCTATGATTCTATGATCTCTGAAGGTCACCTGGATCAATCCCCTGCTCAAAACAGGGACAAATTAGAGCAGGTTGCAGCTTTATTCAGATGAGTTTTTAATATCTCCAGTGATCAAAACTCCTCAGCCTCTCTGGGTACCTGTTTCAGTATCTGACTACCATCACTGTGATTTTTTTCCACCAATTACCTCATTGGAACTTAGATTGGAATGTGTTGCAATTTGTGTCTGTTGCCTCTCAACCTCAGTAAAGAACATCTCTCAGAAGAATCTGGCTCTGTCTTCTCTGAATCTTCCCATTAGATAGCTGAAAGACAACAGTATGATCTCCTATGAGGCTCCTCTTCCTAGGCTTGAATACACCCAGTTCTCTCTGCCCCTCCTTGTATGTCATGTGCTGAAGCACCTAGTCATCTCACTGGCCTGCCTGCTGAACTCACTCCATTATCCCAATGTCTTTCTTGTGCCTGGAAGCCCCAAACAAGATGTAGTATTCCAGATGCAGCCTCACAAGTGCCAAGTAGAAGGAAACAGCCACTTCTCTTGACCTGCTAGCTGTGCTTCTGCTACTACAGCCCAGTACACATTTGGCTTTCTTCACAACGTGAAACTGTTGACTTGTCCTCTGCCACCCCTTGGTCCTCCTTTATGAACCAGCCTTCTAACCAGCTGGCCCTCAGCCGGTACAGATGTGGGGGTTATTCAGCCCCAGGTGTAGAGCTTTGAACATACCTTTATTGAACTTCATGAAGTTCATTTCACAACATGCCAGTTCATTTCTCCAGCCTGTCAAGGTCACCCTAAATAGAAGCCCTACCCTTCAGCATATACTCCCCATAACCAGTTTGCTATCATCCATTAATTTTTTGAAGGTATATTGTATCTCACAATCCACACCATTAAAAAGACATTAAACAGTGCGGGTTCCCCTCTGAGCCAGTCATCTCATCACTGAAGGCAATCAGGTTGGTCAGGCATGATTTGCCCTTGCAAATCCATCCTGGCTGTTCCCTGTCACCTTCTTGTCCTTCAGGTGCTTGGAGATGGCTTTCAGGAGGATCTGCTACAAAAACCTCCCAGCAGCTGAAGTTATACTGACTGGCCTGAAATTCCTTGGATCCTTCATCTCATCACTCTTGAAGGTGGGCATGATGTTTGCCAGTCATGAGGATCTTTCCCTGACAGCCATGAGCTTTTGAAGATGATAGAAAGTGTCCTTGCTATGGCATCAGCTGGTTCCCTCAGCAACCTTCTATGTATCTGATCTGATTCCATCCACGTGCATATTTCTAATTTTCTTAAAAGGTCTGTAACTTGATCTTCCACTTCCGTGGATAATGCTTCACTCCCGCAGATTTGGCCACTATGCTCAGAGATCTGAAAGGAGTCCTTGTCAGTAAATAAGGAGGAAAAGAAGCTACTCAGCTCCTCATCCTTTTCAGTGATCTTTTAAAAAGGTCTCCTGCACAACTGGGTTCTCTGTAACTATCATATTATTGCTGAGTCCAGGGTCTGTTAAAGCTTTTGGTACTCTCAGTTATGGAAACATTTGCACCAAGACTATTTTACCATAGAACATAAATTCACTGTCTGTCCATACACTTACCTGGTTTTTAGAGTTTTAATAGAAATAAAAATCTAGCCATTTGGGGGGATAAATTTGTACACAGAAGTTAGCCATTAAAGAAGAAAAATAACCTTCAGATTTTATTCCGTTGACTAATGTGATGTGGCACATATGGGTTAGGCAAAATGTTTAATGTTGCATGAAGTTTGAATGATAATTTCAGTAAATCTGATGATGACGTGCTAGATAATTTGTTAACTTTGGGATATAATAACATAAAGACATTTTAAAATGTATTCTAAATAATGTTGTATTTTGATGTTCCAAATAGTATGGTAAAAAGACATCTTTTTTTGTTATATCTGAAAAAAGCAAACTGAGAGGGACTCCTCTAATTTCTCAGAGCATTCAACTCAGAGGTCACAGTGTATTGTTGACGTACAAACATCCCCTTAGTGCCATACCCGGTAATGTGTCTTTCTAATGCTACCTCAGTTCAAATTCCCACATGAAAGCTGCATGCTTTGTGAGCACATGTACTGAAAATAGATCAATAACACAAAAAGAAAAACAACCCATCAGTGTCTCATATAATCAAATTAATTTCAGCAGGGAATAGGAAAGAAATCAGATGATGTGAGACTGCAGAAAAGTGAGAATTCTGAGATGATGTGCAGCTGTGAATAATTTTGCTTTGTTAAGATGCAGTGAAATGAGGCAAGAAAAAAGGACCTTTGACGGAAAAGCTAGATTCCACTTCAAATGGAGGATGAAAGCTCTGATAATCACTATACCTAAAGCAAATTCGAAAGACTATGCTGGTGACCTGTTTTAAGGAAAACCAGAGTTCTCTTTTGTGCCGTACTCATCACCACCCAACCTTCACAGCCACCAAGTCTGATGCCTTCATTTCTTCCTTCCCCCACTATCATCTTGTGGATGCCTTACTTCTCACTCAGAAGGAAAAGAAAACTTTTACAAGCAGAGTACTTTTTAATAAAGAATTCCATAAAGCTGTTTTTGCTCTAAGTAGAATTAAAGAAAGAATATATTAAATAGAAAACAACTATTAGAGGTTGTTATTTTTCAGACAACCAAGGAAATTTAAATGGAAACTTCTTTGAACACCATGTATCTGGCTCTGCTGAGCTAAAACTAACCATTGCTGAGTTGACATGCTTAAAATGATTACCATTTCCTCATGAGGAAATGAGGACCAGCATGGTGGCAGAATGAAGACCAGCGTCTCCTGAAGGTATGAAACTAAAGAGCCAGCCACACTTCCAGTGAAATTTCTCCTGAGAGCCCAGGCACTTTCTCAGTACTCAGATACACAGCATCCTTCCTGGAGATATAGTATATGGTGCAGTGTATAAAGATATTTCCATCACAATTAAAAACCCACAGGTACCATAGACTATATGCCTATAACTAACTGCCTTTAAAAAAAAAATAAAATAAAAAAATTATTGAATAGTATCCTGAGTTTCCTGTATTTGGTTAACTTTCTATGCGATATTTTCTGTCATTTTCTTATAGAAGAATGGTATATTTTAAATATTTCTTTGGTGGTTAGATGTGTTCTGTTTAACATAAATTTAGGACTCTGGAAAAAGCACTGAAATAATCCCCTCAGATTTAGTATTTTGTTTTTACTTCGATTTTATAAGGCTACACTTCAGTTCCTACACTGACATTTAATTTTACATGGACTCACATAGCAGAGACTTTTATTTGGATTCATGCCACCAGCCTGCACTCATCTAATCACCAAGCCACTTTGCTCTGCAGAAATAAGGTTTACAGTATTTTTTTATTACTTCCTGCTGCATCAAATTCTCTTTGGTATACAAAAATACAGAAAACTTCTTTCTCTTAAGATCTGGATTACTTGCTCCAAAATATGAGAGACAGTACAATTAACCATGTGATATAAACTATTAGACAATCTGACAGTACAAAGCAGGACACTAAAAGACAAGCCTCCTGTCCTACAGTTCCAGCTATTCTTCCATTCCAGTGCTATGCTACAAAGAGAAGTTGTTGATAAATAGCATGTTCAATGTTATTCAGCAGACCAGATATAAATAATGGTGATAAATTAAAGCTAAATGCAAAAAAATAAAAAACAAATAAAAAATTGAAGCAGTTAAGCTGTTTGTTACCCAATTTGAAGCTAGAAATCTTGCTTTTGCTTTACCAATATAGCCCATTCTTTCCTTGAAAAGTATGCAGTTGCTCACTACAGCACCTGATTTTTTCAGTCTTGTTATCTTTTTCCATCTCAACTTTTGTGACATGTGTACATAAGAACCACTTAAAAGAACTGTAGCTTATGACGTGATATTTTTCTATTTTTTCCACTGCTGCAAGTAACGACAGCAGAATAGTATTATTAGGCTTGTTACTCTTGAACTCAGCATTGGATAGTTCTTTATGTAAAGCTGTCATCAACAGAGATGCTTAGCAAAAACTCCTTATGGAAAACTGCTTTAATCCCCATGCCTTCCAAGTCTATTTTATTTACTATGAATCAGTATGACATCCACTCTAGGCCCTTAGACTTCTGAGCAGTAAGTACATGTCATAACAGCACCAGTGATAGAGATTACACTATTACATTCTGGTTCACTGAGTTTATCAACAGGACAGAGACGATGAAAGGTTAATAGATCAGAAAATTCAGAGGTTTTACACTGATCACAGTAAGCAAAGCTGTTCTTGATGAGAACAGATATAATTCAGAGTATTTCTTCCTGTATCTAGAAGACAGACATACCTAATACATTTTTTCACATATTCAGTTCTTTTGCAGGAATACACATTTGCTTTGATGTCTGAAAAAAATAACTGCTTTACATAACTCCTTATGGCTCCCATGGTAGCTTCCAATGTAGAATGTAACTTCACAGAACAGCTATTTCTTCATATGTTGCAGTTAACGGTAATTAGGCAATCACTGAAATGCACAGAAAAGAAAGGAGTGCTACTGCAACCCCTGTAATTTTCCTGCTTGTCCTTAAGAGAATCTTTTCATTGTTTCTGGCCAGCAGGGATTTTGTAGTTCCAAGAGCAGTCATTCCACCTATTCCTTTACACTCTTGATTTATTTTAACAAATATATGAAAACCTCAGCAACTAGCCATCATAGCAATCAAGTTTAAAAAATGAAGAAAAAATGTTAAAAAAAAAAAAAATCAATAAAACCACTAAGCAACTGTGAGGACAGAATGGACAACCTCTTTAATGTCTTATCAGGAAACTCTTCAAAGATCCTAACACTTGGCCACCTCAAACTGCAGTCATTTCCTCTCTAGCCAAATGTTACAACATGCTCTAAATGAGACAAATGACAGGTATGGTTACATTGTTTGGAGAAAGAGAAATCATGCCAGGTCTCAGAAATAACACACCCAAACCACACCCTAAAAATAGTTCCCCCTCTCGATCATCACAAACGCCAGCATAGGTGCAGGTATTGATAAAAACCTATAGCCATATGGATTGAAGCAGAAATATCTTTGACAGATGGATTCTATAACATTTGGAACTTTATCGGCCAAACAAAGCACAACCTCCACTCGTGGTAGCAACCAGCAAATACAGACTGCCCAACAGAAGTCCTGTTCATGCAAGAAAAGTGACAGTGTGCATCTCAGAGGAGAGTGCTCCCAGGGCAGAAAAGCTTCCTGGCAGTTCTGTTCTTTGGGATCTGAAAAAAGAAGGTCATTCAAGGACAGCCCTCCTCTCCCCAACAATTACAAGTATGCCAGTATGACACACTGAATACGGAAGGTATTGATGGACAACAACACGATTAACTTCCAATCTTTTTCCAGTTTGTGGGAGGAAGGAAAATACTCAGCCAAGGCCACAAGTGCAACATCTGTGCCAAACCAAGGTCAGAACGCTGACACAATTTAAAGGCGTCAGCAGCATCGCAGCATCGTGGGATTCCACTCACCGCCACATTTTTCACAGTGTTAATCAGGAATAGAAAAGACGGATGTTGGTCGATAACTCAGAACTTTGGTCATTAAGTAGTGGCTTTCTGGGCAATGACACTGCCTGAAACAATTATAATCATTCCTTCGTCAGGAGTCACAGATGCTTTCTACCAAACAGACTTTATCAGCAAAGACTACAATCCAAAAAGATTTCAGAGCCTTTTAAAGGCAACTGGGAGTCATTAGATAATGTACTCTGACTTGTATTACGTAGGCCATAAACATTTACTCCTGGCTACTCTACTGAAATCCCCAAATCTATGTTTAGCAACTACTTTTAAAAGATATAAATAAAAAATTGAGCCATGGCTGAAAGACTTCAAAACATGCAGTCTCTTGGTAAGGTTTTTTCAGTACTTTATCACTTTGTGCCTTCAGCAAATTTATCCTCTTGCTAATTTACTTATCTTTAACCTTCATCCCTAGGTTCTTTCTGACAGCACAACACACTCAAACTGCACCAAAACTAGTTCTGCAACATCACTGCAAGGTTTCAGACACAGACGCAATGATAAAAATCCAACAGTTAATGTATGGATGACTAGTATTTTAAAGTGACTAGTTCTGTACTCAACAGCATGTATCAGAGAATATGGCTAATAGTCAATCTTTTTTCTTCTTGAAGTAACAGATAAAACAAATAATATTTAAACTGTCTTGCTTCAGCTTCCTGTTCCTGTAGTTTTTTTCCCTTGAAAGGCTTCATTGGTAAGTCTTCCCCCTTCTTCCCAGTGTACTACAACATTGATTTACAATGGTTTGATATAAATTCTTTCTTTCATGTACAAGTTTCTTCTAAATGTGCACCCTATCCAACCCATCCTCCTACATAGACTTAACCAAATCTCCGATCTTTCATTTTGTAGATCATGTAATTTGATGTGCAATCTTCTGCAAGATCTCAATTTTAGCTGAATAGTCTTATATAGTCTTATAAACACCCTTATTAAAAGTGAATACTGACCTTGAGGTGAGGCTGAAGGAAGCAGCAAATCCAGGAAGGAGATGCGAAAGAAAAAGAGTTAGAGTTTGTGAAAACAGTGTCCAGAGACAAGGCAGTTCAAGAACACAAGACAAAACAAGCAGATCTAAATCAGGTAATGACACACAGACACACAATCCTTCACAAACACAAAGAGCTGCATGTTTTATAGACATTTAATTAAAAAAATAAAAGAAGAAAAAGGACATTCATATTAGATTACACCATTTCATTTAGAGGCAACTTTCTGTAGAGAAAATAGCCTCTAATAAGCCAACTATAGAAAACTCTAGATTTACATCAGATCATTAGCAAGTGTCCTTCTTCCAGAATTCTAACAAACGTTTAGAAAATGTGGAGCTTTGACTATCTGAGATGAACCCTAACACATTCCTTTATGCCACCTTCTAGGGGCTTATTTTCTCTCCATGAGCAAGATACACATTTTTTTCCACTTTTCCCGCAGACGACCCAAACTTGTCAATAGGTAATTGAAGGGAGAAAAAACCCAACCATGGAGCAGAGTCTTCAAGTCCTGAAGACTTGTCAAAGCTGAAAGTACATCTTGGTTTTGACACTGAAGTCACCCTTCCAAAAACAAACACAAAAAGCATCCGCCTCTTCTTCCTGCAGTGTTGCTTTGCTGTCTTAATTCTCCCATATAAGGTGCAATCTAAAAACAATAATGACCAAACAGGCATATATTTCACAGTTCTCTCCAACATTGTTCAACAGCAGGATTGACCAAGACAAAATGCTGGAGTTCCCTGTATAACATGAGGTTCATTATTGCTTTTTTTTGTTTGTTTCCAAATATCTCCAATGTCTTTTCATAGGCATCTGCTGTCAATTTCACTGATAACAGCAAAGTAAGTAAATAAGGAGCCATAAATACAGAACTTTTTCATCTGATCTTAAACTTCATTCTTTTTCAATCAACAGAAGAGAGGAAAAGTAAATGTCCTGCTGTCCGAAGTGGCGATTTGGTTTCTACAATATATGTCACACTTCTCCCATGGCAAAATTTCACTCTAAAAAGGCAGGATAAGGTCTGGAGAAAAATATTTCTATAGTATAGGCTAACTGCTATATGCTTTATTACTCTTGGTATATGGAACCATGTAAACGACATTTGAAGTCCTTATTTCTGGCATAAATTTTAAAAACAACAATGTAGGGTATTGAATTTGTACAAGCAGCTGTTTCAGAGCGAGGTACAGCTGAGAAGCGTATTGTTGGTCTGTAACAGGTGAACTAGTGTAAAGATACTTTTCTTTGACTTTTAAACTAACATTCTTCAAATCAAGTTCTTCAAGGACAGCTGTTGTAAAGGCTGTGTTATTTGGGAATTTTGGGAAAGATGAGACTTGCAAAATGCCAAATACTACATCTCAGTGTTTAATCTTGAACTAAGTTTTAATGTTCCAAAAGCCTCAGTTAATTCACATAGAAAAGCATGTAACTAACAATTCTGACTGAAATCCAAGAGTACGCTCTCTAGGCTGAGGTGCAGAACTACTATTGGTCAAAAAAGTTTAACAAAAGGGAACAAAAAAGTGAAAATAAACACTTGGTTAGATATGGGAATAAATAAGAAAGGGGAAAAAACCTTGTCTTTTTTAATGACTGTTATTGAATCCAGATTATGAAAGTTTAAGACTTCTCATTTTGTGTTTCAGAGAGCGTTTGTAGTTACTGGTTGTATTGTAATGATGTTGTGATATTGTTTCTTCAATTTAACAGGGAAAAAAAGTACAGGCTAGAATTCAGGATAGCCTTGTAGAATTTGAATGAACCATACTGTTCTTTCAACTACTATCAAAGGTAGCATCTTTTGCTGGCACAAGATGAAAGCAAAACAATACCTGAAATGCTATGCTGAGGTCACATGCAATTTTCTATATGTTACAGAAGTATTATTTAGCCAGCTGCACAGGATTCGAATGGAGAATAATTATTGCTACATCTTCATTTTGTTATGGAATAAATGATTTCTTCCAAGGAAAAATACATTTTGTGTAATTGCTTGCCCCTTTTTCCATGTTTTTCTACAGGAGTTCAAAGTATTTTTTAAAATGTGGATTTTAGGATGATCTTAATATTTACCCAAACAGAGATGAGGTATATGTCAGCTGCCTTTGAAAGCACATTAAAATTAGAAAAAATCTGGAACTGTGCTATCACTCAAACTAAAACCAAGGCAGATACCTGAAACTGCCAGCTATTAGGAAGTCAATGGAGATCTGCTAAAGACTGGAGGTGAAGCCTCAGTGCACAGGGCTACATCAGTGAAATTGAGCAGAGGAGCGCAGCAAGCACCTGCCCCAGGAAGCAGCCCCAAGCAAGCAGGACCAGATACATACCGAGACATGCTCATTACAGAGCAAAATAATAATTTTTAGTTTGCTCTATTTCCCTTTGAGCAAGAACACACACTTGCAGCATTCCTTACAAGATCCAGCAGCAGCGCTTCTGCCCAGCCCCATTAACTGTGTACTCCGATGCAACAGTCACACAGGGAGACAATACAATTGTAACACCAAATGGTAGTCTTGGAGAAATCCATTATCTTTTAAAATGCCATCTCATTAATTTTAAAGATATAGCTGACTTAAATCCGATCGTTGGTGAGATGTGAATGCTTTAGTATTTTAATTAAGAAATATATATATATTTAAAATCTGTTGATTATTCCAGCTATAATTTTTTCCACATACCTGTAAACTACAGGGAGTGGAATGAGTCTGCTACATCAGTCTCAGATGTACTTACGGAGAAGTTTAGGTAACGATTTCTAGTCAACCTTTGAATTCCGCTTGTTTGATGGTGAGCGATTGTGTATATTTACTACTTTGTCGTTCCTTCAAAGTAGTCTGTCAGGGATTAATATGCACTTGATCTTCCTTGTGTCAGTCAAAGCAGAAAGGCTATTTATGTTTACCACTTTTGACACCTTTTCTTGGTAAAAAGAATGATGGCTGGTCTTTTCCTTTCTTTTTAGTTGATATTTATAGGGATAGAGAAGAGATGGAGAGACAGAGAGAGGGAAGGTTTGTGTGTGCATGGATGCACACATGCATGCACCAATCTAAGAGCACAAACATGACCACAGATGGCCATGGAGAATTAATGTTGCTATTTCACTGGCTTACTTGGCGATGACTGGATTTTCCTTTTGTTCTTACTGTAGTCCAAGACAACGTAAGGATCTGCCACTTTTATTACTGCTGTATCAGTTGTATAAAAGGGGTTTTTTTGGTGGTGACTGAAAAAAAGCTACAAGACAGCTTTTGAAGAGATGTAGTCAAGGCAGGTAACACTGAAATCCTGGTAGGCAGACTATGCTCATTATTTACAGCATTTTCGTTCTCCTCTGATTTTATAATTACTTTAATGACATCATAGCTCTTACACTCTACTGATCTAGCAGTTGGATTGGGAGATATTTGCTAAATAAAACGCACAATTGCTACAATGCAGGCATAGTATAAATCATCAGAGGACAACTCCTATATTCATTACAGAATAGATTTAGGTGTGAGAGGGAACGCTTGATAACCACCCTGACTTAATGAGAAAAACAAACAGGACTTTTACGCTACAGGAAATTTGGCAGGAAAAGAAGCTTTCAGAAAAGTTCACAATCAGTGCTTCCCAATGCTCATAAGTACTTCTCTAGTGTAAAGTCCTTCTTGGGGGATTCAAGATCAGATCCTTGGTCTTGGAATAGTAGATATACCAATGCTTTCAGCCCATTGCTGAATTTAACAGAGGAGACAGTCTGTACTCAGGACCATAGAGGTGAATCACTTTGTTTAATAGTGTCAGTCCTGCCTGCTTGAACACGGATATAATACCAGGGCAAGTACCCAGGCTTAGGTGGTTCAATGGTGGGATAACACAGCAAGCTCATTCAGCCAAAGCCTGCACCAGCCCTGACTGTCTCACTGGCTGGACTAATTGGGGTTCTTTGACCTTGGATTTTAAAACAGCTGTTTCTGCAATATCACAAAGTTTCAGTTTCTCCCAAAACACAGGAAAAGGGAGAGAATGGGAAATAAAGGACAGCTAAATAAAGAACAAATGGAAAAAGGATATCTCATTATATGAAAAAGGTGAGGATGAATTGAGGAGTCACCACAAAATCATTATGATGGCTTTTTTATCTGGTGATCTCTACAGATGGATTTGCAATTACTGGCAGTGTCTCTCTCTCTTTTCTTTTCTTAGATGTAGGTTTCAAAAGTTATTAGTGAGTTTGAGTGTTGATCTTAAAGCACTTTAACAAAGGTTGACTATCATAGGGCAGACACTTGGCTTCTGAAAATCAGCATACTTTCAAATGTCTGAAGTTAAATATCTGTAAGAAAAAGTGCTTGCATCTTATATTCTTATCTGTTTAGAGCAATTATATTGATAGAAAACATATTATTTTTTCCTCTGTAAAACTCGATGTGGGACTTCAAGCCTCTTGTTCGTTTTGTTTGAAGATAAAGCAAGATTGAGAATAAATGACTTCTTAATTTCCTAGCTTGGAAATTATGAAAATCTTAATATTCAATAGATGTGTGTGCTCAGAGGTGGAGCTGGACTAACTACGGGCCTGATCACTTCTTTCTATTACAAGACCTTGCTCTCAGTTTTTTGCCAAATATTAACAAATTGTGCTGAAATTTTCCATGGCAGGTGTCAGCGTCACCCAGGATTTTTTGGGGACAATTTAAGCTACATCCTTTACACACCAAGAGCAGCATTCTTGTGGAAAAAATTTGTTCAGATGGTTAAAGACTGTATCACTTTACTGTGATACATAGGCTTACATAAGAGACAAATTAAAATTACATTGCAATCTTCATATTGGAAAGTCCTAAGTTTTGAGTTATTAACCTTAGAATCTTAATATTCATTTAAGCTAGGGATTTTTGAGGAAAGCGGATGAGAAACAACAACAAAAAATTCTGCCTTGTAATAACACCATGCAACCATGAGATAAGCATATTTGATGTGCTTTTATGATTTACAGTATCAAAATAGATTAAAGTGTTTTAAAGTGATATTTAATTATTTCAGTTTTTCCTATGCCTGAATCACAGTTCAATTTATTTTTGGAGAACTTTAATGAGCTATGATAATACAGAATTATAGTCACACCATCTCTCAAGGTTAACTTTAATGGTGCTGATTATGACTTTAAAAACACCCTTTGTTCTTTAATTTGACAACGTCCCTTCTACTTTCAATTACTTATATGCCCTGATATGGTTCTTGTTTAGGAATTCTCTAAAAAAAATCATTTAAAAACTCACAGAAACAACTAACTTGAAAACCAAAGACAATTATTATAAGATACGAGTAGTGGTTTGAAAATATGTATTTCAACTTCAGATTGTTGATTTAAGCTTAGGGCATAATTTACTAGTATAGTTTCCTTCACATGATTCTAGGAAACAATAAAGCGTATGGAACATGCAGTTAATTTCTCCATCTGTCCTTCACAGACCACTACACAAACATATCACCATCTTATAGACTTACAAAGATACTTCCTTCTACTGTCCACATTTTTCAATGCTCCTTCTAGATCACCCTATGTTTTTTAATCTTTTATTTTTATTTACTCTTGAGAAGAAATACTTAAGAAGAGGAGTATCTTTTGGCTGCTACACATCAAAAGTTTCAAGGTTTCTTCTTGAACAGGGGATCCTTAAATTCTTTTTAGAAAAACTCCCCCAAATCTCTCTCAAAATAGCCATCATTTTCAGCTGTCCTTAATGGGACTGCTGGTATTCCAAAGCCGGGCACTGTCTTACTGGTTCCCAATAAAAGTTAAGTTTCCTTCAGGAAAAAAAATGGTGGTGCCCTATGTCCTTATAAGGACTACCTATCATATATAGCGAGCATGCCAATTTAAAATCAACTTCAAGTCTGTGACTGGAACCAGGACTTCCATATATATTCTCTCAGTGCTTACTTCTGAAGCAACACATACACATGTATTTACTGCCACCTCTCAAGTACATACAGAATCAGTTCTTATTTGCAGAATGCATGCACACAAATATCTCTGTGTGTAAACCACCCATCTGAAGGCTGCGATGGCCATGTCCCACATGATTAGCATCGTTTTACTTTCTTTTCCTTTCTTTCTTTTTTTTTTTTT
>VYXH01003312.1:686530-718715 GCA_013397275.1 Burhinus bistriatus
TTTTTTTTTTTTTTTTTTTTAATTACAGGGTAATAATTGCAATAAAACTCAAGAATAAGGCAATACTGACCTCTATCAATGACACATTTTAGAACACTTGAGTTTTAGCTGGTTCAGGCAGAACTGCTAGCAGAGATTAGAACCAAAGGTAAAACACAGCAAGAGAATTAGAATAAAAAGCAACAGCTTCTGTTGAGTTTAAATCAGGGAGAATAGCAGCAAACCTCCTTTGGACTGTGGTCAGAACCACTGTGACATGAGTTGAATGCAGAGACTGTTAGAGCTTGTACTTGATATAACTAGTTCCTGTTTGACCTAAGAAAAAAAGCGTAATTGCAACAGACCCAAACAGCAGCAGCAGCAGCAGCAGGGCAGCCAGCAGTGACATTCCACCCCATAGGAAACAGAAGCCTTACAGAGCACTCACTTTCCCAGGAAGTCCCACACAAACCCCCCTACGTGTTGCGGTGCAGGGACTGACACCTGGTAGGGAGGGTGCAATTTGCGGGAGGCGTGCTTTCTGAGAAAAGGCATAGTCAAAAAACCCCCCGCACGTACAAAACAAAACAACTCGTGGAACCAGGATGTGACAGTATAAATGGAAAGAAAAAACGAGGAAGGAAACAAAACACAAAATGAAAAGTTACAGAGAGACAGGAGATTGTGGAATGGCAATATAAAAAGCAAACAGTTAGTTACAAAGAAAGTGAATAACTGACAGCTACAAAACCCTCTACATCACCACAATCTGGGGACAGAAACAAAACTTAGAGGGCTCTTCACCCGCAGAAGAAATGTGGACTTATGGCCCACCTTCCTGTAAGAGGAAGCAAAATCCTGCCCAATCCTGTCACAGAGAATATAAATTAATGAGGTTGTGCTTTCAATCTCATATTATCTCTAGAGTATTTTTCAATATTTTGCATAGCATGCACCATATTTAATACATTATTTTTTGGTATCTTTCCTCCCTTTCACAGCTGAAAAACAATGTCCCCCACCCAGTAATTGCAACAGTTACTGAAGAGTGGAAGCATTTCCCCCTTTATTTTATTTTCAGCTGAAGGCAGCTTTGCCATCATTGAAAAGGCTTAAGAGAACAGTTTTGATTTTCATTTCATCTTCCTCTCCTCCTGTCTTTTCTCCTTCTCTGTTCCCCTACACATACCTCCCTAATAGATGACTCATTTCTCCTCTTCTATGGATGAAACCACATTACTATTTCTCTTCTCCTGATGACGTTAGGTCTAGTTGTCACATATAATTAGCATAGGGAAAAACTCCAGGGAGAGACTCTCTCTTTTGAAAAAATCCCATTTTTTGTTAGTACAGTTATTCTCTGAATGTGACTTACTTCTTCTCATCTTGGTCTACATGGAATAATAGTGGTTTCTGATTGGCACAGCAATATTCACTTTTTTGCTTGCTGACAAATGCTTCTGCAAGCACTAGGGTTCTTTGCACAGCAGAGTTCAAACAGCTGTAGCAGCATTAGAAGTCCAGATAATTTCTAGCTCGCTCTGCATGGACCACAGTTTAGGAAGGACTTTTACAAGCTGAAATTATCTATTATTTTCAGGAAACCAAGACTCTAGCTCTAAAACATCAATGTAACATGCCTGGATATATCAATTCAGCCATGAAAGAATACTTTCTAAACAAGCATAGTAGATAAAACCAGGACCAACCTATACATTTAATAGGCATGTTAAAAACTCTGTTTTGTGTAAAAACTCAAGGAGAAAGTAAGCTTCCAGAGAATAGGGACTTGTGGGAGCAGTTGAAAAAAACTAAGGCCATATAAAAAGTTCAACAGTTATTCAGAAAAAGAGAAATTACTGGTTAAAATCTCACTACAAAGTATCTGAAATCTTGTATGTTTTTCTCCAGTCCTGTGATTATATTACAGTTCCACCTGAAAAATCATTTCAGGTGTTGATACTTCGCTAATTCACCACACTAACAGTACACACCTTAGGTCCCTAGAACTTGAAGAGCTTTCCCATTTCCACTTGCAGTGGTTAGAGAACATGAATATTCTTAGATTTTCCCCCCTCCCCCTTGATTTACACAGCTGCTGGCAATCACATGATAACAAAAGCAGTCTTTTCTTTGACAGAGCTGAAATACCTATTCTAATTACTAGAAATAAAAGAAGACATATTCTATTTTATCTCAGTACTAGCAGAAAAGACAGTAAGTTAAAAAGAGAAGAGGACCGCTCTATTTTTTTGTAAGAGCAAAGATCAGCTGGTAAGAAGGAATGGATAGCGCTGAATTATAATGGAATGATGTCCAGTCATTTGGGGGGTTTATACTTTCATTGACATAGTAAGAGTTTGGTCTGTGACTGAAACTGCAAGAAACTACCACTGTAACATGAAAAATAATAATTGCTTTGTAGATCTCTGGAACTGCACCTTTTAAAAGAAAACGCTCCTTTCTAAGTTTTAGAAGACTGTGTGCCAATGCTTTTATCTGTAAAAAAGAAGGAGGCCCATCTTCTCTTCTTTGTTATTTTTCTTTGTAGACTATAAACTCTTTTGATTACAGGCCACTTGTATGTGTTTATTCAGTGTTTGACACTGCAAGTCCCAATCTCGATTAGAACTTCTAAATGCTAATGTAATAAAAAAATCAGAATTGGATTAAAAGCGTGCATAAGAAAATTCTCTTCCTGCCATTCCGATCTCCTCTAAGAATCAGGTTGAGGAATGATGAGTATTTCTGACTTGCTTTTCCTAAACAGTAATTACTACTGCACACAGAAATAATTAAGGCACCATAAACATATTTCTTCCCCATACCCTACTTCTGATAGAATTTTGTTGCTTATAACCTGTTCCCTAGTCAATTTGCATGCCCTAAGATGATGACATGGTGAACTTCACACCCAAGATGGGCACCTCTAAGGGACTGAAAAAAGTCACACAAATATGACTTTTAACTGCTATTTAGCTTTTTCATGTGTATACTTAATGCACCTACTCTATCAAGCTATTTCGTGAATAATTTGGTGAATACATCATGTATCAATGGGCTAAAAGTTATAGCATTTAGAAAAAAAGGGAAGACAGTTACAAAGGACATATCCTCACTTTTGGATATTCAAGATTACACCATAGGTATAGAGAATTTTGGTTAAATAAAATAACATCTTAAAGAAAGCTAACAGGATGCTGCTTACAAATACAAAGAGAGAAGAAACCCAACTGACAAGTTGAATTGTTTCAGAGCTCTGTCACTTTCGAGGAAACTAGAAACTTCTTAGAAAAGAGTTTTTCAAATCATTCAGAGGGGCCCATAATTTGACTATCATCAAGCCAATGAACAATAACCACTGCCATCACAAAGAACCTGAAATGTCCTCTACTCAGTTCCCCTAGTCTTCCTGACACTAAATGCAGAGCAAGTAAATAGTGATAGGATAGAAATTAGAAAGACTATTCTGGCACAAGGCAAATGGGAATAATCAAATTTCCATTTTGCTGTTCCAAGTAAGTGATTCTTCATTGCACATCGTAAAGTAAAAAAAAACGATTCAAACAGGTATTACTGCCTAGAAACTCCCTCTTGACCGACTGTAAGGTGAGAAAATGACAGAAAATAGAATCTGTTTCAGGTCTTTCCCAAGATCTACTATTTATAATTGTGATACAAATGTCATGGAATCATAATAAACTATAATTTTTGTTTGGGACATTAAAGTCTAGGAAAAATATCTGAGCACCCTGGCTCCAACAGAAAGATGGAAAATGCTGAGAAGTGCTGAATCACATTTTGTTTGGACAAAAGCAAATCTGTTCACTTGGCTTCACATGAGCCAAAGTTTACCTGTGTCCCTACCAGTACAAAGAGTTTCAATGCCATTTGTCCAAAGAACCCGAGTAACTAGTATCACAAGCACTTAAGAGTAATTTTTCTTATTTGGTTTTTGGAGAACCGTGCCTGAGGAATTTATTAAATCAAGAGAAGAAATTGTTCTCCAAACACGACAGTGTCAGTAACTTTTCATACCATCTCCATTCCCTTACAGCTCTATCTACCCTTCTGGTTCTATCTATACCAGCCCTATTTTTGAGCAGCCAGCTAATGAAAGAACACAGTAAGACACCTTTTTGCTTACAATCTACGAAGATAAAGCTCTGAAGGCAGAAAAACTCTAAACAGACTTTCCCAAAATAGGCACTCTAAGGCTTTTAAGCCAAGGAAAATGGACCAAGTTTTCTCTAACTTCAGTCAGCTCTTCTGCTCCTCTAGTAACTTTATACCATTCTCACCTCTCCAGTTCTGCTATCTTCTTATCCTTATCATTCTTCTCATTTTCCATCTCTTTCAAGATTTCAAGAAGACGATCCACTTCAGCTTGAGCCTTGCTAGATTCTTCCCGATACCGTGTTACCTCCCTTTCCAGCTGCTGCATGCGATCACTCAGCTCTGGGCTGGCCCTAGCCTCCAGTGTTGCCTCGTGAGCCTGTAAGAAAAAGGTTCAAGAAAAAACACTTCATTCACACAAATATATTTTACAGATACTATGACAACTGCAAAACGCTATCTAGGTATCTATTTCAAAGTGGCAAGATTAATTATTATACAGAAATAAATATATAGCACATATGCTACTTTTAAGTGTGGGGAAATACTTTCTAGGAAGAGAAAAATTCAGAAACAAATTTATTTTTTTTAATTCAGTCCAAAATAAATTTAAGTGTTTTTTTATCTGAAATAGAATCAACATAAGAAAGAAGTAAAAATATTTAAAAAGTTAAACTTCTTTGAAAAGAAAGAAAAAGCAAAGTAAGTGTGAGTGGGTATAAAAATTTCTAAACCACACTTCTAAAACAGAGATATGACTGTAGAATTAGTTATCTGAGGTATTTTTAACTGAAATAACCTAGAAAAACAAATCATGGGTGAATAGCCTTCAATAACTACATCAG
This sequence comes from Burhinus bistriatus, assembly GCA_013397275.1. Classification (NCBI taxonomy): domain Eukaryota; kingdom Metazoa; phylum Chordata; class Aves; order Charadriiformes; family Burhinidae; genus Burhinus; species Burhinus bistriatus. Next base: position 691,471 of record VYXH01003312.1, read on the forward strand.
TATGCAAAGTGTCACATAGATTTGCACAGATGGTACCGATATATTGAAGTCCTTACTAGTTATCTGAGCTGAAAAGACTAGGACTAAAATGAGTATGGCTACCTACTGAAAATATCTTCACCTAGTTATCTAGGTAATATGTTTTTTTAAAATCAAGCTATGAGGACAAAACGCACCAGAGGACTGAGGATAAAATGATCCCAATTAAGAGCTTTTTCTATTTATTTATTTTTAATGGTTTGGTTTGTTAATTTATTAGTAAAATTAATTTAACAGTTCCCAAGCATATTAGAGACAAAGAAAAGGCTGTATTTTTGCTGGAGTTCAAACCAGCAGCCTAAGGGCTATCTTTTCATCCTCCTTCTGCCCCTCTGCTCTTGGATCTTCAACTGCTATTGCTGCATCAGTTAAAGCTATTTCAGAATTGCTCAAATTTGCTTTTAGTGAATAGCAGGTTTGATGAAGTTATTCTGCCAACTAAGATTGCCTGGTAACTCAAGGCCTTTCTCTTCTCTGAAACAAACCTCCAACAGAAAATAAGACTACAGACTTTTTCCCCCTCTGTGTGCAGCTGTGGAAAGTTGTTTTACAAGCTGCTAATGTTCTGCTCCAAAGCACAGTAAGTCTAAATCCAATCGTATAGGACTCTGCTGCTTTTAAAGGTAATTGGACAGAACTACAGCAGCATGAACCTCAGGGTTAGAAGCTGCTGCTTCCAAAAAACCAAATAACAGCAAAAATACACTTGGCTAAATCTGTTTAGTTATTCAGCAAAATGAGACTGGAGGAAAACATCCATTCATTGACCCCAACATTCTTGCCTTGAAGTCTCTTGTTTTTAATTAGCTCCGTTAAAGCCAAGGCCACATTCTAGCTAAATCCAGGAGGATCTCAGAGCAGAATATTCTAGGACTGAAGAAGGCCCTGATGCCTGTCTTTACTGGGACTATGACCTTGGGATGGATCTTGGTTGTCTGAATACTGGAATGCTTCCTATTCCAGGGCCTTGGCCCTGCAGCAGCCTGCCTGAGGTTGATGCTGAACTGGTTTGGTTTTCTTTTTTTTTTTTTTTAAGCAGGAATTCCAGAAAGCTGGATAACCTGCACAGTATTTTATCCTAGAATGGGATTCCCTGGGTCTGGCAATCCCCAGGTCTTCCAGGCAGGTCTCAGCAGGAGTGCCTAACAACCATAGATTCTGGAAGAACAGAACCCTTTCCTGAAGCAATGCGTTTAGGAAGACTTATAAGGCTTCTGACTTCTGAGAGACTTTCAACTCAAGCTCTGCCACTCCTCTGTCACTGAGCTGTAAAGTCGGAAAATTCTTCTTCTGAGCTTCTGACCGAGACGCAGCTCCATGTGCATCCCTGGCGAGCCTGCAAGCTTTGAGAAGCTTTGAGGTAGGGCTGTCTATGCTTCCACATTCCTTACTGCCCCATATGCACTTTGAATTATAAACTCTTGGAAAGGACTCTTTAAGGCAAGTGGAAGTCTAAATAACATGTTGCCAAGATGATGCAGACTCCAGGAGGACATTGCATCAATGAGACTGTTAAGCATGTCAGTTCCATGAACAGCCACAAGCATCAGGGAACATACTCTGCTTTTGAAGCAGAGTATCGGCGGGTGTTCCTGAAATGCCTTACTGGGATTTGCAGCCTGCAGAAAATTTGAGATATTTGATTTCATTTTGTTTTCAGCTATACCTAAATTTCAAACAAAAAATCCATCCTTCCCTCCCAAATACTGCTTTGCAGGAACTGAGAATCTGGTTTTTGGGGGCATCTATAAATCTGCTGGGGGGGCATCTATATTCTCCTAAGAGACGCTATGTATAAAGTTAAGTCCGATTTTCACCAGACACAGAGCCTGAATTCTTCTACACTGGATTTCGGTACGTTTCCAACATCTCAAATAGTTTGTTTTAACAAATACTCCTCCAAGCTCTTTAAAGTCATCAAAAATACACAATCAGATAATCAAGAAACTTCTTTTAAAAAAAGCAAAGCTAGGCTGTTAGCCTGGATTACTAAATTCTCTAATTCAAAATAAGTTATAAGACCTAACGCAATTCTACTGTCAGGACAGTCCTGATTTATATTACTCTGTGCTAATAAAAGCATCTCCACAACAACCCAAGAGACACTACTGAGAAGAGGAAATCAATTTTCTTTTTTAGAAAATTAGGCAACAAGTCAGTGTATCTGGTTCTTATAGAGCGAAAGGGCTATTTCCACGACATAAATTATTAGTTAAGACAGGTAACACATGTTATTTGTATATAATGCACATAAGTATGGATACTTTCACCTAACACAAAGAGAACGTTATGTGATATGGTGTAAACTGGAGACCACTTCCTGAGTTGTGAATTACTGACTGAGTGATTTTGGTCCATTTTGTGGGTTATGTACAAAATACGTGTTACATGACCATATCTAAAATCCTACTGGATTCATTTATTGTATAGGAAAGAAAACCAATGCATTTAGAGGTTTCCCACAAACTTACATCAAGATCTGGAACAGAAGAAATTGGCTACCTTCCCAATGCAACAATAATTCGGCAGTATTTTTTTTTATCCGAAAAAGAAAGTTAAACACAAACAATGGATTCCTATATTCACAGTAAAAAAAACCCACATATGACTTCCCCTGCCCACCAAAGGTGTACAAAAATTCCAAAAGAACATAGTAATTTCATTTTCAAAACAGAATGGACATATAAAGAGACAAATGCCCTAAGACAGTTTCTGCTGTATTAAGAGACTATAAGAAGTGCATTTCGATTAGGTCCAACTTTCAGTACTGCCTGAGACAGTATTCCTAAATCTACAATCTCTTAACACAGTTACAAACAAATATGAAAATGTATAAATGTATGATAAAAGCAGCTTGCCTAGGATGAAGGGAACATTGCACTTTCTCCTCTGACAAATGAGAAAAAAGAAAAGGTAAGTCTACACAGGCCATTGAGTTTAACTGATTACAGGCTATTTTAAACCTCTTAACCTGTCATTAGCTCTCCATGTCTGTTCCAGTGTGGAGTCAAAAAAAGGTAAATTTAAGCTACTTTCAAGAACACAAACTTGCATATTTGATTCTGCATTGACCTGCATGAGAAATACAGTCACATTTTAGCTAGAAAGCAGCACCTTCTTAAGCTATTTTTTTTTACTAGCAAAGCTCATCTGATCAGTATTAATCTTTGTCAGTGTGAATTTGAGTTCAAATTCTAAGTGATTCTAGACTGAGAACAGTTTAAGCCTACTACTCAGTTTAAACTTACTATTCTGGATATGCTCTTAAAGTTCTTAAGAGTGACTAGAAACTAAGAGGTGGTTTAACATCTTTCTGCTTTTCTGCTCATAGCCATCATTTCCCATCCGGAATGTGGTAAGTGATGGCCTGAGTCCTTCAGGTACCTAAAGAATAAAGAGTGATTGTTCCTCAAATAAATGTACTATAAGTTCTATTGCTTCCACAGAAACTCAGCTGACAAAGCCAAATTCTGCAGCTAAAACAAAGATGACCAATGTTTCACAGAAATAACCACTATTTACAGATGGAAAGGAGAAGACGACAAAATCCATTTAAAAGAATTTTCTAAGTTGATATTTCTTGTGCCAAAAAAAGTCTTTACTAAGAGGAAAGGTGATCTTACGCAGCTTAAAGTGTGTCAGAGGCAGGGAAGAAAACAATGGCACAGACCTACTTTAAAAGTTCTAAAATGTAAGTAAAAATTCCAAACATTATGACTAAGATTACAAATCAATATTCCTAAAAGATTAACTAAATCAAACAGCAAATAATTCACAGCAAACACTTTCTACTTTTACCTATGAATTGAGACAGCAAATTCATTTTAACGTTTCACATACAAATATTGCCAAGAACTTTTGGCCACAAAGCAGAAGTTCCCAAGAATCTGAAATCCCATTTTAATCCACCCTTCTCCCTCCAAGTGTGCCTCACATCTCCTAAAAATTGTAAATGCACACACAAATACAAAAATGTATTATGACTATTTACTGCAAAAGACAAACACATGTAACCATTTTCTTTATTTTTCCTATTGTGAAGGCAGCAATTCAAGTGATAAAACATGTGCGCTGCCTTCTATCATGTCTTTATTAGTTTCAACAAAGTTAGAAATTTGAAAAACAACTAGACTTGCTCCTCCTTTAGTTCCAACACTCTAAACACCATGTGCTGTAACAGCTTTTCAAAAAGACTGTACTGGAAGCTAGAGGCTCAGAGAATTCTCTGATATACTATGTACCAGAAAAACTTGAGTCTGTCACTAAGAGTTGTTTATTCACTTATTACTGACAAAATCTTTTAAATGGCTAGTCTCTGTTAACATGACTGTAAATTTTTGACACTGAATAAGCAAGTATTTGGTTGGAATCATTTAATGAAGAATGCTGAAAGTCCAATTAAGAGAAAGATGCCTTGAGAAAACCCATTACTGAAAAAAATTATCTCTTCAGAAAGATATGGGTTCCCACTGTTGTTATGAAACATTAACAATTTGCTCTTGTTGGAATTTACACCAACACAAAAACGTGTGCAAAGACAGGAGGGAAATGCCCAGATGACGGCTGTCTTTGTGAGTGTACTTCAGCCCTCTTACCCATGCCTCCTCTGAAGCAGGATTTACTCACCTGGCCACAGTGCTTCATTCAATGCACAGAAGGGAATTACCTAAGTAAGGGCAGCTATTCGGTATTTATTCTTTGACATGCAGGCATGGCTCTATGCCTTATTTACTCTAAATTACACAAATGACACTAAAAAGGAACTTCATTTCTCAACACCACCAGTGGGAAATGAGGATGTGTTACTATACCTGTTGTGCAGGTGAAAAACTGAGATGCAAAAATATCCTGCCTTATTCTCTTAATGCCTTCCTACTATTAAAAAAAATAATTTATCATTTCATTTCTCTAGATGATTATCATCTTCCTTATATAACTTTGGCTCATTCTTTGAGCATTTTTCACACAATACTGAAGACTGCAAGAGTCTGGCAGACAATAATTTAGTTATAAAATATTATTAACAACTACCTCACAATGAAAAATGGGAAAGGCCACACAATGTTGCACTGGCCATTTCCTAGCTTTTGGATATTTAACTTTTCAAAATTAATGTCATCTTAACAAGGTTTCTTGGACGGGTAGAGTAGGTAAGTTTAATTTTTTAGATATAAGAAAATCAGGGGGAAAACCCCTCCAACTTTCCACTGCATGTGATGATGCTGACATTGTCATGAACCACCAACAGGACTGGAACTTTAAAAGCCACCACACAGGCTCTTGTACCTTATCCTCTATGTTGGCTGTATCATACTGTGGAATAAATCACACAAGTTTCTTCCCACATTTTGTACTTTCTGACTTTAGAGTAATGGGGAGTCTCAGAAATTTTGCATGCTATTAAAGATTTCGTAGAGAACACACTCTCCTGGGCACAAATTCTCCTTGGTGCCTGTTTGCACCAAGTACAATCCTTTTGTACTATATCTCATTTCCCCAACCCTTTATCAACGTTATTTATTCAGGTTCAAATTCCACTCCTCTTATCCAGGCAGACTCCACTAATCTATCAGTTGTCCTCATTCTTTTCCTACCAATTTTTTTCAGGTTTGGGGGCTTTTTTTGCACAGTTAGTTCTATCTATATAACACCTGTAGTCCCATGTTTTCTGCCCATGTGCAACCCCCTCCTCATACCATGTCTGCCCCGAGTCTCACAACAATTTTCCTGGTAATCCTATCTACTCATCCCCCCAGCAAAATCCAATCTGTTTTTCTCCTCCCAGTGGCTTTCAGTACCGTCTTCCAATCCTAACAGATTATTTGTCCTGATTTGTATTGCACACCCAGATGATGCTGATTCTTGCTCTGCTGTATTTGTATCAAGGAGCTGCTTGGAACCAGCGAAGTATTTGGTGAATAGTCTATTTAGCTGTATTCGGTTTGTGTGGCAAGGTTTTGGTGGCAGGGCGGCTATAGGGGTGGCTTCTGTGAGAAGATACCAGAAGCTTCTGCCATGTCCAATACAGCCAATACCAGCTGGCTCAAAGACAGACCCGCCACTGGCCAAAGCTGAGCCCATCAGTGATGGNATTAGTTTCAACAAAGTTAGAAATTTGAAAAACAACTAGACTTGCTCCTCCTTTAGTTCCAACACTCTAAACACCATGTGCTGTAACAGCTTTTCAAAAAGACTGTACTGGAAGCTAGAGGCTCAGAGAATTCTCTGATATACTATGTACCAGAAAAACTTGAGTCTGTCACTAAGAGTTGTTTATTCACTTATTACTGACAAAATCTTTTAAATGGCTAGTCTCTGTTAACATGACTGTAAATTTTTGACACTGAATAAGCAAGTATTTGGTTGGAATCATTTAATGAAGAATGCTGAAAGTCCAATTAAGAGAAAGATGCCTTGAGAAAACCCATTACTGAAAAAAATTATCTCTTCAGAAAGATATGGGTTCCCACTGTTGTTATGAAACATTAACAATTTGCTCTTGTTGGAATTTACACCAACACAAAAACGTGTGCAAAGACAGGAGGGAAATGCCCAGATGACGGCTGTCTTTGTGAGTGTACTTCAGCCCTCTTACCCATGCCTCCTCTGAAGCAGGATTTACTCACCTGGCCACAGTGCTTCATTCAATGCACAGAAGGGAATTACCTAAGTAAGGGCAGCTATTCGGTATTTATTCTTTGACATGCAGGCATGGCTCTATGCCTTATTTACTCTAAATTACACAAATGACACTAAAAAGGAACTTCATTTCTCAACACCACCAGTGGGAAATGAGGATGTGTTACTATACCTGTTGTGCAGGTGAAAAACTGAGATGCAAAAATATCCTGCCTTATTCTCTTAATGCCTTCCTACTATTAAAAAAAATAATTTATCATTTCATTTCTCTAGATGATTATCATCTTCCTTATATAACTTTGGCTCATTCTTTGAGCATTTTTCACACAATACTGAAGACTGCAAGAGTCTGGCAGACAATAATTTAGTTATAAAATATTATTAACAACTACCTCACAATGAAAAATGGGAAAGGCCACACAATGTTGCACTGGCCATTTCCTAGCTTTTGGATATTTAACTTTTCAAAATTAATGTCATCTTAACAAGGTTTCTTGGACGGGTAGAGTAGGTAAGTTTAATTTTTTAGATATAAGAAAATCAGGGGGAAAACCCCTCCAACTTTCCACTGCATGTGATGATGCTGACATTGTCATGAACCACCAACAGGACTGGAACTTTAAAAGCCACCACACAGGCTCTTGTACCTTATCCTCTATGTTGGCTGTATCATACTGTGGAATAAATCACACAAGTTTCTTCCCACATTTTGTACTTTCTGACTTTAGAGTAATGGGGAGTCTCAGAAATTTTGCATGCTATTAAAGATTTCGTAGAGAACACACTCTCCTGGGCACAAATTCTCCTTGGTGCCTGTTTGCACCAAGTACAATCCTTTTGTACTATATCTCATTTCCCCAACCCTTTATCAACGTTATTTATTCAGGTTCAAATTCCACTCCTCTTATCCAGGCAGACTCCACTAATCTATCAGTTGTCCTCATTCTTTTCCTACCAATTTTTTTCAGGTTTGGGGGCTTTTTTTGCACAGTTAGTTCTATCTATATAACACCTGTAGTCCCATGTTTTCTGCCCATGTGCAACCCCCTCCTCATACCATGTCTGCCCCGAGTCTCACAACAATTTTCCTGGTAATCCTATCTACTCATCCCCCCAGCAAAATCCAATCTGTTTTTCTCCTCCCAGTGGCTTTCAGTACCGTCTTCCAATCCTAACAGATTATTTGTCCTGATTTGTATTGCACACCCAGATGATGCTGATTCTTGCTCTGCTGTATTTGTATCAAGGAGCTGCTTGGAACCAGCGAAGTATTTGGTGAATAGTCTATTTAGCTGTATTCGGTTTGTGTGGCAAGGTTTTGGTGGCAGGGCGGCTATAGGGGTGGCTTCTGTGAGAAGATACCAGAAGCTTCTGCCATGTCCAATACAGCCAATACCAGCTGGCTCAAAGACAGACCCGCCACTGGCCAAAGCTGAGCCCATCAGTGATGGTGGTAGTGCCTCTGATAACGTATTTAAGAAGGGGAAAAACTGCTGTGCAACAGCAGCTGGAGGAGAGGAGTGACAACTCTGCAGACACAAAGGTCAGTGAAAAAGGAGGGGGAGGAGGTGCTCCAGGCACTGGAGCAGAGATTCCCCTGCAGCCCATGGTGGAGACCATGGTGAGGCAGGCTGTCCCCCTGTAGCCCATTGACGTTAACGGTAGAGCAGATATGCACCTGCAGCCTGTGGAGGATCCCACGCCGGAGCAGGTGGATGTGCCCAAAGGAGGCTGTGACCCTATGGAGAGCCAGCACTGGAGCAGGCTCCTAGCAGGACCTGTGGACCCATGGAGAGAGAGAAGCCCATGCTGGAGCAGGTTCGCTCACAGGACTTGTCACTGCGTGAGGGACCCACACTGGAGCAGTTTGTTCCTAAAGGACTGCACCCTATGGAAAGGACCCATGCTAGAGCAGTTCATGAAGAACTGCAGCCTGTGGGAAGGACTCAGGTCGGAGAAGTTCATGGAGGACTGGCTCCTCTGGGAGGGACCCCACGCTGGAGCAGGGGAAGAGCGTGAGGAGGAAGGAGCTGGAGAGACAACGTGTGATGAACTGACTGCAACCCCCATTCCTTGTCCCCCTGCACCGCTTGTGGGGAGGAGGTAGAGAAACTGGGAGTGAAGTTGAGCCCAGGAAGAAGGGAGGGGCGGGGGAAAAGAATCGTAGGATAGAATCAAAGAATGGTTTAGGTTGGAAGGGACCTTAAAGATCATCTAGTTCCAACCCCCCTGCCATGGGCAAGGACACCTCCCACTAGACCAGGTTGCTCAAAGCTCCATCCAACCCGGCCTTGAACATTTCCAGGTGGTTTAAGATTTCTTTTTTATTTCTCATTACCCTATTCTGATTTGATTGGTAACAAACTAAATTAATTTCCCTGAGTTGAGTCTGTTTTGCCTGTGACAGTAATTGGTGAGTGATCTCCCTGGCTGTATCTCAACTCACAAGACTTTCAATGTATTTTCTTTCCCCTGTCCAGTGGAGGAGGGGAGTGACAGGGTGGCTTGCTTGGCACTTGGCATTCAGCCAAGGTCAACCCACCACTTTGGCATTGCTGCTGCCTGCCTAAATGACCTGACCTATTGGTGATGGACACAATGGGAAGGTCTTCCTCCCTCTCCAGGATGGGGTATAACCAGCGCAGGTGGAATCTTTGGGAAGTTTCATTGCTAAATCTCTCTACTGAGCATGTACAAATAGACAATGCATTTAACCTTTAGCCAATTTAGTTAGATTTAAACAGGGGCATAAAAAATATCTGTTACAAGGACCAAATCTTTTAATAAAAAATTACTAGTGTTAAAGAACAATTAAAACCAAAATATTTCTATATTTTGTTCTTGAAAACAGTGAGCTGTTATGGCTGAGAGTTTCTTTCAAAAAGACACAAAACAAACAAAATCTCAGACTGAATCACACAACATAAGAAACTTCAGCTAAAAGATTTAAAAGGTTTTGCAAAACCATGAACAATTGATAAAAGAATCTATTTAATAGGATGCATTAAACCAGTTTAGTAACAGATCGTACCAGTGTAATCTACAGAACGGGAGGCTGGAAAATTATTTTAAAGTGGAGCAATGTATCAATTTACCAGAAAAGTCTTGAGTCTCCTTTTCATACCTGAACACACAATACCTTCGGGGAAAAAATACTCTGTCATGAAATACTAAATAATGTAATCTTTCAAATGCCATATCCACTAACCTTATATCCTTTAAGAAAAATATAAATTTTTTTTCTAATCTTTGTGCACCAAATACCTTCGAATATTTATTAACGACTGTTTTTACATATAATAAAAACCTCAAAATGCAGTGTAGGAGTTTTTATGCCCTAGTTGACTATTCGTTGTTATTTCTGATAGTCCTAACAAAATACTTTTCCCTATTGCACATACAACTCTTCCTAAATCTAGTCCCATAAATGCATTGTATTATCTGCTCTGTTAAAATAATTTATAATACAGAATGTAGCAAAAACTGAACTACAAAAGCACCTGGAATTCTTTGACCTTCAGACAATGACTTTCAGGATACACAGCTACATTTACTCTGATCATTGTCATGAGGAACACAGATACCAGCCTTCTGAAAGTTTTGTAACATGATTTTTCATGCATACAGTCACAAAAGAAATCTCTGATGAAAAACACCTTGGATTAAGTAATTTACGGTGTCAAGATATTATTATACAAACACTCCTTGAAAGGAGTGCTCTTTGACACCAAACAGAAGGCTGGTGATAGGATCCAAAATGAAACTGACATAGTGCCGGTGAGCTTAATGGTTACACAAGTTTTTAAGCAATCTTTTACTTGCTGTAACTTAATTATTATTTCTAATGCGCTGCTGTACATGGTGTTAAAGAATACTTTCACACAAGAAGCTTGATTTGCATGGAAATTCTACATTCTTGCTCTGAAAATGCATGGACAATGGATATGAAAGAAAAGCTACAGGACACTTCAAGCAACTGCAGCAAAAGGAAACAAAAACATTGGCACAATATTAAGCTGTCCAAACAGAAATCAAATTAGACCAATGCAGCCAAAAAGCAAAAGCATCTTAGAAGGCTTTTTTTGAGCATGACTGGTCAGACATACGATAGCATTTCGTTGGTATCCGTACCATCTATACCCACTACTAAAGTAGTTCACCAATATACTCTGTGTTGGCCCAAATATAAAAGCACAGGTGAATACACATGCAACACAGAAAAATAAATGGGGTTGGCAATAGCCTCTCAGTTTGCCAGGGAACTTACTGGCTTGGATGGATGACTCAATAAAACTTCAGGATGCTAAAGAAGATGGGAAAAGATGGGGAAAATTTGGGATAGGAACAGTATAAGACAGAAAAAGAAAAGATGCAACAAGAAAATAATTTAAAATAATAGCTGCAACATTAATTTACTAAGATAACAGGATCTTAATTTGTGGTTTTAGCACATTACTAACCAGCTTTTGAAACATGAGAAATATGCAGAGTTACCCTCGTGCAAGTTCCAAAATTGATCTTGATTTCTCAGTTTAACAGTTTTGTCCAGTCCTCAAATACTGAACATAGTCCTGTGTTTGGGTTTACAGATGACAGTTTTACAGGTTGAGCAGGACTTCTAGTACTTCGCTTCTATCAATTACAAGACAGCTAAATGGTTTAGAAAACTAATTCAGTAACTGGCACTACCTGAACGCTGACCACAATTGTTGGACTTTTACTTTTATTTTTACAAGACATCCTGATTTCCCTGGTAGCATTTTTCATTCTAGGCTGCTGTTGTGGTTTCATTTGGGATAAAGTTAACTTTTTTACTAGCAGCTGGTATAGTGCTATGTTTTTGGATTTGGGATGAGAAATGCTTTTGATAGCACACTGATGTTTTTAGTTGTCGTTAGGCAGTCAAGGCATTTTCTGCTCTTTATATCACCTCGCCAGTGAGTAGGCTGGGGTGCACAAGAAGCTGGGAGGGGACACAGCCGGGACAGCTGACCCCAACTGACCAAAGGAATATTCCATACCATGTGATGTCATGCTCAGTATATAAAGCTGGGGGAAGAAGGCGGCAGGGGGGCACACTTAGAATTATGGTGTTTGTCTTCCCAAGTAGCCGTTATGCGTGATGAAGCCCTGCTTTCCTGGAGATGGCTGGACACCTGCCTGCCGATGAGAAGTAATGAATGAATTCCTTGTTTCGCTTTGCCTGCATGCACAGCTTTTGCTCTTCCTATTAAACTGTCTTTATCTCAACCCATTAATTTTTCCTCACTTTTACTCTTCTGATTCTCTCCCCCATCGCAACAGGAGTGAGCAAGTGGCTGCATGGCTCTAGTTGCCAGCTGGGGTTAAGCCACAACAGTTGCTTTGCTGAATACATTATTTATCATCCCTTCTTTGAAAAAACAAATCATCAGCTGAGAACAAAAAAATAGTATTTGTATCTCATCTGCCAATATTATCAGTAATACTTTCCGTTGTGGCAGGAAATCCATGTTCACAAAAATAAAAAGCACCAGAGCCTGTATTAGACTAACCGAGCTTAATCTTGTGAAAGAGTTTGGGTCAATGCTTCATTCAGTCACTTTTGTCCTGTCTTTTGAAAGATACTATCCTCCTGAACCTGAAAGAACACCACAGCAGAAAAAAACATCCTCTGAGTGAGCTTGTTGAATCTAGAAGTATTTTCCTGGCAGGGAATCACTGCTAACATTCTGTGATGAAAAGTTCCCAGAACTGCACCCAAACGGAAGTTTGTTAACATATGGTTTTGGACTCTTTCTTTTCTCTAACCTTCATCCCCTTCAAATAAGGAAAACATCTATAGGGAGGAAAAACTATGCACTGGAAATGAAGACAGACAAAAATCCACTCATCTTTGCTGGAACAAATTCTAATATTAGTTGGTGTCTCCCAGATTAGAAAAACAAAATGAAACAAAGCATATTGTCTGGGAAAGAAGAGTGCGTCCTGAAGAAAAACAACTGTAAGAAAAGTTTTTCACTATAAAACTATTGCATTAAAATAGAAGTTTGAAAAAAAGTTTCCGAAGGAAAAAAAAAAAGCCACAGAGCATAAAACTACTGCACAGAAAAACAGGGGGAGAACCGCCTTTGTGTGATTTCCCTCTAATGATTCCACCTCAGCAAAAAAGGAGACTATTTAAGGCAGGACACCAGGCCATGTACATTTATGGCTTGCTTTCAGCATTCAGAATCTCTCATAGTATCTCCTGCTGGCAGCAGGCTGACAATTGAGCATAGAAGCAATGACAGCAGAGTAATTAGAACATTAAGCACACAGATTTGCATAACCATAGTATCATTATTAAAAAAAGCCAACCCCAAACATAAAAAACACTGTAGTTTTATTCGCTGAGACAGGGATCAATATAAAACAGTCATTAGGAAGAAGAATACTAACAATGAGAAGTGGACACCTAGAGTCAGACACTGGAGACTGCTTACATGGAAAGAAAAGTAATATCAGCAACTTTTCAGCACCCCTGCACTTCACTTGGTTAATAAGATTTCATTTAAGTGTAAATTAAATACCTTTTAGAGAAAAAGCGGAAGCTTGCACTGTTCATGATTTCTCAAAGGCCCACTGTTCAGAGATTAGAAAGGGTTTTTTTCCAAGGACTGCCCAAATCTTTTTTATCTAATCACTTAACAGCAGTCCAATTCAGTCTCTTTTGTCAGCTTCTTAACTTCTAAGGCTAATAGATTTAACTGAAAGTACTCAAACTGTTCAGTGGAAATAAGAGGCAAGAGAAACAAGATTGATGTTAGACATTTCTGTGTTCAAACTGTAAAGGAAACAATCTAAAAGGAAAAGCTTTTTGCCATTTGCTGTTAAAAGCTACACAAGAAAGTCCATCCTGCGTCTTATGCAAAACAGCACTAAGATAATGTAATAAAATTCAACATAATAAACCTCTAATTCGATTTTAAACCGAATGCTCTTGTGTAGCCATTAGTTTTAGGGTTAATTGTGACCGTTATTTGCAATGGTTAACAACACAGATGTGTAAAACTGAGTTTTTAGAAGCTTTAAATTGGAGCTGGATTATCTGTCATAATTAATCACAGAATCATAGAATAGTTTGGTTTGGAAAGGACCTTTAAAGGTCATCTAGTTCAACCCCCCTGCAATGAGCACAGACATCTTCAACTAGATCAGGTTGCTCAGAACCTTGTCCAACCTGACGTTAAATGTTTCCAGGGATGGGGCATCTACCACCTCCCTGGGCAACTTGTTCCAGTGTTTCACCACCCTCATTGTAAAAAATTTCTTCCTTATATCTAGGTCTAAATCTACCTTCTCCTATCACAACAGGCCCTGCTAAAAAGTTTGTGTCCATCTTTCTTATAAGCCCCCTTTAAGTACTGAAAGGCCATAATAAGGTCTCTCCGGAGTCTTCTCTTCTCCAGGCTGAACAACCCCCAACTCCCTCTGCCTGTCCTCATAGGAGAGGTGCTCCAGCCCTCTGATCATTTTTGCAGCCCTCCTCTGGACCTGCTCCAAAAGGTCTATGTCTTTCCTGGGCTGAGGACTCCAGGGCTGGACACAGTACTCCAGGTGGGGTCTCACTATAGAGCAGAGGGCGTTTCAAGGATGATAAGGAACTAATCCATCTCAAAAATGTCAAACTGCCTGAATAAATATGCAATGCATTTAAAGAGAGAACGCCTTTTAAAAATACATTTTTCTACTTTTTTGCAAGCGACAAAAGAAATTGGCAAATTAAAAACTGCTGGAAAAAAGGTTATTAAAGAAATATCTAAACTTACTCATAAGTATAAAACATATGAGTAACTAAGAGTAACTGTGACTCGGTTCTAGAAAGCAAGGAGGATCAGTGGTAGAAGCGGGCTCTTTCATACAGTTTAAGGAAAGCAAATGCATGGTTAATTACATGAAAGCATACTTAGGTCCCAGAGCTTTTTTTCCTTTATAAAAAGCTGGTGTGCACTGACCTCTCATCACCAAAAAAATCTTTCAATTGAATTTGAATTCTTCCTTCAGTAAGAAGAATGCAGTAGCCCAACACGACACAGTATTTAGAAAAGAAACAAGGTATTGATGGCTTTGTCTCAGTAGGACTTTCGAGAGAGCACTTTAAGGTCTCTGCACAGGAAACAATTGTCCAAATGCCCTAGTAAGCAATAACGCCTGAAGTAGAGGACCAGATATCTAGAGTATTACAGAAGAGCTCTATACTACACAGAGGTAATGACAGACTATCAATTTTCTTTGCTTCCTGACTGAATGAGGTTAGATAGGCTTCTCTGGATGGGAAGATGCAAATCTACTTCTGTTTACATTACAATGAATTTATATTCATTATTTTTCTCAGAACCAAATTAAGAATACAGTTATTTGTCCCATTGCTATTCTGTACAGTTAATAGTGCTCTTTACATTTGAGCTATTTTCCCATTTTAACCCTCAGGAAAAGGATCACAGTAGAATAATTCATCTACTTCATTATTTCCTGAAAAAAAAAGAGATTAGATTATAAAAATATGTGGTCTTATGAACTGGCTCAGTGTCCTTATGTTCCTGGATGCCAGCTATTAAGCACAAGCCTCTCTAAAATGGAATGAGCAGAGGTAGACCTAAAGGAATTATAACGAAGAGCTGTCATTGCAGTGCAAATTAACTGCATGTTCACCTTTTAGCTAGCAGTGCTTCAGATTTGGTTGACCTCCACACTCTCTTATACTACTGATATACTCACTGCTTGTAGCGAGGCAAGCAATCTCAGGGGAAGCAGTGAAAAGCAGTACATTTACAAATGCTAAATATACAGACATATTCCCTAAATAACTGAATTTCCAAAAATGTTTTTTCAACTATTTGTTATGCGCTCTCCCAGTTAGTAATGACTTTTTTTTTTTTAAAGTAATTTTATCAGCGTTCTCCACTGCAGCTATCTAGCTACAAACTAATACTATCATCCAACTGCTAAAAAAATCTCTGGCAAATCAGCAAATCTTAGCTACAATATATTCCTCAGCTCATTATCAGTAACACACTGACAAAGGGTGAAACTGCAATTCATGACAGAGAATTCAAGTGAAAGGGTTTTTCAGGACTTCTGAAATATTCATTGTATGGTACACTGAAAACAGCTTGTGAGACCGATTAAATGTTCACAACTACCTTTTCTTGCCATTGCACTTTGTTGATGCTGAATAACAGAACTGTTTATTTTGTGTAATAGAATTAAAAATGGAAAACAGGGGTCTAGATATGCATATATGGAGTTTCACTTACAGAGAATTCTCACGTGCATTAACACCCACCTCCTTGCACACACACAACAGAAATCCTAAATAAGCCGTAACTGATGACTCAAAATTTGATCTCACATTCATTTGAGGAACTAGGACAGAGTTCCAAACTACAGCACAGGCACTCCTCCTTTTCCTTGGTAGATGTAAAGAAGAAACAGCTAGAACTCCACAACCAAAGACTTAAATGTCTTCAAAAAATTGTTTTGCCTTTTGTCTTGTTCTAATATTATAAACAGAAGGGTTATCACTATTTCAGTTAGTGTGTTTTGTGCTTCTTCATATCACCTGCTCTTTTAAAATCAAAAAGTTAAAATCAAATCAAAGTTCCTCTAAACAGTGCAGCATTTATGCTACTCACAGCTAAAATAAAGAAGGCTTGCAATGCAAACATAACCCAAAGTTTCTGTCCAAATGAATTAGCTTGCTTGTAATAGAGTATTATCCTTCTGTACACCAAACTCCTACCAATGTATCAGCTGTGACTGGCAATGAGATTGAAACAAAAGATCACACGCTTTACTGATGATACATTCTTTTCATTTGTTTTCATGCATTCCTATAGGCCAGGCCAATCACGCATCTGAATTTATTGCACTAACACCGACATGCATTGATAATTGATACACGAAATGTTTAGCTGTTAAATTTTTAGCTGTTACACCAGTTTAATGGTTCAATTACTGCTACAAACTGTACTGAAGCAGACTAAGTCTTTAATTCCTAGTACCTGTTAAAAAAAAAGTCAACAGCACTGTTACCGCATGAAGTCTAAAATTAGCAGCAGCGTCTGAAAGTTACTTTCTGATGGGCTTAGCTTGTAATATGGTTTGCACGGACACAACTTCACAGTACTTACTGAAAAGCAATTGATAGAATTCAAACTTAAGATCCAAAGTTTACTGTGTAGACATGGCCAATTTGTCTAACAGTTAATGTTTACACCACATATAGAACTATCAAGTAAGATTACCTTCTTCAATTGAGTTTCCATCTTCAAACATTCTTCCTTTTTCTGTTCCAATGCAATTTCCAGCGTCTTGAGTCTTGAATCTTTCTTCAGTCCTGATGAAGCTAAGGATGAAGCATGTTCCTTCAGATCCAGTAAGGACGACTAAAACAAAAGATGTAAAACAACCATCAAGTAAATACTCCTTATGTGCAATAGCTAGTTTCTTTTTTGTCTTTATTTTCTTCCTATCACTTCACACTATGTTCAGGATCGAACTTAGAACATATTTTGTCAGGACATTCATGTCCCTGACTTAAGACAGCTTGATTTAATTCAGGTTTTCAGGATCAAAAGATAACCTTGTCTAAATTAATTTAAAAATAATTTTTAAAGATGGAAGATTCTGTAAACTGGAACTAGTGCTTCAGTGACAGTTGTGTTTAAGAAACAATAGTTTTAATTAAAATTGTATTTAAAAATCGTATGTGGTTAGCAAATTTGGCCATGGTATCTAAAGCAGAGTGTTCAAAGCTTTTCTGTATGCAGCTGCTATGAGGTGAAACTGATTCATGCTACCTATCTCCAAAAGACATCTCAACTTCTTGGGTTTTGAGCCATTTTTGGTGGGGTTTTTTTCCTGTCAAATATTGACTTCCACATAGAGAAAATTTTAGCACTTCCTGGGTGCATATTTTTTGTATTGTTTTACTTTGATTGAGTTTTGAAAAAAGATCGTAAAGTAGACTCGAATCTTACAATTCCAAGAGAGAATAAGAGAACATTTATATTTCTCTGATATAATTAGGTTAATTTGTTTATCCAACTCACTCATTACCGACAACCAACTTAATTATCAAAAAAGGACTCTTCAAAGTCAAAAGAACTAACTGTATTATTTGCATAAAAGAGTAAACATTATCTGTATGCTTTTGGCACCCACAGCTTTGATCAACCTCTGTCCTTCCCTCACTATACTTAGACAGGAACAAGCTTGCTTTCTGCCTTCAGTTGTCCATAAGCATAGCTCCAGTAAATGCTATCATTGACCAGCGGTCATTCACTACTAATACGACTAACTGCTGCAAATAAGGGGACTGTGTGCTACCCATGGAAAGGTGGTTCTGAAATATCTATGCTTTGAAAAATTCTCAAACAATGTATTTTACTAGATAAACTTGTTGAAGGACCATTACTATAAAGGAACAGTTGTCTTCATCTAAAATATAACACATACATATGCAACAAACAATTGTAACACAACAGATTCATTTTGCTGGTCAACCTCTTTCTCTGTGAGATCTCCTTGTAAAATGCTGACTTTCTCTTTCAGGTCCTTAATGTCTTTTTTGTAGTTGTCGATCTCTTCCTGTTTTTCTCGTTCATCTCTGTCACGCGTCTCCTTTAGGCGCTCAATGGTCCTTTCCTGACAAAAGAAAGCACTCTGTGAAGAAAACCCCTCTTACTTCAAATTCTGAGACTTCTTATCACAACACTTCTTACACACTGTAGACAAGGAGGAGGAGTGTAGGATATCGCCATTTTCTTTTCTTTATGGTTGTAAAACAGATCCTCAAGAAGGAGGAAACTTGAGAAATCTATGGATTAATTGCTAAGAAACACCAGGCTTTCTGTGTCTCTGAACATTTGCACGACTGTTACAATGCAACACAATTTATCTGGTTCTGATAACCAAAATTAACCAAGACCAGGATACATTACATATTGCTTCCTTATTTAAATCTTATTTTTCTAAAATGTAGAGTTAAGTTCCCTTCAGAAAGGAAGGTGCGTAATGCATCTGTGACACCAGAATCAACGTGCAGTAAGAAAAGGCAACAAAACAACTTTTCTGTACACCAGTTCTCAGTGGAGCTTCAGTTACCTTGGAAGCTGAAGGGATGCAAGCGAATTCCACAGCCTCAGGGAAAGCTTTACCATAACTTTACATTTATAGAATCTGACAGACTAAAGAAGCTGTAACCCTGGTTCTCCAGGAATCAAGAAAAAACATCCCGTAATTCCAAAAAGTTGCCCCACCAAAACAAAATAAACAAGGCTGTGTGCTATCTCCTGAGAACTGAGCAAGCATAAAAAAATACAATGAGAACAATAAAGTTGCAAATAAAGTAAGACTGATATATAGCTACATCAGGACAACTATTCATTTTAATTCAATATTGGGAACTAAAACTCAATTTCATGCAGCAAAACTTTAAAAATCAATTTCTTACGAAAATATCTGAGCAGAGAAGATAAAATGAAATGAGATATTAGCCTTACTTAAAACAATTAAAACAAAAGAAAAAAAAAAAGGAAAGGAAAAAAGCAGAAGAATCCACAGCCGAAATGTAAGGCATCCCAAAACCATACCAAAGATGCACCACGTAAAGAGACGACGACGTGAGAACACCAATTTCTTTCACACAAAATGATGGTAGGTAGCCAACGGCTAGGGCGATAGCTTGTGGCCCAGCTCTGCCCTCACGCCCTCCCCAGGGCGCCGCAGGGGTGCCCCGGGCTGGCTCCGGCAGAGGAGCCCGGCTGCGCTCCGCGCGTCCTGCAGTGCCCTCTAGCGGGGGCCGCAGCTCGGCCGCAACCGCACTCTCCTCATCCCGCCTCCTCAGCGGCCGGGGACAAAGGATGTCACTGTGGCTCCGCGTTAGAGATGTCTTGTACGCAGAGCCCAGAAAACACACGGAAAAGCCGACTTTAGAGAGGTTATTAGTAGAAGGACCTTTCGAAGGAAGGGGACTTCGGCTTTCCACACTCACTTTTTCTGCCAGTGCTTCTTCCAGGGTGGTCAAGGCAGTGTCAGTATTTGTGGTGTCGGCCTGCAAGGATTTCACTCGATCCTTTAAGCTGCTCATTTGCTTCTCCTTGTCTCTTAACTGTTCTTGAAGATTTTCAATCTTAAAGAAGAGAAGTAAATTTTAAGAAAATAGCAAGCAAAACCATCCAAAATCATCTTAGGAGTATATTAAACTCTTTAAAATATTCTTAAAGCAAAGGAGGTAGGCAAGGGCCTAGTTCCTATAATCCTACATCAAAACATCAAGCAATGCAACCAAAACCATCAAATATTAACAAGGAATCCGTAACCTTTCCAATAATCAGGAAAGAATTCAGAGCAATAAAGTCTAAATAATATTTACAAGAGCAACACATAGAAAGGGTATTATTCCTAATTTCTGAGGCTGTTGGGCACTGTGTGACTGAAGGATGATAGATGTATTAACAATATGAAAGGAAAAAAGCTGAGAAAAACATTACTGCATAGGTAAACCAAAAAAGGCACTTGATAATTAACAAGTTGTGAAGAAGTATTATTTTTAAGTATTCCCTTCAGTACTGTCATATTCTTTACTGTACTGGCATGTTGCTTCTTCATCTTACGTAGTGATTTGCTATATGATGGACTACCATAAAGCATCATTCCCTGGGTAGAAAATACATCAGCCTTGTTTCCCGCAGGTGTAGAATTCAATCAATTTGTGAGTTCTGAATATATCTTTTGACAGACTGAGAAGACCTAATGCTAAACCCATTTTATGCATACATACACATCACAAGAAACAGACACATTATCATTATGACAAGCTGTCGAAAACAAATTTATCAGCAAAGGATTAAACTGGGTACAGATTTCTCAGCTGCTTCCTTTTTGTTGTTGTTGCTGACAAGTTCTTCTTGCATCAGCAAATGTACATCATAAACTGGTGAATGACATGTGGCATGTAAGGTACCCATCTCCAAAAGACTTGTAGCAAGATATTCTTTCAAAGGCATTTGTAAGAAATAACATAACAAGACAACCCCAAAGGCTATCCAGTCCAGTATTTAGTAAACTTTTTGAAACCATTACTAGCCTTTTTGCTTCACCTGTCAAACAGCAGTTAGCAGCTCCTCGGTTAGTGGAAGTATAGCAACTACCCCCAGGTTTTACTCTTCAACCCCAGAAGAACTGAGCTGCTGTGACTACAGAGCAAACGCCTAGTTAGACACATCCACTACTACTTTGCTATCTCTACTAAAATTACCTCTGGAACATAGTTTTAGAAAATGGCCTAGATCCATAATGACAACTGTAAAATATTTTGCAGGAGGCTGAACATTAGTCACAAATAATGTTAGATGTGTTCCAAGTGGAAGCAAGGAGGAAGAACAATCTAATTCAGGGAACCCCTTGCTAATGTTCCTCTGTAACCCACGGCCATGGAAGGAGTCTCCCGATACAAGATTCTCCATACTAGGTTTTTTTATTTCTCTTAAGCAAGCACATGTAAACTTACAATCCAGCTTTGTACACAGCTTACATATTACTGATAGCAGAAGAACTGTGTAAGTTTTTGTTGTTGTTTTAAGGAAAGGACTGAAATTTGTTTTGGTTTATCTTTGTCATTAGTTTCTCCTAGAAAAAGGTATTAGGCCTCCAAGTTATGCTTAAAATTTAAATCTGAGCACAACACAAACGACACTACAAAACAAGTTTTAAAGAGCACCAAAAGACCATAACTGGTGACATACCATGTGAGTTAGAAATAACTGTAAAAATTGAAAATTCCTTCTTTATACACTCATCTCTATAATTTAATGTCTTATTAGCATACGCTTGTAGCCCATGGAGCTTCAGAAAGAACCCTACTAGTTCTGACTGAGAAGTTGTCCTGGCGCCCACAAGTCCAGCTCCCGAGGAGGTAACATCCCCAAGAGCAGCCTACGTGGCTGCTTTTGACCTTAGGAGCTGTCAGTGTTGTCAGCTGTCTAGACAGGCTGGCTGTTGAGACAGCCGACCATGAAAATATACTACAAAGAAGGCCGAGCTATTCTTAGACTCATGTTTACTTCTGGAGGCGAAACACTCTCCCAAAGGCTCCAGCTGGCTGAAGAGGGGATAGTGCAGGGTGACTTTCTGCTGTGAGCAAACTGTCCACAAGAGACAGCTAAATAATTCCACTTCAGCATATATTAAGATGCTTGCCAAGGCGGCACAAGCATTTGCACAAGCACAGCATGCATCTTCATGTTTCAGTAACACTGTGTGCTGTGACCAGAGTAAGATGAGAGCTGTACGACAGTACTATGCATGACTGCGGCATCTTCCCATTACAACTGCACCCTCCTGTATATAAAAAAAATGTAACATATAGAAAGTGTGAACCTGTCTATTCTTTCAGTCTATGTGCGGTCTTTGCAGTCTGGAGTAATGAGTGATTTTTTTCATTATCCTCCAGGAAGCAGCAAGTATATTGAAATGTTCCAAATTACACTAATAGCAAGGAACTACGAAAAAAAACCCCAAAGCTACTTACAGCTGTGCCTTTTGCAGGGTCAGATAATTGATAATCCCCAAACAAGGACATACCTTAAACTACATAAAACTGGAACTGGAACAGTGTGTTAAAATTGGAACATTTGTATAATAATAGATGCAAAATTTCCTTAAGAAATCACAATCAACAATAAAATAATTGCTTTTATTCCATTTTTCTCTCAAACCTGCACTACTGCAACAAATAATAACTAAACTATAGGTTCTCCAAAATGATATAAACTGAAGAAGAAAGCAAAGAATAGTCTATATTTTGCCCAGATAGTTATTTAATGAAGAATTTTGCTATTATGTCCTTTGCAAGTAGTTGGAGAATCCTTTTCAAAAAGAATACGTAATGTATGCCATATTTGTTTTACCATCCTTTTTTCCTACCCAACCCCCCAAAGAAAGTCATTCTGAACAAATTCTTAACTAACGGATAGAAATAAAATACATAACCGAAACAGGGTCTTTCTTTTCTCCCCAACAAAAGACAAAATAAATCACAATGGAACCTCAGAGCCCTCTGGAAAACATAAAGGGACAAGGATTGAACCAGCACTGTTTAGTCTTCAAATATTTGGAAAATGATAAATTTCCTCTGAAATGTTCTACAAACTAAGGACTATATATTACTGTACAAAATTTCTAAAAAGGAAAAATAAAAAATATAAACTCTTATTAGATTATTAACAATCTTTATTCTTGCCATATATACTTATTTTGCAAGGTAAAGAGAGTAATCTATGGATAAGTTAGCGACACTAAGCTTACTGTAAAGGTACACATACATACACTGGATCATCTGGTCTGGATACCAATTTCCTCATCAATAATGATTTACTGAAATCTTTTTTTCCAACATTACCAGTTGTCAGACACTATCATGTTTCAACCTGGGTGATTTATTCCTAGTTGTGTGGAACTAATTATTTTGCCTTCCAGCCCTGAAGCACAGGAGCACAAGCAAGAGAAGTTTCCTCTGGCATTCCATTCCAAAGGCAAGGAAGTACTCTACTTTTTCAAATACAAATCTCATTGAAAACCCCAAGCAAATTCAAATTAAAAACAGCCCAAGGATTTAAATGAGACACATCTGGTTTAATATCCATCAAGGCCATTAGACTTCCAAATTCTTCCAGTTAGAGGTTACTAGTAGATCCTTCATACCATGCTTCAACCAAGAAATCTTTCTGTAGAACCATCATCAACCCTAGGGTATGTGTAAATTGAACACTTGGAAAACAATTTCTATTGTACCAGTGACTTCTGAATTAGGGTTTGTGAACTGGTCGTTCAATCTCTATTTTCCCCCACCCTGTTATTGGAAAAGAACCTTTTTCCTCCTTCAAAATATTTTTTAATCAAAGAATGACACTTCGCAATGATAACTTTTTCATTACCTGGGTTGTAACAGAATTAACTGCATTTATGTTTCATTTCCCACTTTCAATTTTCTTCTTACTATTCTGTTTGACTTCTAAAAAGAATGAAATGGTGAAAGAAAAAAAATTCAAAGTGGTAAAAGTCCTTTAACTTAGCTCATTCTGAGACAATAAGAAAAAAGTGAAACAGTCATCTTAGAAATATGAAGATCCAATAATCTTTGGAAATATTTTAAAAATGCAAAATGTCTATTTTAAATTCAAAATATTTTCCAACTTGAGAAAGTTCATTGCATATTCCACTGTTTTCGTGTGTCTCCAACATGTACTAACGAGCTATATTACTTATCTGCACAGAAATCTCTCACTGTACTTTTTTCCTACAAACAGGTGAAAACGCCTTTGCCTATATTCTGCACTTGACCTCCCCAGTGCAGCTCCGCAAAGAGATTGTTTTATTAGTAACATGGCATCTTCATCATAATATACACTGAATATACAGAAGACAAGCAATTTAAGAGTCGATAATATCCCTTGATTGTATTACAAGAGCAGATGTACAAAAGAATATCTCAGGGTACTCCTACACCTCCCACTTTTTCGATCCTAGCTTTCATCCGGTGGAAGCAGTACTGTAAAAAGGATCTAAGTAATCAGGCGGCATGAGAGGTCGTCTGTTCTACTCCTATGCCATAGCCATCCAAATAAACAAAAACTTCACATAAGCTCTGAGCTTTCCAAACAGCTCTTCTTTGGTTTTGTAAAGGCACTATTGGTCACATCAGCTCCAGGGTCAATGACTACAAGGAGATGATGGATTTTCACCAATCACATGCAGAGGGGATTTTGTCTGTGTCAGGAATACTGACATGAGGACTAAAAAAGCTATTGTGAACAGAGAGTGGGCGAGTAAAGCAGGTATGTGATGACAGAACAGCTACCATTCTCTCTAGTTGGAGACTTGCCACTCCCTTCAGTGTAAGAATACTAATATGATAAAAATTTGATAGCCTGCAGTCATACTTGATTTTGCTAGAATCTCACAGTATTTGAAAACCTGGGAAAGGTGGGCTTGCATCAAAATCAGGATGATAACATAACAGTTACAACTGACATGATCACATCGCTGTATCTGACATAACAAAAAAATTGTTGCTTCAGAAGAAGGAGTAAAGTGTTTACTCTAAAAAATCGAGATGGATCTGAATTCAAGACATTTTGTTCCTAAAACGTATTAATGAGAGGTCACCTTAAGTCCTGAGAAACTGTTCAAGAAAGCTATACTACTGGATTTGCAAATATTACTGTGTCTCTGAAAGTCGTATTTTGGAGACCATAATGAAAGCCTATAAACAGATATTACCGGTCAGTTTTATAAGATTAAGCTCCAGTTTTATAAATGTCACACTGAAAACCTCATCATTATTACTGTCTTTCTGTTGCAGATCTTGCAAAAGTACCATTGCAACAGTCCTGCATGAATTGCAAAAATCTACATTTAGTTTAGTGTTAACAAATTCTGGGGGGTGGGGGTGTGTGTGAAGTATAGCTCACCATTGCATGGATGGAAGCAAAAGTTGATCTTTGTATGTGTGTTGGCTCCATTTGAATCTCCAATATCAGGTGTTGCTTTTAAAGTCCCCAGTGAAATAGGGTCTGTCACATCAGTGAATATCATATTACTGTATTGAATCAATTAGATTAAAAGTAATGTTCTTGCTATTAATTTTAAAGGTTAAATTCCCAAGACTAACAACGTGCTGAAGATAAATGAATGCTGAAGCTTCAAGCATACCATGTCTTGTTGCGAGGGTGAGATTTTTAAGTTGTTTTGAAGTTCAGGATAGATCAAACAATTTCCCATTTTTCAGTAACATTTTGGCAAATGCAAGTCAGAGTTCCTTCCAAAGTTCAGCTGCATTCAGCACATTCTTTTTACTTTATAATCGAACCAATTGATATAAATATGGTTAAACTGTTGTCAAGTTATATTCAGATTCTTGTTCTTGAATCATCATAATGAAAATCACCTTCAAGTAGTTTGCTTATGAGTTAATTTAGTAAAGTTTGTTAAGCATAAAGTAAATTAAAGACACTATGAAATGCAAGATACCAATGGTGGTCTTTCCCTCTCTCCTTAAAGAACTTTAAATTCTGGAGTCCCAGTTAACACTTTGGTGCAGAGATGGTGAACTGTTCAGTTAAGAGGTAAACATTTGTTCAGTTTACATTAATTTTGCTACCCAGTAAAGACAGGATGACTTTTTTTTTGCCTCCCAAGAAAGTTTTCTTCTTTTTACTGCTGCTCTACTTCAATGCTTATCTGGAACATTACTGTCTTTGCAACATCACACTGGAGTATCATTGTGCACTTTGGAAATGCCCTAATATTGCTGAACCTAACATAGTGGGATTCTATAGCACCTTTAACTGGTATGGAGAATCTTATACCAGGAGACTCCTTCAGTGGCCATAGAATACAGAGGAACACTGTTGGCTTAAGAAAGAGAACCAGGCTAGCAGGGGTGGGGAGAGCATGGAGAAGGACAGGACAAAAAGAGAATCTGAGATGGGGAAACAACAGCATAGTGGTACATCTTATACAGTCATACTTATCTACTGCTACTGAGGTCCAGTCAAAATTCAGAATAGCTTTTTCAGAAGATAAAATCTTTTTGTCATTTTTACTCTCATGATCTCCATCTGCAAAAAGTCCTTTGAAATTAGCATGAAGTTCTATGGTGTTTAGTTTTACAAATAAAGCATTTTGTTGCTATGCAGCTTAGAAAGCACAAAGAATTTATTTTTGTGATTTCTGCTTAAAATAAAACCTTAATTATCAAATAAATGTATGGACCACAAACAGGCACATTACTACTGCTTCATAAGGAAGAAACTTCCACACAGAGAAAACAAAGCTTAAAAAAATATCTAGGAATTGCAGGACACCTAATGCAATTAATGCTTTATTCTTGACCTAACTTTGTGTGCACACTTATGCAATACGGTTGACTTGGGAAAAGAATGGTATGCAGGAAGAAGTGCTGGTACCACAAAAATTGACTTAACCTGTATAGACAGTTAATTATTTTGTACCTTTGATGAAGGAGCAAACAACTGACACTGATCCAAAAGACGATTTGTCTTTCCAGAGCTTTTTCATACAAAGTTGCTTTGTAAGTAGATTTATATGAGCCAGAAAAATTGTTCAGCTATGTTTACATAAATAATCTCTAAGGACATTTCCATCCCTTTGTTTCCTTTTGTCCTCCTTTCCTTTGCATACCTAATCATCCCCTGGTAGCACCAGTTTGCTGACAGATCACTGCAATGGAGAACTAACAACAGTCACCATAAACTGAATTGTAATTATAGTAGCTTCCGAATAGTAAAGAATTTTTTCTGTACTGTCATATTCCCTACAACAAACGCCATTTAAACTCGATGTTTCAAATCATATTCTCAGAACATTACTATCATGTTTGCAATCCTTCTGTCCTGCTAGTACATAGCTTGAATTTCCTTCAAACCTTCTAACACAATCCTATCGCTAAAGTTTGCTGTTTCTGAAAACTGATACTGAGAGACATTTTCCTTACAAGCTTCTAAGGAGACTCCAGCATA
>VYXH01003312.1:718897-781498 GCA_013397275.1 Burhinus bistriatus
GGGGGGGGGCGGGAGGCGGGAACCAAAGGAAAAAAAAAAAAATTAGGACCCCAAGACTAAAGATTTTTGAGTTAGTAAATGATCCGGAATTCACATCTTCAGGGGAGGCAATGTGTATGTCCTTAAGCATTGTCTCAGTTCCAAAGCATTTGCCTAGAAAAAATTATGCATTAGCAATGACTCACATCCTTAGATGTAAAACAGTTAAATTTAGTTAAGAAATCACTTAATTCTGAGGAGGTTCAATAATATCAATAGCCTAACCTAGTCAAAAGCAGAGTCTTTGAACTGTAAAATCCTATTACGGAGACTGGCCAATACAAGAGAAGGTTTTGAAGTGAGGGTAGCAGGGGTAGGCACTCTTTCCAACCCACATATATTGGTTATGTCTCAAAGCATAAAGGTTTTAATATGAATGGACAACACTTTATGTAAAATGCAAATTAAATAACAAAAGAATAAAAGCCGTTCATAAGAGATTTGTTTTGGTAGCATGTGAGCCAGTTGGTTAAGTACATATGTTTCATTACATAATCCATAAAAAAATCTCTGAAAATGTTTTATTGTAAAGCTTCACTGGGTGACTCCTTGTTTTTGGTGGTATTCATCAGCTAAGAGAATGTACCCATTATCCAACAACAAGATATCCACCTGGGTTGTTTGTTAAAACAATTTGTTGGTTCCAACTTGACTGCAATACTTTCATTCACCCAAGTAATTCAAACCAGAACATTGCTATCATAAACAGCAAAAAAAATTCATTTAGACTCTGCTTCTCCTCTTCAATGAAACACTAAGTCTATGTACTACTCATTTATTTCATATATGTAAAAATGTCACTTATACTGAGAACCATAATTGAAATCATCTGGTAATTTATTTCACAATCTAATTATGGATAACATCCATTTTGTTGAAATCCTGGCCTAATCATGCAGAATAACATCATGCTAATTCTCCTCTCAGCTGTGTCCTGACATTATGAAGCAACCTCTGTGACTATGCTTTCTGAAGTTTTACTCCTAAGACCTACCAATTACAAATGGATTAAAAAACCAAACTATTTTGGGGACATTTGTTCACTCCTGTTCCAAGTCCCAGAAAAGACTTTGACAACAAATGTTCACAGATTTGCTTTAGGAAAGTTTATTACAGAAAAAATACAAATACTATAATTTGGAGTATTTCCATATTGATGGTTCCCAAATGTTCAAAATAAGGAAAAACAAAACTACTTCACTGTGGAAGGCTGATAAAACAATGGGAAAAATTGGAACCAGTAAACATTAACTTAGATCTGATATTCTGTTTTGTAAGAAGCAGAATAAAACAAAATAGTTGTGACATTGCTTTTAGGATAGCTTAAGCTTCACAAGGTTATATAACATTTAAAAAGTGTCAAGTGAAAAACTTACTATATTGTGAATGAAACTTTTTTACTTGGATAAACCAAGTACAGTGATCCAGTGATTATTATTGTGAAACAAATACTCTTCATTCTATGGCAACCTAATCTCATACACTATTTTCCTGACTTGCTTTAGATTTTGATTTTGGTTCTACACAAAGTAAGGATACTGCAACTACTGACACA
Source organism: Burhinus bistriatus (assembly GCA_013397275.1). NCBI lineage: Eukaryota > Metazoa > Chordata > Aves > Charadriiformes > Burhinidae > Burhinus > Burhinus bistriatus. The sequence goes on from VYXH01003312.1 coordinate 720,492, forward strand.
TCACTGCTTAGATACATACACAGTACAGTGCTACATATCACACTCTCATTACAGAAAAAAGGGTGGCGAGAAAAGACATGAAGAAAGGAAAGACTTAACTCACCACAGCACTGCGATACCCAAGAATGGAAATCAGGGAGCAGAAAAGACCAAACATTGAGGCAGACCAATGGATAGGATGGGAACATAGGATTTAATGTTGACTATAAAAGAAATCCTCACCACAATCTAAACTCCATTTACATTATCATTTAGGATCACTCAAGCAGAAGGCTGTACAAGTTGAACAAAGATTTTAAATGAAATTTGGATTCAGACACTGAATTACTTTGTCCAAATCACTGATTTATTAAAGTGATCAAAGAAATACTGCAAGGTGAAACTGCCCTAAACCAGAGGGGAGAGCTCTGGAAAAGAGGGATGCTTCTAATCTCAGTGTAAAACATGCCTAGTCAAGTGTGATTGTCCCATTTCATTGATGATGAATAGGAAGGGACTAGGAAGTCATACTGCAAATACTAAACACAAGAGTGTGTTTGTGTGTATTCTTCAGTAGTTAGCTATCACTGCTCTTACAGCATTACTTCAGAACACACAGTGATAGGTGACAAAATATCAAACTCTCAAATAAAATCCTTCCATGGCCCATGCTCAAAAAAAAAAAAAAAGAAAAGAATTTAAGAATCAATATATTAAATTACTACCATAATTTGGTTATATTCTTTCCCATTTTATACCACATACTGCTTTATGCAAATCTCTACTGAAAATAAAGGCTGGAAGGGACAGAGAGTGTCCCTCTTTATCCAGAAGTTCTGCATTTGAAACCATCCTCCACCCATCTTTGTCAGAAGGTATGTAAGCCCTTCATTATGCAGAGTAGCATCCTAATTATGAAATGCATGCTATTCTGGGACAAGGTGATCATAGTTTCTCCTGGTGACACTACTCTATACTGACCAGTTTTCTTATCCTTTGGATAAGTGAAATCACAGGTTTGAAAGCTATTCGTATACTTGTGCCTTATGATAGTCTTAATGACTGTATAAATATGGCGCAGAGACCCAGCTTAGAAGACTGCCTAGTTTAGTGGATTCAAAATTCACTCTTGAATCCCGGAAATGATTGATTTACGCTGAAAAATTACTCCTTCCTTGTTCTAGTGAAGATCCCTAAGTTGGCTAACGCAATCATCAATGTCTGCTCCAGACACAGCTCAGACAATTCCCCAAGGGGCAGAAAATGCCTGGACGCCTGGTGACCAAAGCACTGGAAATTGTGAAGTCTTGCAACCCAGAGAGCAATGAAAAGCCATGTGAGGAAGACTGATGTAAGCAACCTCAAAAATGGCATACGCCCTTGCTTTTCTTTTCCTGCCTGTTCAATCATAGGGAACTTTGTATTTGTCTAGTAAGACAGTGAGTACACTAACAAAGCTTATTAGCTTTATCTTGCCAGAAAAACTACACGTTTAATTTATAACAAAGCCAAGAGGCCCCACAGTTGGCTGTTTTCCCAGATTCCTTCAAGAAACCAGAATTTGTCAGTCCCACTACCTATGAGTAATGTTGCATCTTGCCAATCAAGAGGTTATCTCAAGGCACAAGAAGGACATAATATTAAAATGACTGTTCTTCTTTGAGGGATACTAAAAAAAAAAGATTCCTTCTGTATATGACAGATTTGCTGAATTGTGGTTTCAGTTTTTTGGAACGCTGGAGCACAGATAAAACCAGAAACTCCAATGGAGTTTTCTTGTAACTTCGCTATTGCTATCAATCTTATGTGACACTATTACAGCAATGCGTATCAGTTTAAAACGCTACATTAGCCAGCTACAATAGCTGAATGACAGAACTAACATCGTTAACCTCACAGTCCTGTTTTCCTTCTTCATTTGAACCTACTTATCTAAAAGGAGGAGAGGATATTCATTACTTCAGGAAAAAACAAGTACTTCAGTTACTAAAGGTAACAGGCAAGACTCTTTAGTAACATCAATATAAATTGAGAGAATGTTCCTTACATTATTAAATTTCAAAGTAAGAAATTGGCTTGCTATCTTTTGCACATATCAGAACAACATTTGAGTTTTTAAGAATATCACCATACATCTGGGAATATAGGTAAATATGCTACATATGATCCAGATATTTTTATTTTTATTGTGGTATCACAAAATGGTCCAAGCAAAAGAGGGGGTTACAGAAAAATAAAGCAGCATATTCTCCATTTACAAATTCTAATTTATAATATAGGCAGGCATAAAAATTTATTTTGAATCGAGTAGGTTCCTCTAACATAGCCGCTGCATTGGTAACCATAACTGTGCACTAAAAATTACTATTATAGCATAAAATTTTTGTGTAAAATCAATTTTTCAAATTTAACATATGCCTCCTCCAATAGTTTAGATGTCCCACATAATTTACTAAACAATCTTCAAGTGCATGTTAGGCACCTATGAGTAAATTCACTCACAGATTTCACTGCTCTCAAGTTTAATAAAAGTGATTCTTATGCAACCCTATTCAAAAGCTGTCTGGACATGGACCTAGGCAACTGATTCTGGGTAGCCCTGCTTGAGGAGGGGGGGTGGACAAGATGACCTCCAGAGGTCTCTTCCAACCTCAACCATTCCATGATTCTGTGAAGACAATTTGCCATAAAACTATAAATGCACTGAACAAAGACCCTTAGGAATACAAAGTCTCATGCTTCCTCTATTGACATTCAACGCAAAAGCATCTTACAATGTTCTTCAGCAGTAGAAGTCTGTGCTTAGGACAACTGTACTAAGTCTCCAACTTCTGGCTTAATGACATAAAGCAATTCAAACTCTTCACTACAATGCCAAGAATGGCCAGGTGGAGATTAATTGTTTTCAATAACTAAGTACAAAGTATCCAACAGACAAAAGGGAATTTCACCAATTAGTACAAGTGAACATGTACTGTTTATTATAACCTAAACAAGATACCTGTTACTATAGGCTATGAACTCCCTGGTGAGTGCCATAACAGCACCCAACCTAGAGCTGTGAAATGCGTGCTGCTTTGGAAACCACAAGCCCTTACAATGAGAATGCTGGAGTGAACTTCTAGCTACACAGCATCTGCCATGACTGATCTGGATCAGGCAAGAAGATCAAAAGTATGTTCCTTGGGTCAGTCCCTGGAGAACACACTCACCTCTGCCAGCACCTCTAAACTATGGACTATCTGCCTTTGAAAATACTGTCTGAATCTAAGCTTGTGGACCTTTTAGGACCCATATTTCAAATTAGAAAAATGTATGTTACTATATGGCTCAGAAAGAATCAAAAAAGATCAAATCTCATGAGCTAAAGTCTCTCCTGAGAGGGAAGAGATCTTGCTGACACTGAACTTGAAGTTGCTGTAATAAACTCTAAGATCTGTATGATAAACAGTCACCTTTAAAACTAAACTAGCAAAGAGCTGAAAAGTGGTATGACGAAACTGAGGTATCTCCCTGCCCTATTTATGTCTTATTAGCTGTACATTTATAGAAGAAAAAAAGACACACCATGCTATCTGAGCTGGGCTGCAATTGCTCTAAAAAGTCTCAATGGATTCTCAGAGAAGTGGAAAGTCAAAATGGAAGGGTAAGGATCCTATTTTCAAAGTGGTCATGGCTCACTGTTAAATGAAAATAAATTCTGTGTTGTGTTCTCATTTCCCGTGTGGAAATTAAACAACTAAGCTCCTTCCTGAATGGCAGAAATGAAAAAAAGGTCACGGGATAATCATGCTGAATTTGAACTCATATAATGAAGCCTCTCCAGTCTTCTTTGGCACTTTCATTGCTACCCCACAAGATTTTATCTAGTGGTATTTTGATAGAGATGAAGGATTAAAATTTTGTCTAATCTTTCCTATTATTACTCTAACTGAAGTTAATACCTCTATCTAAAAATCCCATCCCCCATGGTAAAGCAATTCTGAGAGGACATTCCTGAAAAGAGAAGGGACGTTAGCATCTTGGAGACACAGGGTAACAAATTAGACAGAACAGCTTCTGGAAATTTCTAAAAGCCACAAATTTCAACTTTGTTGTTATGTTCAGTGGTAGTCAGCAAGCCTATAACAACAAGGCTTGAATGAAAGAAAAAGCAGCAGCAGCAGAAGGGGTCTGATATCCCTTCAGGGACACGGAGGGACAAGTCCCCCATGACCCTCCAGGATACATCTTTGTGGTCACGTCTGTCAGGTGTAATAAAGAAGCTGGCACAAGCCTGTGGGGACTTTAGGTCTTTTTTGTGGTATTTGAAATCTCTGAACTGGCTTTGGAACCAGTTCAGTGGCATGCCTTGAGACCTGGAGTAAAAGGAGAAGTATGGCTTTTTCTGACAGAGGGAGATATTTACAGAAATACTCTTGAATTTGCACTGCTTACTAAGCCACAGAGCTCCTGAAGAAAGTAGCTATTTCATCAGTCCGAGCTGAGCAGAAAGCCCAGCATATCTTCCTTCTACCTCCCTGCAGAAGCTATATTACAGAGGGAAAAAATACCCGGTCTTAAATAAGAGGGCATATGCTCACCCACTTTGTAAATGTACACGCGGACCATCTTTGTTGGGGCAGTCTTACCTTGTCCTTTTCTGTATAGTTTGCACAACCAGAGACTCAGACACACGGTGCAGGTTTGAACAGGCCATCACCTACAGTGGTAATACTATAGGATTTTTAAGCACTAAATGTCATCGTAGAGAGTCTCAAAGGGATATCTGTAAGTCCATCCTGCATTTTAGTAATTCTTAGAAAACTGTATATACATTCATCTGGTGGGCAAGTTCAAGGTCACACCAAGGAAGATAAAACTACCATAAACCAAATTAAATGTTTGAAAATGCAGTTTCTTCTCTGTGCTCTCTCATCTCTTCAGGGCTGGAGCAGAAGAGCTGCCTGAGGAGGTAAATATACTTCACAGATGAGGGAATGGAAAGAAAATAATCTTTAAAAGTACATACACTGGACTTTAGAAGTTATGAATACTAAACCAACACTGCTGTTGTAATAACTATGATCACTACTGATTTTAAACAACTGAGTTATAAATTCTATTTGCACTCCCTTTCTCCTGCTACACATTATTTGTTATCATTAAGCATAAGATTATTTATTTTGATTTCTAAGCTTTTTGAAAAGCAGAAGGCATTTATTTTCTCTGGAGAAAGGCAATGCGTCTTTTCCAAAAGAGCAGGAAAATTGCACTTGGAGTCTTCCTGAATACTAGCTAAACAACTAACATCAGCACAGCCACAAAAAAAAAAAAAAATCTGTATTCTTCCTTTGCTTCATCACAGGTCAACTATCACATAGTGCACAGGGAGCTGCCAAAACAGACTGCTATGTTCAGACACTAAAACTTGCATTTTATTTGCCTGCAGCTGCATTGCAGAACACTTAAGCCCCCTCCCCAAGACAAAACATGACTTCCCCCAAAGCAAGGGGTGATTGATTCACAGCTTTTTTTTTTTTTCTTTCTTTCAGAGTAACTGTTACTTATCTTTTGTCCCAAATGCTATTTCTCTAAAATGCTTTGATTGCAAAGTATTGATTTTTTTTTCTATTCCTTTTCATCCTGGTCTACCAGCACAGATAGACAGATGTGGCAAAGAGAATAATGAAGCATAATTTAATGTTCTTCAGGTTCAGATTTCAAATTCGCCCAGCATGGTCCCTATTTTTTTTTTTTTCTGACATTCTCCCCTTGGCTGGAGTTCTAACAAGTTAAAATGCAATTTTATGCAAGATTTACTTTCAATGACATTAGAACAAAAAATCCTGAAGCTTTATAAAATTAAGTTTTTGTATCAAATTTTCAGACATAAAGCTAAAACTCATTTCTGTAGTCTCCAAATTTCTGGCATTTGCCCTATTTCTATTGTCTCAAATAAAGGTGCTATCAAGCAGCATCACTGTAGGAGTTTAGAACTGGAAATATTCCAGAATTTAAAATGTGAAGCATCTGGTTTCCTCAGCAACCTGGAACATGTATTTTGGTGCCTACTGGGTATCAGTAATGATGCCAATTGTCATGTTAATTTTTCAGATATTTGTTGTTCTTAATCTTCTTCTGTCTTTTATTTGATCTCTAATTGGCCAGTAAATTTTCATCACTTTCTTCATCTGGATTTCAGAGTGACCAGAAATTATACTTTCTAGTTCACCACGTTTAACAATGCAACAATGATATTAATAGTTCATAAAACAAACTATACAGTGGCCTGCATCAATGAATCCAAACACAGACCCAATAGTAAAGGGTGCATTTTAAGTAATTTTTGTTTCAACAACAGAAATTGCAGAAATTTAGTATAGCACCGTTTTGGGCACCACACCAAACAATTTCTTGTCAGCGCCATCAGAATAGGTGATTACACATCTAAAACAGTCACAGAAAATAAAAAAAAATTATGAAGTCCAGACGCCCCGCATAGCCACGTATCATTTGGCTATAGCTATATTACTAGTAGAAGTGATCTCTCTAAATTTCAAAAGCAAGTAAACAACTTTTACTAAATGGGTAAGTTAGGCAAGTTAATGATTTTTCAATAAATTCTTTTATTTTCAACATCTTTAAGATTTTAGCTTTTGTTACAAATTTTCTTTTTACCTAGCATTAAAAAAATATTAGTGTTCAAAATTTTGTTCATTAGAGTACCCACTTCAAAAATATCTTCAAATCTGAGTATATGCTGAGGGAAGAGTACTTGATAAAAACTGAATGAGTAGTATCTACTAATCTAATTCTTAATTTGGTTAAATTCCTCCAACATGCCAACACCTGTACCCCATACCTCCTCATAACTGCAAGCAGCAGTTATATGCTGCTGCTACTGCTTCCAAATATCCATAGAAAAATACTTCTTAGCACTACACAAGAGGAAAAGCTTTTTTCATACCACGTCTTTCATAGTCTTTCATGGTCTTTCACTGTGTTCAATTAAAATGCCCAAGTACCACTTAAATCGTATTGATAAACTTAAAACAAGCATTTAATATCAGATAACTGAACCAGTAAAAAAAATAACTACTACTATCTATGACCTCTGAAGATACTTTAAACATCCAGATCTTCAATTAGAATATACAGAGTAAAATCTGATCTGTCTGAACATGCCAGTTTATAATTAGAGAGAGGAATAAGAAGACTATTGTGCATGAAGGCAAAAGTTCAAAGGCTGCATTTTATTTTTTTTTTTAAAGAAAAAAGTCTGAACTGTCCTGGAAGGTCTGAAAGACAGCACTTGGATAAAGCAGAAAATAGGCTGTGCACTTCAGTAACAATGTGCACTCTAGAAATGCAAAAAAGAAAAAGTAATTCAGAGTTTACAAGCTTTAAGAGAAAAATATTTACATGAGAGGAGATAAAGGCTTCTGAAGCTCCAGGCAGAGGGCAGAAATAGCTATCTGTACAATCAAAAAAGGACAGATATATATCCGATAAAAATGAGAATTCATAATTCTCTCTAGCACCTGAAACAGATTTTATGCAAGTTCTTATGACTTTCACAGTATACAGAGAAAATCAGACCTGTCCTTCCTTAGGTATTTTCCCAAGCTCTGCTTTTCTGTGGAAAAATGCTAAAGAGAACAAGAGAATGCAAAGCCCAACCTACAGAAAATCCTGAATCTAATCTTAGATTCCAGGTCTGGAGAATCAATTAAAAAATTCAGTTAAAGACATCAATCCTAAAATTTTAAAGGACCGAATTTGTGCTTATTTACCCTAGGGCATACAAAAAATAAAAAGAAATTCCATATTGCACCACAAACCTCAGATAAAAGTATTGTCATCTAGATTCTCCATAAAAATGTTCTAGGTTTGCTAGTTATAGAAACTGAAAAAATCATCTTTGGATTTAAAAACTTCACAATTTAACTGTTCATGTTAAAGGAAATGGTTCCAACAACTTGAACGCTGAAGTAAATTCAAATCTCTGCATGTGATTCTAGTTAGCAGCAGGAAAGAGGTATTTTTCTATAGAGAGGTTATATGTTTCTTTGTTTTAGAAGCTCAGAGACAGGTTTACAGAACAACCCAAATTGCAGTTTATTATGGTCGTGTTATCCTCTGCTGAGCTATTTAGGAGAACAAGACCTCAAAAGCTTTACATCTAAAAGCTTGGGCCCTTACCTTCCACTGTGAGGAGGCCGGGTACTTTTACTTGAAAGCAGCAGCAAACAAACCTCAAAAAATAGGCTAGCCACGTGAAGAGACAAGATGAAACTGTCTTAATATGGTTTACAGTGGTCTCAAGAAAACAAATAGAAAAAAATGAGTAAAAAGAGAACCTTTAGTTCTGCCTATAAATGAACCAATGAAAGATCATCCTGAAGAGTTAAGTAGAGCACATAAGAAGACATGTGAAAAAACAGTGTAAAAGTAAATGGAAGTAAAACAACCTCACTGACATTTAACATTTGCGCAAATGTCAGATTCCCCACTTCTTGGTTAAACATTCAGCTGGGATCTCAATCAATGTTTGGAGTGTGCATGACCAATTTGGAAAACAAAGAGAAAGCACAGCACAAAAATTAGAAATCTGTAAGTGTTTCTAAAAAGATGAACAGTCAAAAAATGAGACCATGAAGACTGGGAATTAGGGCTCTGTGCTAGAATTATTAATGACTTATTTATGGCTAAACTCTATGCCTGAACTTCCATTCCTGCATGACGTTTTCTGTAACAGAACTGAACATGACCTCAACCCTCATGATTCATAGCTATATACTAGAAGAAAAGGCATTGGCCAGATGTCAGGAATTAATCAATATTCTGAACTATTAAAATCACAAGAATTCCATCAAATTGCTTAAAGGTCTAGGAAAAAACCCCACATTTACAGCCAAATACATTGAATACAAGCTCCAAGAGCAGCTTCTCTAAAGATATGGAAGAAAAAATATTCTGTAAATTAAAATTTATTGTGATACGTGCATTTCTCTCTTTTTACCACGTGTAGCAGCAATTTGGAATATATAGTGTGCAATTTGCAAACGATCATCCATAGTGACATTCATTGCCCCAGGACTCAATGCCCTTTGGGAAAACCTCTGTAATTTCTCTGACAGGACCTACTTTTTCTTATCCAGACCTCCCCCATTGCACTGATAAGGTCTACATTTTCTTATCCAGAAAGATATGGAGGATAGTCTGAACCCTGATTATCCTATTCTCGCTGTTCTCAAGAAATATTAAGTATGATAAACCAGCATTTCTAATGAAAGTTATACAAAATTCTTCCTGAACTTTTCTCAGTAAGTTACAGAGGAATCATCCTAACTGCTTCTCCTGATACAACCCCTCATTCATTTAGTCACAAACTGAAGTCATATTCACCCAGTGCCCTATGCTTCAAATCAGTGTGGCTTTGTTAAGGTGGTGGGTGTGAAAGGATTGATTTTTCAGATGATGTGCCCTCATCCAAATACTTCAGTCATTGTTAATAGTGAAATGGAAGCAGAAGCAGCCCATGCAACCACTGAAAGGCAACAACCTCTGCTTTGAATTCCATTTTTTTCTTCAAAACTTCAAACTGAAATTCACCATTCACCGTGTTTCCATTACACGAATGGACTCAATCATTAATCTCCAAAATGTAAATTTCAGACTTCTTGACAGACTTAGAAATTGAGACGCATTGGAGGCATGTATCTGACTCAGACCTCTACAATCTTACCTTCTTCTGAAGAACATTAACTTTGCGTTCCTTCACCTCTAACATGTCCTTGAGGTCATGGATCTCTCCTGCTTGAGTCCCCTTTTCCTCTGCCATCTCCTGAATCTGCTTTGTTTTCTTATTTAGCATAGTCTCCTTCTCTTCCAGACGTAATCGTAATGCATCCACCTAGATTCAGACATGCAGAAACAGGGTTTATTTAGCACTGAAGGACAGAAATTTTAGAAAAGTTAAACTACACTTTCACAAGAGAGTGAGTCCTGTCAAATTACAAATAGATTCAGTAAACTAACATCCCTTACTTTAAGACTTCAACGTACATAAGCTTGTGATAAAACGGTTATCATAAGTGGCAGGAGACTAAACAGTAAAAATAATCAAATGTTGTACTCCCAAATTATATGAGACTAAAGCTCCTTCTTGGAAAATCTAAAATCATACTTCTAACATAACTCAGTCTTGTAAGATATAACCTGGATTTTTTTTCCTCAAAGTAGAAGCCAACACAATGTGTTGTCGAGAAGTTCTCTTATACGTAGGAAAACTGACCCCTTTATTTGAAACATCACTAATGTTCAGAAATTTAAACATTGACTCTTAGTACCAAACAGTCACTTTGTATTCTAGGTTTTAATCAGAGTATTAACTCAGCCTGGAGGTAATGAAAGCAGAGGTCTTCACGGTCACCGCAGATCAAAACATGGAAAGAGGGTTACTTTAGGATGGCTAAGGATATTTTGGCTTAGATAGCAACATAATAGTTTAAATGTAACATGCGTTTTCATCAGGATGTGGTTTTATATTAAAGATAAAATGGAACAAATGACACAGTACAAGGTATTGTGGGTGCAATTTGGACACATAAACATACTTAGAGCTCCCATGGCCTCAGTAAGTTTAGAAACACGCTGGGAATTCTATGGTATCCTCAAACAAGAAAACTGCATGTTAAGAAGCTTTTGCTTTTCATTCTGCATCTCTCTTACACAAATGAAACACAGAGCTCACAAGACAAAAGAAATGGGAAAAGGAATCAAAGCTATCTGAATATAAATTTGATGAAGAGGAAAAGGTCACTACAGAGCACAGACTAATCTCAAAGACCATTGTGGAATACGAAATCCAACACCACCAACCTGCTCAAGATACCAAAAGAAACCCACTGACCCCTATCCACTCAGCATTCAGACAGAGCTCAAATCTGCCAGCTTGGCTGCTAATCTTATTTGACAGTATCAGATTTGGTTCCTGTTAGCTGAATCCATTACAGGACATCAGTCACATAAAGTAAACAGTGCGATCAATGAATTTCTTGGTCCTTCTGCACAGCATAGGCTAGCAGAGACATGAAAAAATGACTTGGACAACTCCAGCAAGGGAAAGAATTTAGGTAGTCACTATGCTTACTGTATTTTGAGCAACATTTAGTTTTAATGTGTTATTCTAATTCCACTTTATTTCAATTTGCTAAGGGAAAAGTTGCCTCTAAGGCTCCACATTTACAGTATGTTACGCACACAAAATCCTTTGCTGTTATGTCTGATTCCTTTCACATAGAGCAATAAGCACTTGCCAGTGGGGAAAAGAACTGCCCTGCTCCCCCCATCAGCACTGCAATCCCGCTGCCACCTCTATGTCTGGAGCCTTCTCACTTACACATACGTTATTAGAATCGCATTCCTGACCTCTCACCCAGCAAGTGGGGCATGGAGTATATTCTGCAGTGATATTAGAGTACCAGGTACTACCCAAATATGATTTATAGAATTGCTAGTGTTTGTAATGAAAAGTTTAGCAGGTGGATCAGGTTTTGTCTTCTTTTTAAAAACACACAGATTTATAGATTGATTAGGTATGTTCTTCTCTGGATAACTCTAATATTAAAGCTAAGAGTCACTTTCATTCATTCTTGAAGTGAAACTGAAAATCTCCCTCCCAAGCAAATCCACAGACTCTCAACAGTTGTGTTGCAAAATATTTGAGACAGTCCAGATGCCTACAGCACAGTATTAAGTGAAAAGAGAACATCTGCAAACAGAAATTTATCCACAGAATGCTTTCCATTTTCTGATTGATTATTCTCTTTGAACTCAATATTAGCTTACGGTTTCGGGTAAATTGCATTCCTGGTTTTATTTGTGTGAGGTCCCTGCCTAGGAAACCACAGAAAACACTTTCAAGAATATTTTCAAAGGCTGGCAGGACATACAATCATCACCTTAGCACTATTCCTGGCAGAACACTGCACTTGTTTATTCATGTCAGCTCAGTTTATGTATGGCATCCTCCCACAGTCACAAGAATTGAGGTTTGTGGGAGTCAGGTGATGCCAACTTCAACAAAGTCAGCTTAAGATTTTCTCTGCACATGGAAACGACTAGGCAAACAGCTACTGAGGTGCTGACGCCCTTTCTCCTGACTTCTGCGTCTTGGATGGTGTTGTCTTAACCCTGGGTTAACCTAACTGCTTTCACAGTAATAGACTGTCATGTCTTTAATTATGCATAGCAAGTAAAATCTTACAGTACAGCTAAGGCAACTGTTAGTCCTTCATATAACAATGGGCTTGCTAACTTGACCTGCACGTACCATCCAATTTCCCGTGAAGCTTTAGCAAAATGAGCACATTTATTGTCACCTTCAACACAACAGCCTTCCTACGTGCAGGTACAATAGGTACCTTTTTTCAGCTGAGTACCATATATAAGACTTAAATTTCTTCACTGTTAAGAACCACGTATGAAAAGCAGTGTTGGGAACCACTGATCTGCCTTCACAGAATTTTTCAGTAGCAATAAACAGTACTCTATGGCTCTGTTCCTAATATGTAGAGCCACACATGAAGCACGTAGAATTCCAGATTTCAAAGAAAAACTAGAACATTAGTAGCTCCAATGACTACTAGAATAAACACAATAAATGACATTATATTTAATCTAAATTTACTCTTAAGCCTTTTTAAAAATCTTGAATTCTGTAATTAGATTAAAGTCTTAGCTTTAAGAATATTCCCAACTTATACCTTAGGGAAATCACTAAAATTTTTAAAAGTCCACAGTGAGTTTCAGAACTGACTCAGGAACTTGAGTCAATAGGACTTAGGTTGCACATGTTTTTCCTCATTTTTACCATCATCTCCATTGTACAGTAGCAAGCAGGGTATTATGACACTGGTGATTCCCACTCGGGTTTCGGAAAATGTCAGTGACGCCTAGAAAAAACAGTACTCTACTCTTTTTCTGAAACTGAGTGTTTCTTCCCATCTACCTGCCACCTGTTCAAACCATGGCTGAACTATTGATTTAGGTAAGTGAACCAAGCCATACTCCATTCAGTTATATGAGAATATATCTTTTTATTCTCTGTTGGTATGACTACATTAATGGCAGCAAAAGGAATAGACAGAATATCAATCCTGAAATATGTGTTTAGAGCTTGCTATGGTTTCTTACAAGAGCCAGCTACTTTTTAAAATAGATGTTGAAGTAATTCTGTCTATGTCAGCACTCAGAATTCAAAGATAATTGAGAAATGCACAGGGGAAGACAAAAAATTATATTTGGTATGTGAGGTGAAATGTTGCTTTTATCCTACTGTAGATATTGGTATGTGAAGTCTCCAAGTACCTGAAATGAGTACATTTTAAAAAGGATCAGTTTTGTGATATTCTATTACTATCTTGCAAACACATTATATAAACACAATAAAGAGTTAAGCTATTTTCCTGACAGCATAATCTGTAATTAAGACTTAAAAACTATGTTTACTAACTGACTTTGAATCCAGTGGTAATCACAAGACCTACTATCTATTTTTGATATTGATATTTCTTATTAATTATGTTAGAGTTGACTCTTCACCTTCCTATAGAAATTGCAGCAATATCCAGTACAGTCTGTAGAAGAATTGAGAGTGAATTCTTTATGAACACACAGCTCCCAGTTATCTGGACAACTTAGTCAGATTACATGACCATGCCATGGAGCAGAGGCGCACACACCTGGCTTTGTGCAGAGCATTTTTGTTTCTTGCTAGGGTTATAAATTCAATGCAGGACAGATGTACTGCTTCCAGGGCCTGCTCAGGTCAGAAATCAGTTCAACTGTTCTTCCACAATCTCTAGCACAAGGCATTAAATACCTAAACACCACTACTCAGTTCCGTGAGCAGAGCTTAATGTTTGCAGGTGTCAGCATAGATCTTCATGTAGCCGGTGCTAACAAGTCTCGTTAGAGACACCCAGCTCCCATTCACATATTCCTCACTAAACATGATCCACTCCCTAACTGTCTCTAATTTGTGAGAGTCTACTATAGTTTCAAAATGCCAGTATAAACCCCAATAAAGACAGACCCTTAGAGAATTTTACGTTCTACTGAGACATTCAGAGCAAATAAAGTACCTCCAGAGGACTGGATTCATTTTCCTACTGAATATTAATCTGAATTTACCATATTGAACAGACTTATTACAGAACCATGCCAGTTTAGGTACTATACAAAAATCAAGGGGAATGTTCTCACTGATTAATTTAACCTCCCGCTGAAGCCACATATCTTCTGGCACTGATCTAAGCTAAAGGGCTCATTGGGCAAAACACAAACTTCATATGGATAAAGTCTTAATTCCAAAATAAATATTGATTTATTTTTTGTTTTGTTTACAAAGAGATGGCACATTTTTAGAGCTATTTTTAAAGGTTCCTTCACAAATTGAAAAGTTAACCACAATATTCTCTCCACCCAGTAGCCCTCAAGATAAACACCCCACAAACAGCTCACTTCTTTGTAGTTCTAGTGTGGCAGGTGGCAAATCCATTTGGGAGATATTATACCAACATCTTTTCCCCACCTACCTGCAGTTTTCTTCAACAGAAGACTAAAAGGCAGAGGTTTATGAAGGTATACTCTTTTCTCTTAAAATGTCTATTTAAATATGACTTTAAAATACCAATCCCCTATGAAGACGTCTGCCAATATATGACAGAAAATGCACCTCTCTTCCTCCTCACAACTGTCTCTAGGTGTCTTGAGAGAAGCTAGTTATTGTTTTAACATTGACCAGTGCTGTCAACAATTATGGCCAGGCAGGATCTCACATTCCTACCCTATTCCCAGTGAAAACTCTTGCATAGAAAGATACCTTTTCCTTAAAAAAACCCAAATACATCACAGATGCAACGGCAAGCACCTCAACACTGTACTTTATTAATGTGTTTTAGTCTTATACTTGAGAGGATCACTTGTTAAGACAGAAGAAAGGTAACGGTGTATGATGATGTAATTGTTGAGCTTTCTGTTAAGAATATCAGCAAGGATGAAAAAGATGTGATTATCTTTCAAAAAATATAAATATCTTCTTGGAATTACATAAATATTCTCAGGAACATAAATGAATCATTCTAAATGTCTACTCTGATACAATGGAATAGCCTGATAATCAACAACACTTCATTTGTATTAAATCCATACCAGATTGCTACAGCTTACTGTGGAGAACATGCTAGACTGTATTGAATCCATTAAATCTATCCTAAAAACAACATTCTAAAACAGTATCGTTAATGTTTTAGCTCCACAGCAACTCCTTATGGAAAGACAGATAGAAAATAATCTTTTGCTGTTACGTTTCACGTGCAATACCTGGAAGCAAACTACGTGAATTACCTAAAAGCAGTAAGTAGAAAATACATCTCTCTCTTCCCCTCCCTCCCCCTTCCCCACCGTTCAGCCACTTTTTATTAGTAAAAAAGAGTTTGCACATTTTGGATGAAGAATCCAATTTGGTTTTCTAACGTGGTGCTATATGAGAATCTCATTTGGAAGAACCCAGTGAAGAACAAATAATCTCAATGATTATTTAGTAATATTACAAGTTAGAGAGTAGAATAATTTTCTATATTAAAAAACTACTTTGGCCTTCAGCGAAAATAAAATCAAAATGTTCTGAATAACTATCAAGTGTATCTATCAATGGTAAACAACCAAGTCTTTTTGTTTTTAAATATTTTGTTTAAATTCCATACCTTTTATTTGAACAAACATATTTACCTACCATTACAGCTGAAATTATGATAATCTACTGAAGTCTTTTAACTTGTTAATAAAGTACATTCTTTCAAGAACTTCATCTCTCATAGGCAGAAAAGAGCTGCTTTTTATTACTTAAAAGTAAGAAGAGAAATCTGTTTCTAGCTCTGTAGGTCTATCACTATACCGCACAGTGACTTAATATGTCTATATTCTTTTCAATCACTGTAATGGATCAAAACATTTTACATTTTAAAATATTTATTTACCTAATATGCACTTCCAATGATATTTTGAAATGTAAATATTTTTTAAAATAACCATCTATGAATCTAGGGTACATTCCTGACTAAAAAAAAAAAAAAAAAAAAAGAAGAAATTTAACAAGAAGTTTATGATTGTAAACTAGCACACTTTCACAGTTTTACTGACTAATGCAATTTCAACTCCTACATAAATCTGAGAATAATCAGAGAAGCCACTTTGGAACATCAATAGATATTTACTATGTAACTTGATTTCTGCATGCCCACAAGGCCATGTGCACCCATAGATTCACTGAACATGGCTAAAGGAAAGCTACATGAGGGTAAAAAGTTCAAATAAATTCTCTTACACTCTTGTAATGTGGAATCTTTCTACCAGTGTTACCCACAAATTTTCTGCATGCCTGTTTCACAGCTCCTTAGGCTTTTCACTGTTTTAGCTGGAACAACACAAATATTTTTTTGATGCATGACTGCCATCTTTTGGACTTCTACTAACACTGCAATTTTCCAAGCCAGAGGATTGAAATGTTGTCTTCACACATTTCATGCTCACCAGAAGCAATAAATTTATGCTATACTTATTATCCATTTGATGTTCAGATATACACTTGTGTCTTACAGAATATGCCAATTTATTAAGCATTTCTTATCGAAACACAGTTTTGAAATTTTTTTTCCTTTATCTCGGAACATGCATCATAAAACATGAAAGCCCGTATTTCAGATGTAAGCACAGGCTTACATGCAAGAGTTCCCATACATGCTGACAGTAGTAGTGAAGCCTCAGCGAGTTGTATACTACTGGAACGCTCTTCCTTTCTCTGCTCTCTTTTAGCTACAAGGTCATTGAAAATCAATCCCCCCAGCTCAGGCATCACAACTTCCAATTTAGCTGTGCCTGGGAAAAATAATATTAATGACTGTATGTTAGTGGAGCATGTCGTACAAGTGTGTATTCATCCACAGGAATATGTATGCACTTACATGCACATATTTGTCTTTATGATCAAGCCCCTGGCCTAGACAATCAAACGTATAATCAAAGATACAACGTGCTCAGAACAAGCAGTGTTGAATGGCTACAGGACTGTATAACCTAAGCTAGAAGAAAAGAAATAATGCTTTGTATCTTTCTCTCTATGAAAAGTCAGTAAGTACAGAATTGCCAATTTCACCTCGGTCTGCAGGATGGCAGCTCTTTGCTCTTTAGCTGTGAGAGACTCTTTCAGAACTTCAATATGCTGCTTGCTGTCAGAGAACTGATTTGTGAGGGTCTCCAGCTTTGTCTGCAAGGCCAGCAACTCAGTGTCTTTGCGTGATAGCTCCTGTTTCACCTGGCCAATCTGAAAAAGAAGGAAAAGATGGGCAAAGGAAAACATAATTTATACCTTCCTTACAAAAATAACTATAAATTCACATAACTACCAGCAAACAGTACGACACTCTGTATTTATCCTATGGAATCGCAGAGACTTCAGCTATCTTGAACGGAAGGCCAGCAAAAATTTGTGTCATGAGCAAAAGATACAAGGAAAAAGAGGGGGGAACAATAGCATCAATTTTTCAGGAGAGGTTCTTTTTAACAGAGTCAGTCTGTTCTTAGTCATCTTTCAAAGGACTGACCAAACCAGTTACTTAGCAGGGATAAGTTTTTAACGAAGATGGAGCAGAACTGTAATGAGAAAGTACTCTTACCCTGTAATATCAGAGAAGATGAGGTATCTACAGGTCTCTCTCAGAAACCTGATGTTTGCTTTGAAATGTCAAAGGAGCAAGTTTCCATCCATCCCTCCATCTGTCAATCCAGCCTCACGCTTACAGAGTATGTAACCTTTACTTTTCCCACTATTTACAAAAACAGTGTTTCAGTCTTCTAAGAAATACCTTTTAATTTATGGAAGCTTCTTAAAGCAGATGCAAATATACAGCAAAACAGCATGGAAACTGTTTGTGGAATTGCACTTTGTTGAGAGCAATTTCCTAGATTTAATTTAGTGAATTAAAACAGTATAGATATGCCAATTTATTTTAACAAATGTAGGTTGGATTATCATTTAAAAAGACAAACAGTAAGAAATGTTAAAAATTAAGCACAGAAATGAGATGAAATCTCATTCTAAAATGCAATCATCACCCAGGACAATTTTGATATAAATCTTAAGGGGAAAAAAAAAAAAAAAATTAAAGAGGACACAGAGTTCTAAATGTAGGGTCGTGTCCAAGTTTATAACCAACTTTCTAGTTTGTCTCCAACACGTCTCACAGAATAAAATAGCAATATTTTACTTTTACTTATTATATAACAAAGGTGGACATATCTCTAAACAGTTTTCCCTTTTTTAACTTGAACAATTTTGTTTGTGACATTAAAAAAAAAAAATCCCTCAATCCTAAAAGTATTTTTTCCAATGCTTCAAAACAAAAATTAAAGGACATCACACACTAGAAAAATTGTCCAGGTTATCCTCCATTTTTGGGAATGTGTCAAGAACAAAATTAAATTGATATAAGCTACAATTTATAAATTTTTTATTTTTAATTAGAATAAATGCTTGTAGTAGTAGAAATAACTGAGAGGAAATGCTTGTGTAAATGTGATTTTACCTTGACAACACTGTTTCAATAATGGGCAATTAAAGAAAGAAAACTCTTTACCGAAGAGTATTAAAATAGCATCAAAAGATGTCATCAAGGACCCTCTGTTGCAGTGTGAAACAGTGTACATGATGAGATAAAGAAGAAGGGGAGCAGAAGAAGGAGGACGTGTATCTCAAAAAACCTCACACAAACAAATAATGGAATAATGGGAAGAAGTATGACAAGAATTTAATTTATAGGACTACTCAACAGTTTATTGTTCACTTAATTCAATCATACTAGATTGTTTTGTTCATATTTTTACTAAAAGCAAATATGTCCACAGAATTATTTCACCACCTATTTAAGTCAGATTCTGATGATGTCAGTAGCACTATTTCTGCTGTCAGCTACTGGCCAATATAAGCAGTTGCACAATACTGCTAGGCACAGCAGAATAGCTGGGAAGAGATGAACTATTTACTGCTAGTTATGTTTTCTGGAGTATCTAAACAAAAAAGCCTCCTTAAAAATTTCAGATGACACAAACTTTTTCAACTAGTAGGTAGCTTGAATTATAGTAAAACTTTTTCAAACCAGTTTGGATTTTCTTTGAAAAGACAAATTCTTTTTGGGATCATCTCAGAAGAGATGTTTACCCTACATGCTTGTGTTTTGGTGAAATGCTTTCATCTAAACACAATCACATTTCATACATTAAAATTCCCAAGTAGCACCCTAAGATCATTCTCTTTAGAAATCCCCATTTCAGAGCCGTAAGAGCACACTGCCAAGGTGCTAAAACTCTTTAGGAAGAATGTAGTGCATACCATTCCAAGTTGCAAGGGAAGTTAAGGCAGCATTAAGTGCTCATATCTCTCTTCTCAGTGACACACTATGATCACTCAGCAAATGCACTAATTTCACAGCAAAGGAATAACCTAAATTCATGCTGGTAAAATTAAACAATCAATTTTAAAAAGTGTTCAGCATCCACTTTTGTTATTTTTTGTAAAACAACATTAAGAGGGTTCAGCACATGTTTTTGAATTATTTTTGTTCTGCTAGGGAAAGCAAACCTCCTGGAAAGTCTGGCCCCAAAATGGGTGCTGAATACTTTTGAAAATCTGCTTTGATAGAGAAGAATAAGTTACTGCTAAAGCAGCTCATACCATGAAAGAAATAGTAACAAAACAAGTATAGATGTTCAGTTGAAGAGTGATGTTATGGACACCAACACCATGTGAACAAAAAGGCAGCTACAAGGCTGAGCAGGCTGTTAGTTCTACTGTTATATCAAGTCGTAAAGAAGGTAAGAGAAGAAAAGCTACCCCGAAAGCCAGAGAGCTAGCAAGCCCCAGTGAATGGCCACTGCACACAAAAGATAAATCTTACTGCAGAGACCTCGGCCTGGAGACCAGCCACTCTTTTTTTCAGGTCCTCCCCTTGAGCCTCTTTGGCACTTAGCTCTTCCTTCAGTTGCTCTACCTGTCACGACATTGTTATGCTTTTAAATATTTATCATTTGTCAGCTTCTAGTTAGCCTGTTTCAATCCAAGTAACTAAAAGTGACAAAGAACTGAACAGAAGGATCAACACTGGTCACTCATTTTCTCTTCCATTCTTCGTTAGGTCTTCTTATGTTTACTGTCTCTGTAATTTCATATAGGCTGCCAGATGAGAATTTGATTATGAAACAAAGATGTATAGTTATAGTCATGTTTACATATGTCAAATATGGGGCACTTCACCCAACCGTTTTGAAACCGGAATTCGTGAGGAAATTAGGACAGGAAAAGGGACATTTTACAGTTTAAGAGAAATAAAGTTATTTGTCAAGATACAGCCACAGATGACTATACAACACAATACTGAAAAAATAAATGTTGTGCAATTACAAAACAAGTTAAGACAGCAAGATATCAAGATTGGAGCTGGCTATGACTCATGAGTGAATAGTTACCAAAAAGTAACAAATTTTCTGCAGGAAAATAAATAAGCACACACAGCAGATGGAAGAGATCCAGAAATTGAGTATCTGAACAGATCTATAGGCCCACAGAGGGAGAGAGAAGGGGAAATTGAAGAGTTGGAAAGTACAAAAGAAGGAAAGAAGACAAGAAGAAAGGATGTAGGGAAGAGGTGCTAAAATCATCTCCCCATTCCTAATTTGAAGCGGATACCCTTCAGTTCCTAGAAGCAACTCTGTGGGATAAAGGGCAAAAGTATAAAAGAACAGATGTGGTTATCTTGAGGTAAATCAGTGAGCTGGTGTGAAGGAAGTGGAAGAAACACATACTTAATATATGTTTCTACTTTAGGGCAAGTAATACTTCTCCAAGAAACTTTCTCCAGCATTATTTTTTTTACAAATAATTTCAAGCAGGCCAGATGCAGTAAATTACAATTGTTCAGGACCTAGTAGAGTAATTTTCAAACGCTGTTCCAGGGATTTGTACACCACTGTACACTGCTTGCAGGGAGTACACAGAAGCTAACCAAAAAAGCAGGACTGCTCACAATATACTTAAATTTACTGTACAAGGTGGCCTGAATCTTCATTAGAAAATGTTTGGGGACACTAAAAGACTGAGAAACACTTCTTTGGAAGAAACAAAGAATGAATTGACTTTTGGCTACAGACAATTCAATAGCCAGCGTCCATCTTTATGCCCGAGGATCAACATGTCTCACTGCTGTATTTGTCCTGTATTCCCAATGGCATAAATTAATGTTGGCACCACCACTGTTGTAGAATCTACTCTCATTCTGACTCCACTACTGGAAGGAGAGTATAATGGAAAGCCATTGTAGTAACAGTTCATGCTCTTCTCAGCCTTTACATAATAAAAAGACCTACCAGTTACAGTACAACAGTTGCAAAAAGAAACACTTATTTTACAATAGACTACATTTGAAAAGACTCTAGACCAAATAAAACCTAAAACTGTAATGGATTAGCAATGGTCTAAAGATAAACACAAAATCCTTCTGAAATAAAAGAAAGTTAGGTGTGACAGTAAAAGCAGTATTTGGGCCACTGACCTTACTGAACCACTATTATAATATTTTCAAATTTGAATTTAAAATTATCTTAAATATTTTTCAGTTATTTTAGTAGCTTCATGGCAGAATACAAATTCTGTTTCCCAGCACTTGAATGTGAACCCAGACCGTAACTCCTTACTGAAGTATGAAAATTTTTCTCATCTGTTCGCTAAGCTCAGTTTATCTTACTACTGTCATTTGTTTTCTCAATACCTTATTTTTCATGAATTTGGAATGACTACGGTACACCTCCATTTGCTTCATTTCCTCTTCACGTTCCTCTGTGCTCAGAGCTCCATTTGACTTCAACATCTGAATCTCCTCTTCCAAATCCCGGAGGCCACGCTCCATGGAAGAAATTTTTGAATCCTGCAAGTGATTAGAAGATACAGATAAACATACAAAGTTAGATGATTTGTTAACATACCACTGGAGTTAAAAAAAAAAAAAAAAGGAAATAATTTGCTGGCCATGTATCTGCCTTTGAAATTTACTCTCAAAGTTCCTACAGAAATCAGTCTACACCTCTGAGTGTAGACTGAGTGCTCAAGTACTCATTTTTCAGTTTTTTATACCTTTCAAGGAAAGCAAGAGTTTAGTACTGAAAGAAAACATGGTCAGAAATTTAATTCTAATTGAATGAACAGCAAAATGGGACTGCAAGAATGGCAAAAAAATGGGCTTGTACTACTAGTAATTTAAGTGGGATCACAAATGGAGAACATAAAAAGCACCATAAGCAAGGAAAAGATGCAACAATCTAGTTTTGAGTGGATAAAGCAGTAGAGGATCCTTCAAGCATTCTGTCTCATATCTACAATATATAAAACACTTCCATAGTTAAAAAAATATATGTCTGGAAAAACAAAAAACTGAATCTACCATTATCCTCATAGTTTTACAGGACAATCAGAGGTTTTCAATCTACTTGGTTTATTGTTTCTTTAGAAGTCTTACGTGTTAGGAACAGCAAGAACAGATTCATACAGCATAGAAAGCTTCATGCATACTCATGAACACAGATATATATATTTATGAGCTGTAATCTCTAAAAGAAGTCTATTTTTTTATTTAATGTCTCCAAAATATTCCATCTTTCCTGAAATACAGGTAGGATTTGAAGCTATCCTCCATTCTTTCATAGATGAATCCTTCAAAATTTCTTTTGTCAGATAATCAAAGCACATATAGGTTTTCATTCGTGAGATAAGATTTTTCTAAAGGACCATTATGATGATCTAGCCGTATCTCCTGCTTAATTTTTGATGCTTAAGCTAAAATCAGTAAAGCAGACTTTTGCATCAAAAAATTAGAGAGATAATAAGGTGAAATGGCATGTTGTAATTTTCAACAGTATTCAGTTTCAGCTCTCACATCATTTCCCAGAAATATTGGTGTTTTTCTTTGGATAGTAAAGATGGCTTATTGTTACCAGATGGTCAATTAAGTTTTCATTAGTACGGACCACAAAGACAACTAATAAAAGAAAGATGGTAAGTGAAAGGTTCCAGAGCATAAAGATGGGAAATGACTATGGAAAACATTGAGATGGAATGGAAAGAGTCGGAAGGGAAAAAAAGAAGGAAAATAAAAGAAAAAGGCACAGATAAAAAAGGAGGGAGAAAGGGAGGATAAGAAAATGGAGGAGAATAGTTTGCGAAGACAGTTTCTGATTTTTTAACTGTATTTGTCCAAAGCCTGTCTGATGTACTTTATGGACTATACAATATGAAATATGATTGTATAAAGCTGTGTAAACCACATACTCCACTTGTGGCTCCTGAGTTCTTGGCAAATTGCCATTGTTCCATTAGATACTTGAGTTCATGGTTTAAGAATTCAATCACAAATTTATCTAGAAAAGTTAGGTTTACGATGACATACAGACATCTTTCTAACTATATCACCCTTTCTTTAAGTGGGTTTTAAGTTTGCGAATTGCTAACTTTGTTGACACACAGAATGCAAAATAGTATTTCAAATGTTGATACTATAAAAAGAAAATAACCCACATCATCGTAAAAACCTACTAATCCATCATTCCCATCTTTGTAATACAATGGACTTTTGGTTAACTGAAAGAAATCTGCTGCAGGCAGACAGAAGGCAGGTTTCTATTGTGTCATGAAGCAGCTCTGTCTCTTCCCTGATCAATAATAAAAATAAAATAATAATAGATAATAAAATAGTAGAAAATAAATATACTTATTTTATATTAGAAGACTGATACAAGTATATGGTATTTAGTACAGTCACTGTTCATATGAAAACTCATTTTCCAGAGAACAAACTCTACTGCTGCCTATATGCAATCATTTACCTTCATCTCAATAACAGTTTGCAGAGCCTTTGTCTTGGCTGTGTCAGGAGCATTTTCAAATCGACGATGGATCTCCTGTACCATCAGAAAAGAAAGTAAAAGTTAGCCTAATGGCATTTTTTCCCACTTACCAAATACAAACAAACTTACTAGAAGCTACTATTTCTAATACATAGCATAATTCACTGCTGCTTTCTGACGTTACCAGTTCATACATTTTGGTTTATCATTTCTCATATCAACGAAAGGATAGTTGAAAGTTCATTCAACAGAATCACAGCCTCAGTTAAAAAGGCACAACAGAAACTTCGTCTTTGACTACCCATTTACTCAGAATAAACTGTTGAAATGACAGCTGAGTCTACTAAAAACCATGATCATCTGCCTGCTAAACTAAATTATTACTAGTTTCTCATGGAAGACATACACATAATTTATTTGACTAGATGCTAACTGTAAACAATAATGCTGTGGTTTCTGTTTCAACAAGCTATAGGGTGCAGTTGTGTCGATACCTGTCTTTTTCCAACTTTTTTACCCCCGAGTAGCAACGTTTAATTATGCATGATGAAAATCTTTCTCCATTGGGGCTCGAACGTAGCTGAAAGTACATGACTGCATAGTACATTGCTCTAGAAGCTCAGAGTACACAGACAGGAAAACACAAAAGTCCATGTGATATTTCTGTTGATGTAAATTCACAGAACTAGCATGCTTCAGACTGCTCACAAAGGAATAAAATGCTAGAAAGCTGAAACAACTTGTTCTACTGTATAAAGTAGTTGGGGGTTTCAAACCAACAAGTGGGAATACTGTAGAAACAATATAGTAGCTATTCCACTTTTTCATTATTTGTCTTAAAATAGTATTGTCCTTACACCACACATTAACGTTAAATGTAGGAATGTGAATACTGTTAGAATGTTAATTTTATATGACATAAAAATAATTCTGTGCCCATGAACTGTGATATCAGTTAACCTGACAACAAATTGTGTATGTGCACACACACACGGTTTAGCCACCCACTCCCCTCAAACACTTGAAAGACAAATCCAAAAAGCCATTCACAAACTCATATTTTCAATAGACATGGTGAAGAGACAACACTTTGTCTGGTAGTCAGACATGCAACTTGCTCCATATGATTAATTATTTAAATGAGAAAGGTAGGGTTGTATAGTGCTTTTCAAAATACTGGAAACACTACTTATCTTGTAAGATTATTAAGTGTTCTTATATATCTGTGAAGTGAGCAAGATAGAAATGTGTAGTGATATGACAAGGGCCACAAGAACAATTTTGCATAAGTTTGGCACAAGGCCATTTGCGTAAGTTGATGTCTGAATGGTAATAACATGAAAATCCAGTAAAAGGTTTGTCTATCTTTAAATACCATAGTTCTGTATTTCCTGAGAAGCTATTTTTACAAGCATGTTTGCAGTGTAGGGTGGTATTTTCTGAAAAAAATACCTCCTGAAAAAATAAACCAGAAAGCTCCTCTAAATATATTTGTTTCTCCCATAAGCAACAGATAACTTGAGAGTTTCTGGTCATGTATCACTGACACCACACAGACCAGAGTGGAGCAATACCATTATGATTCTTCTACTTGCCTGTACCTGCAGTCACATAATGGATTTACTCAAATCTAAACAGCCTAGCCAGACTGTTCTTTTGGCCCAAGATGTCCTCTCCCTGCCTGTAATGTGCATGCCCAAAGAAAAAGCAGTGTGTATTCCTCTCTGCTGTTCTTCTCGACTGATGTCTGAAGCACAGCATAATCAGTAATTTCTCATTACCAGCCTTCCACGCTGTTGGCCTTTATCACTCTTCCAACTTTTCCATCTGCCTACAGGGTTAGGAGTATGCTTCTTTTTGTCTACAGTTAAGCAGATACGGCTTCTACCTACTATTCAACAGGTTTTAAATCAAGTGAGGTAGCCACTTTATCTTGAATATGCTGACATTAAATCCGAGGGGAATACACTACACTCTTTCCAGGGGGTTGATCATAGGGCCACCTAAAGACTACAGGCCTGGGATCATTTCCTTAGCAGAGCTGTAAGCTTTTTCAAAGCAGACAGCAGTCAGCCCAACCAACTGAAACTTTTTCTACCCTTTCTTGTGCCCACCCTCAGAAGAATAAAAAAGAAGCTGTCAGCACATAGGATATCATCAGTACAAGGTGGATGAACATCCTCATGTCACTTTTATGACCTACTCCATCCTCTGTATTTTTCTTGAGACACATCAATGAAACTACTTTTCCAGCCTGTCTCCACTACTTACTATTCCAGTTGCCACTTCTTCAGAGGTAGTATTTTAGAGATTCATTTGGTTATGCTGCTATACATAATGTTAGAAATGAAGCTCATCATGAGGTTGAATTTGCTTTAAAAACATCATTGCAACTAAGCATAGGACAGTCTGCCACATACTCTAAGAAACTCAGAGCTTACCTAACTACCCTCAATCAACGATCAAAGACAAAAACCGCAGTGCTACATATTGCCTTAATAAGAATAAGCTATGATGAGCTTCTAACACTCAAGATCAGCCTGAGCATTTAGAAATATGATGGGGAGCAGATCAAACACCCTCTACCTGTTTCGCAGTGCTCATACCAGCACCTGTCATGAAAAACAGGACTTCTTGAGTGTCCTTGGCCTTCCTCCACAGGGAATGATCTCAGTTGCTTTCCTTAAGGTAGCATGGTATATTTCTCTCTGTTTCCATCTCAGCCAGCCCTAACACGTTGATTCAAAAATTGCACCATAATTCCAAGATATTGTGGCTGTCAGTCTTTCTCATGAGTTCTGGATACAGTGAGTTTCTGTCTTGCCACCGGCACAATGTTGTTACAAACACCTTTTCAATAGCTTAGTATGTATGACTCCGTAGCTAGACTGGAGTCTTCAGAAATTTTCAAAGGATGCTTTTGTACAACTCAAGTGATAGGAGTGGCTTCCTCCTGAAAAATCTCCAGATTTGAAGTTTGCAGAGTGGACACTGGGGACTCCATTTACGCATTCACCAAGCAAGCTGGAGAAGCATCCAGTTACTTTACTGCTCTGGAACGGCAGGCCTACATCTATTTGGCTGAAGTGAACAGCACTGTTTATACAAGTACACAAACATCTGAATAAGAAAGAAGCATGACTTCTGACTATCCCTCTGGAGAGGCTCATACATGCCCCTCATTTTCCAGTCCCTTCTCAGAATTCTCGTCTTTCCCTGCAATTCCCAGACTGAGAGGAACCAAGAAGTTAAGGCACACACTGTCCTTTTTGTAAATTCACATGTGGCAACGTTAAGTGATGTGGTATTTGAGAATGCTCGTTGTAGCACACCTCCTATATTGTTGTAATACCAAATTATTCTGTTATCTCTGTTTGGCTACGAAAGCACCCACTAAGGATATACATATAAACAACACAACTCCAAGAATGTCACTTAACTCATTTGAGAGGAAACTAGTAAAAACAGTTGACAGTTAAAGACACCCCAGTCACATCTTGGCAGCACATTCAAATTCACGTCCACTTAAAAAAACGTTTTATGGGGCGGGAAGAAAAGAGGGTTTGAATCCCCCAAATTTTGGAATTAAAAAAAAGTTGCTTTTCCTTGCTTTGAAATTCATGTATGGGAAAAAGAGAATAATTCTAAACATGATTCTTTAAGCTTAAAAAGGTAAAGAAAGATCCAAGAGTGAAAAGTATCCTATTCTGAATTGCATGAGCTTTTGCTAAATGCAGAAAGTTGTAACTCCAGCTGTTCCTGTCACACCAGTTGTACAATCATCCAAGGACTATTATTGTAGAATAGAATGAAACAGCTTGACAATAGAAAAGAAATTAAAGAAATTCTTGTGAACTTTTAGAAACTGAGAAAACAAATGATAAGAAGATAAAAAAATAATATGCCAAAAGTCTGTTTTGAACAATATATTATTTTTATTTTAATAGTGCAATTACATACTAGATAATTTCTACTTTTGCAGAGACATGGTCTCTGACCCGAGAACGTAAAAGCAGCTACTACTATGGAAAGGGAATAGATGGAATACACAGTAGGAGAACAGCATGTCACTAAAGGGATGCTGACTCAACAGTGCCTGCTTTTTACATTGCACAGCGTTTTCCCAAATAGAAATTTCTTCTAAGATTTTTCTTTATAAATTTCTTTATCTCCTCTGTCTGAAGTGATGCTTTGCACTTCGGCAAAGGAAATGTCCTACTTCTATCATCTTAAGGAATTCCACTGTGATTTGGATGACATAACCTGCTGAAAAACAACACCTCCCACCTCTTGACTCAATAGTAAGGACTTAATTTTGGCAACATGCCTATGATTCTAAAGAGCCTGGAAACAGGGCTACAGGCAGACTGAACCTCCCTAGAACACAGATTTAAGTGTGGCTGCTGAAGGAAGGTGGTGCATAGATATTCTTCTTAATTGTGAAATACAGGTTATGTACTTATCTTTCAGTGGCAGAATGGAGAAATATTACTATATCATATCTCTGATGTATTCAGATTGTATTGTGGACGCACACTACATAGATGAATGAAAATTAATATTTTCATGTTCAAAACAGGACTTTGCACAATAATTAAGAGCACAGGGCCATACACAGGTACCAGGATCAGAAAAATACAAAACTAATCCTTTCATTCCTTGCAAGTTTTCCATTCTGATAAAGTAATAAAGCATTATTCCTTTGTTCTACTTTCACACAGATAGGACTTGTAACTGATATTGTTCCATAACAGATTAGTAAACTTCAGCAACTTCTTACCTTTGAATGCAACTTAAATTATTATAACAAGAGGTGGGTCATATATGTTCTATGTTGTTAATGTTTTTACACATTCAATGATTCCTTTATTCCTTCAAAAAAAAAAGATATAAACTAAAGGTATGCATCATATTACATCTGCCAAGTAGGTCTGCAAGGTAGCAGAGAAACAATGCTGTAATTTTCTGGTCAGCGTAATTACATAGAACAGCTGATCAAACATACTAAGAACACTGAATATGTAAAGAATAGCTGTGATAATGTGACTTGAATGCACGATAAAGAATGACACATTCTGTCTTTTGCTTGACCAAGAAATGCCAAAATTATTGAAAATTAAAGAAAATAGTTTAGAATTGAAGGAGTCATCAATACTGAGCAGTATCAGCACTATGTCTTAAAAATATTAATAAATTGTACACACGTGAATAGTAATGAAGGGAGGAATTTAATCAGAACCTTTTCTTCCTTCATAACCCGGCCATTGTTATTCTGTCAGTTCCTTCTGCCTCTGATTTTGCATGGGATTTGGAAGAAATGTGAAGGTGCACTTTTAAGTGATGATGTTTTTATAGCGGAGTAAGCTGTATGCTTAAAATTACAGTAATTGATCTTTCAGTAGCACCACAAGATAAGCACCTTCCGAAGCAAAAACGGACATCCCTTCCATTTCCTGCAGAACCTACATGATCAGGCAGCACGTATCATGTAGAGGATAAGAAAAATACGCTCTTTCATACATGAATTTCTTTTTTTAAAAAAATGACAAAAAATATGATATGCAATTAAAACCACAGCTAAATTCTGACTTTTTTTATCTTTACTGGCCTACCCATGTCTTTACATGATCAAATATGATGTTCTGGGCAGGATCTTTGCATGATTCAGTGGACGTGATAGTTTTAGTTAACTAAAAAGTATTTGTTTTTATTCTCCAACATGTAGTTCGGGCCTTACTAAGTGAATGTTATACCTTTTGTACTTAAAGTTGAGTTTCCCAGATGGCTTTTCTGTCAACTTTTCATGTCTAAATCTTTGAAAGATTTTAGCAACCCAGATCCAATTAATTACAATGAAATGGAAATGTTATAACCGAAGGAAAATTTCACGAGCATCCATCAGTTCAGTATTAATTATCATTGTTAATTTTAGAAGTTATTCAATAGATCTGTAATTGTGTAGAAGGACAAATCGTACCTGACTAACCTGATTTTCTTTTGCAATGAAGTAACTGGTGGTGTGGGCAAGTGGTGAGCAGTGGGTGTTGCATGTCTTGACTTAAGGACTTCGACATGGCCTCCAAAGATCCTTGTAGCCAAATTGGTGAGATACAGACTGGATAAGTGGTTAACAAGGTGGGTGGAAAATTAGCTGGACTGTCAGGCTCGTAGCCTGGTGATCAGCAGTATGAAGTCCAATAGGTAGCTGCTTACTACTGACAATCCTCAGAGGCTGACACTGTGGCCAGTATTATTCACTGCCGTTATTAATGATCTGAACGATGGGATAGACAGCACTCTCAGCAAGTTTGAAGATTCTATGAAATTTGGGCAAGACATGAATTGGGAGTAAGCAGTGTGCCCTTGCTGTAAAAAAAAAAAAAACCACCAAAGAAAAAAAATTTTAAAAGGCCAACTGCATCCCGGGCTGTATTACCATAAGCATACAACCAGGAGAAGGGAGGCAGTTATTTCTCTCTATGCAGCTCTTGTGAGACCACTGCTGGAGTACTGTGCCAAATTTTGGGCTGCCCAGTACAAGAAAGACATTGAAAAGCTGAAGAGTGTCCAACAGACAGTCACCAAGATGGTTGGGGCTGGAACATACAATGTAAGAGGAGAGGATGAGAGAAGTGGGTTTGTTCAGCTGAAAAGAAAAGAAGGTCTGGGGGGATCCTTGATGCTCTCGAGAACTATCTAATTGGAAGACATAGAGATGATGGAGACAAAAGTCTTTCCAGAAGTGCACAGTGGGAAGTATGATAAGCAACAGGGAAAAGTTGCAGCACAGAAAATTCTGACTTGTTAATACGGAAAACATTTTACCAGGACAGCAACCAAACACTGGACCAGGTGCTCAGAGAGGCTGTGGAATCCCCATCACTTGAAATTGCTGATTTGAGCAGGAGGTTGTGTGAAATGACCTCTGGGAGAACCCTTCAACCTGCATGACTCATTTGTATAAATACCTTTACTAACTGGGACCAGAAGGTGGCTGGATAGAATTACAATTGTTACATTTCAGGATTTTTGTTTTCAGAAAGTGCTTAATACAGTAATTTTAACTTCTATTTCAGCAACATCTAAAACTGAACTGAAAAAAGAATGTATAATAAGACTCCTGTATAATTTATCTCATTACTATTAGAGTTTTGCGACTAAAAAGATATAGTTATAAAAGTTTGGAACCAATAATCATAGTAGTTCCTTCAGAAATTATTTCTGTATTTTTCTTTGTCATTTCCTGCTTTTGCAAATGCAATCTACATAATTCCCTGAACAATAAATTGATCATATTAATAAAGAGCATAACTTTGAAAGATGTGCTGAAAATTGCACACAGATCAATAATGAAGGGTGCCAGTTGCTTTGAAGCTAAAGAAACTCATCTCTGTGTTTTGCAATTTTATGAATTCATTCAGTGATTTCTAAATCCAAACAAACTTAAGTTTGTTAAAAAAGGCATCATCTAAAGCAAAAATTAAAACACAGCTTCCAGTTCATCTCAGTATTCCAATCAGCAAGAAAAAAAAGCAAAATCCCTCAAACTTCAGCATTAGAGTAAAAGCAAGATAAAGATGAGACACACCAATTCAAACCATCCTATTTTAAGTAGCAAGTCATTGTGTTGAAATCTGACTACAGAAGTGTGAATTCAAAAGGTAAAGAAAAGTCAATCAAAAATCAAAATCTTAATCATTTAGAACTTCATTTACATATATACTGTCATTTCATTTTTCCTTTCTTCCCTCTTATTTAAGATGCAAAAGCATACCTGTTCTACTTAAATTAGCTTCAAACTTGTTAATGGTATTTTCAATTATTTTTTCTTCTACTGCAAAGTTTCACACTTGCAGAAACAAAATTCCACAAATTTCCTCTCTACTGAAGAAAAGGGTAGGATAATATTAACGTCTCCCAAGGAAAGTATACCTAAGCTTTAATTTGTAAACAAAGTAAATCACATGATACATAGAAAAATATAACAAAATATCAAAAGACATTAAAATTTAAACCTCTGATCCCCAGCCAGATTTGTGCATTTCGAATTGTTTCACATAGTTTTAAAAATCCCATCTAAAGGGGATGAACTAGTTAGAAATTTTGCCTTGTGTGAATAAAAAGAAAAAAAAATCTCTCTGAATACTAAGTAGCTCATTCATACAGAAAAAACTTGTTTGAAGTAAGTTAAAAAAATTAAATCTCTATAATTTTAGCCCCCTATGCTAGAAAAAGTGCATGAATAAACCCATGGAAATTTTATGGATTATTTCACTTTGATGAGATCATAATTATAATACAGGGAAAACACCCTGAGAGATGACTGCTGCTCTGCTTTTTTCAATTCACTTAATTCCTACAAATTATGATATTATTATATAAAAGTCAGAAATTTGCTATACAAGAATCAGAAGGTATTTATGATTTCTTTGCACTCTGGAAAGACATGAAACAAATATGCTATTTTTCACCCTAATTTTTCAACTTTCTAAGAACTAGCAAGCTACCAACCTTTGAACTGAGGAAAGATGAAAATAATTTATATACGTTTGTACATTTTTAACTGTCATTCTTTTATGAAGTCACACATAAGACATTCCAAACTACAATGGTATTAAAAAAAGCAAAATGTATAAAGAATAAATTATACATGTTCTCAAGTTGCAATAGCCCAATTTCTCAATTTTTTTTCTACAAAAGCTCTACATATTTTAAAACTACTTCTGGACAAATCAAGTGATTCTAATAAAGACATAACTATTTAAATTATCTTGATTTAAATCACTTCTCCCTGCTGTCATCTTCTGAAAGGTCAAAAGAATGAAACAGCAGCAGAAAAAGCAGAAACTTAATTTTTTTAACTCATCAGAAAGATGTCCCCTAGTATGATGGTAGTAAGAGTTCCAGTTACGGAATCAATCTATCGACTCCAGCAAACCAAAAATTCTCTCTAAAACTGTGTCTTATTTATGTTGCAAAATCTTGGAACAAGACAAAAGTATTCTTTGAGATAACTCTAATTGCTCCAATTAAAATTTCTAAATCCTTCTCTGAGCCTGGAGCAGAAAAGGGCAAGAATTTTAACACATGCGGGAAAAAAAAAACTTCTTTGCAAAACTTGTCACAGTTAATTAAAATCTACTCAGATAAGGCAAACAACCTTTCTCTCCACAGGGCATTGTTCAGCAGTGCTCTGTTGGTACGTCTACATGGCACATCCATCCTTTCTCATTAAGCTTCTTGCTGCTGCTCTTTGGCCATCACAGTATCAAGTCTGATAATCTAAAGCTAAGTCAAGTATACATATGTTATATCCTAGTGCGCCTGCTCGCTGCTCTGACAGACATCTACCCTAAGTGGAGACATAAAAGAGCGCTCACTGGAATTTAGTGTTTGTTCCTAGAATAAAGTGAGCACTGTTCGATTCAAAATAGCTGCAAACAGGGATCAGTTCTTGTAATAAGACCATACTAGATAACTGTAATACAGTTCACAAACAGGACTTTGTGGGGTTGCCATTTCAACACACACTGAAGATGAAAAGAAATAATAGCTTTATCTGCCATACCCTCTTTCCTTAAGTTCATTGTTAACGAGTGCCCTTATGAATGACCCATTTCAGTGACTGCTTTACATACAAAACCACCCTTTATTTGTTAAGCACTACATCCCCAACTCCTTAATTCAGTTTTGCATTCAGTTGTATTAAAAATCCATCTTGTTTGAAGGGTCCAATTATTAAAAAAACACAACAATAACAACAACAAAAAAACCCCTAAACTGTAATTTACTACCAAACATGAGTTTTGTTACACAAAGTGCAAAGGTATTGTAGGTTCTTTCCTTGTTCCACACCACTGTAACATGCAAACCTTGAAACTAGAACTGATTCCTGAAGAAACCTTCTAGATAAAGTCTTCTTTCTGTTTCTGAATAAAAGGCTGCAGTCAGCCATCTGTCCCAGACCTGGATTCGCGGTTTGGGGAATAACTGTCTAATTTTTGTCTATCAAATCAAATGGCTGTTTCATACTTTACGATGAACTATGTTGCCATTCTATTACACTGATATTTCAATGAACACCTCACCCCACCTTCAATACCTCCTTAGCCTCAAAGTTTGAGCCAACCACTCCCTTTTCCCAGGAGAATGCTATAGCTACAAGATCAGAGTTTAACTTAAAAGGAGACAATTTTGACCTTTTGCTGAAGGTATTGACAACAGCCACATACAGCCCATCACAAGTCACCTGCAGGACTTACATATCCTTCATTATAAATATGTGGTAAAACTGTTATGAAGGAAGAACTAGCACTGTGCATGACTTCTACTGCATCATTTCAGGAAAAGCCTATGGTTAGGGCCATGTATATTATCAGGACTCTGAATATACGTTATACAGGGCATGATGGGATTGACGGCTTTATAGGTGTATCGGGTAGATGTCAATAAGCACACTTGCCAATGAAAAGAAAAGAATATATTTGGGAACTTCCCTCATATATCCTCCTCAGTTCTTACGAATTAAGACATCAAAGGGTTTCCCTTCCTAAGCAGGAGAAATGCAGTGATATGTCAGTATATGCTGGAGACTCCAATTAGTATATGCCATAGCACTGCTGTGAACAAAGATGTATTTGGCTTGCAGAGTATGTACATCCAGTAGCATCTTAGAGACAAACAGGCCATCAGATTAACTACTGTTGTAAAGTCTGTGCTGATATCCCTTGGGAAGGAGTAAGACAATGGGACAACACTGCCAAAGTTGTTTGGCAAGTATCTGACAATAATACACAATAAGCAGCTTCTTTTTGTCCTCCCTGGGTAGAACCAATACAGATAGTTTTGTTTTTATCCTTTCTTCTAGGCAGATGAGAAATTTGGCCTAAAGTTTTTTCTCCAAAAACTTTCAAGAAGTTACCTCTTTACTGACTGTGACACTAGAAGTGTATCATTTCAGTTCTTTCTTCAGATACATATTCCTAAAGACAGAGAGTAATGAACAATTCAAAAGAGAAAGGTTTAATCTAGTTGGTGTAATGATGCTGGACTGTCCTTATGAACGACAGTCTGCCCAAAGTACTCCAAGTGTCCAGACCACCAGATGTGGATAAAAATCTCACCATATTCTGCCATAAGTTGCACTTACATTTAGTGTATCTATTACTCTGTGTAGCTGAGAAAAACATATTTCCACTCAGTGCACCTAGCATTTTGGGGCTGGGGAGCAGGGAGGTTGTCAAAAACAGCACAGCAAGCTTTGTTATCTTTAGAACTATGTGCTGTCACTGCCATCACTGATAATTCTGCAACAGGTGAGTTGGAACAATGAGGTGGCAGTTAATGTAACTTGGGAGCTATTCTGGAAGCTGTAGTCCAGCTGTTGGATTTCATCAAGTATTTCTTGCTGGTATGATAATAATCTTGTTTCTGAAAGTTAAGTCTAGAATACCAACAATAATATGAATAATTTTCACTAAGACTTAAGAAGGGGTATTCAAAATAGCAGCCCTCTTTTTATAAGCTATGAATCTTAAGCTTGTTTTCTAGGGTAGAGGAATGTGATGCAGCCACACTGTCATGTGCTGAAGTTAGGGCATCCAGATCCACGTCTGTGTTCACATGTTCAATGACACATTTAATATTTCATTATTTTCTGTTAATGAGAGACTGTCCTCTGTACCAGTGAGTTGCCAAATACATCCTATGCTGGATAAAGGATCTTTCCTATGGACTTGTATGGAAAGATTGCTTGAGTTTCCTGGAATTCAGGACATTTGGGAAAAGCCCAGGACAGTCAAATTGCTTATGGAGATACCTCTCACCATCTGCAGGAGAATCCATTTCATAACCCGAATATGGGAGACTGAGACAGTGCTCTGGGAGATGATCAAATATATGCAATATCTTCTATATGAAGAACAATTAAGTAGCATTGGACTTTTCAGCCTGGAAAAAGAACTTAGAAGGGATACGACAAATCTGAAATTGTGAGTGGCACAGAGTGTCGCTAGCGATCACCCGTTCACAGTGTCTTCCAGGGCAAGAGCAAGAGGCTGTCAATGAAGTTGCTGGGAGACAAGTTCAAATTCAAAAGAAAAGAGGTAGGTTCTTTCTGCAACCGAGAATAGGCCTGTAAACTACTCACCAAATGATGCTACAGCTGCAAAAGTTTACATGGGCTCAAGAAGACACTGAGGGTGTACTGGGATGGCAGATTCATGAAGGATACTAAACTGACAAGTCACAGAAAGTTCAATAAAACCTTTACCTGTAAATAGTTGGGAAGATGGGACAACATTACAGAGAAGCATCATGTCTGCTTTGTTCTTACCCTTTCCTGGGTGTCCGCATATAGCCATTATGTGAAACAGAATGCTGGACCAAAGGCATTGTTGGCCTGAAACAGTACAGCTATTTCTTGGTTATGGTCTTATCAGAACCACAAGTCTGGGCTCCCTAAAAATTTCCTTTCCTTAGGAAATTAGTGCAACCTTTAGTACAATCACAGTAATAGCAATAGCTGAAGAAATCAATGAATTCACATTTCATTTTCAAGGTCAGACTGCTGGCTGCTGTACTTGCACTGTCTGAATAAGAAACCATCTGATGACCTTGAGTCTCAACATCACGCTTCGAATTACATGTAGGCTTCGAAGTTGAAAAATGGAGGGATACCTTTTTGCTTCAAGATGCAGATCTTTATTATTATTTCCAGCAAAGATTTTTACCAGAAGTCTAACACACTTGTAAGTCATAAACAGTACTAGTGGATTCTGACATCTCAGAATTTGCTTTAGCTAAGATGGTCAAACCGGCTATTAAAGTTTTTCTCAGCTTTTCTAATGTGTTAGGACATGATGTACAAATGCTGACCTCC
This sequence comes from Burhinus bistriatus, assembly GCA_013397275.1. NCBI lineage: Eukaryota > Metazoa > Chordata > Aves > Charadriiformes > Burhinidae > Burhinus > Burhinus bistriatus. The sequence continues at coordinate 757,345 of VYXH01003312.1, forward strand.
CCCAAGCAAATGCAAATCCCTTTGAGATACTAATGCTTCCTTTAACAGCAGTATTTAAAGAAAAGTTTTGCATGCCTTTCCAGATACTGGGAATGCTAGATATAGAACCATCAAGAAAGTAGATGGATTTCTTCAAGGCAGCTCAAAAATTCCATAGTCAGTATCTGGGGTAGCAAAGGGCTGAAATAACCTAAAACTATGGAAATACATATAAACACATAATAGAAGATTAGCTGAGGAGCGTAATGCAGACACACCTAAGAGATTCCGCACAGAGACAACTTCCAAGTGTGGAACAGTGATAGCAAATTTGAACCAGATCCTGCAGAGCACAGCAACTTGGTGCTCAGGAAGTCACATGCAGTCAGCTACAATTCAGCAACATCCCCTGATTTTCTCCAGCCTCCTGGAGCTCCAAGCATGAGACCTGAGTCTCATGCCGACAAGCCTGAGTTCAGTTAGCTCAGCGTAGCTCAGAGCTCAAGGACAACACACAAGTAGTAACAAAACCCTTCCTGATGTGACCCAGTTCCAGAAGGAGATAATTTGGCATCTCTGCACGTGGCACCATGTTTCCAAAGCTACTAGGGTGCTCAGCTTCAAGGCTGGATCCCACAGCATACCAATGGCTTGAGTGACAAACTACAGTATATTCAGCTTATGTTTCTCAATGCATTAGAGCTGGGTGAGCAGCAATGAGTAATTAATTTTAACCTCTTGGATAAACAGCATTTACGCTTTTAAAGTCATTAAGTCATCTCTCCTTCTCCAGGAAACCTTTTACCATAAAGGCTAGGATTTAAATGATTGATGATTTCCAGATATATGTGAATGAAACAAGAATTCTTATCTCTCAACATCTACTCATCAGTAGAAGAAACAAAAGTAACCGCATTCCTAAAAAATTACATAGCTCCTGACAGCTTTTCATTTATGTTGCTGGACTTAAAGCAGAAACAAATGGAAGCCATTTGGGGCTCTCTTCCTGAAATAGATACAAAAATTGGAACAGAATTATCATTGGTTGCTAAATAAAGGAAAAACTGTAGTGTAGAAACTCTGGAATCATATTATCGTTGCTCCAGACACTCAAGAGATTACTGCTCTAAAAAAGTAAATCTGGCCTAAATCTGGCTCAGAAATGCAATGGGCTCTAGCTTTCTTATATAAATGCTTGCAAGAGCACAAGTACAATGGGTCAGACCATGGAAAACATACGAATAAGAGGTATTAAGAAGTATTTACTTGCTGCAAACACTCATCTCAAAAACCTCTGTGCCAGACCTTGCTTCCCTGGCTTCTTAGAGAGGGGGCATAAGTCTTGTGTATATGTCAGGCTTTCACAAAAATGCTGAACCACAAAGTAGGCACGCAGTGCCCAAAACAGGTCATTACATTCACACACACATATTACACATACATGTATTGCTATCAATTCATGCATTCAATCTACAGACGTATGTAAAATAATCTTTACAGAATATCTTATCATTAGTGAATACACGCATATACATACATAGCTGTGTATGTAAGCAACACATGCTGAATTACTGGCCTTTTAGAAGTTAATATTAGAATACTTTAGGAGGCTGGTTGACAAGAGGAAAATGCATTTAACAATATCAAGAAATGTAATGACACTGGCTACACAACAACTCATTTATTTTCCTTTATTTTTCTAAGACACTTACATATAGCCTATATTTTATTATAATTAGTTTAGGATGATTAATAGTGAAGAATGCCTGCCATTGTACTCCTCTAAGGTGCAATACAGATATAACAATGTTTTTTCTTTTCTGTTTTCAGAGGGATGGGGGGAAGGGGTTACTACGTGTGCCGCAATGTCCCTTTAAGTAATCTTTTTTTTGGCTGTGCATCCAGGGCAGCTAATAGTTTTATCAAATACCCTTCACAGCAAGACGACTGTTTCCATGGAAACCGTAGAGCAATCATCCATTACTCCTGCAAAGATTTCTCTCAGCTCTCTCCTAAATACAGGTAGCTACTTTCTCTCAAACTAAAATAGAACGGAAGAATGAATTTTACAGTCTATGTGACAATTCACCTCCAGAGCTTCATATAGAGACTACGGGGAAAGTGGGGCCTAAAGCACAAAACCCCAGAAAGCACAGGCAAGGAAGCCATAAAGTTTTAAAACAGGGACAAATTCTGTCAAGCCTGCAATGCAAAATACAGCTTACAGAGTGGATGGAAGATTCTTTCCTTACAGCTGTGAATTGGAGAGGAGACAGAAGAGCTTAAGATTGGTGATGAACGCAAAGCTTGATCACTTACCTCTCTCAGCATGTTGTTTTCTTTTTCCTTCTGTTCGAGAAGGCTCTCCAAGTGGTGCACATGCATCTCTGCCTCAGCCAACCGCCTTGTTCGCTCATGATCTTCCTCAGTGGCTTTTGCTGACAGACCTTTACTCTGCAGCATCTCCAGCAGCTTTTTGATGGACTCATCACGTGCATTTAAGGTCTGTTTCTGTGTCTCAATACGCAGTTCCATCTCTTCTAAGGTTTTACGTAGCAGGAAGAGTTCCTTGGCCTGGCGTTCGTGCTCTGCATGAAGTCGTTGGAAGTTTTCCTCTGTCAGCTCTGCCACAAAGGGTTCACTGGTTCTAGTGCTGCTGTCCTGCTGGAACAGCTGGTTCAGGTCCCGCTGGATCCGAAGCTCATCCTGGAGAGCCTGGATAGTCATCTGCATATGCTAAAAGAATACATAAATAAAATCAGAGGATTTCCTCCACTGGAGAAATAAAGAGAACGGCATGAGCCACATCAGCCTCCCTGAACCACCAACTAAGAGGAAACTGCAACACCAACAGACCAACAATGTTTAGGTTGAACTGCATTATACTACAGAAATTTCTAGACCCTCCTTCTATACCTCGTAGAGGTTGCTTTAAACTAGAAACCTCTTACTCGGGTGACACTCTCACTCCCACCAACTTGAGTGAGTCACTATTTCAAATGGGAAAATGTCAGTAGGCATTTGTCAGTAAGCTGAGAGCTTAAAATATCTTTTTTTCCAAATGTTTGCCTACCCTATAGTGGAATGCTGCATAAGAAGTTCGAGACTAGAATTACTATCTTGACAACGCAGAGGCACGTGTCACTATTAGAATTTACATACCATCTAATAAAACGTAATCAGTCATGAAGGCTCCCAAGGTCTTCAGTACTAACACTACATGTAGCACAGATTTCCCAGCTGACTTACAGAAGAAACTTCAGCATGTCAGGAAGAACTACAACTACAGAAAACCGGATATATGCTGACTGGGGAAAAGGGTCACATCATACAATTTTATGCATGAGGATTTTAGTACAGAGCAGAAATGATCACCTTACAAAGAGGAATGTGAAGTCAAGCAAATGATCAGCAGGAATTTGTGGTTGTGCAAGACAAAAAATCCTGTCTCAATGATTGTGAATACAGTGGGTTAATATAGTGGTATAACATAGGAGAAGCATAGTTTGCCTAGAAAAACGTCCTCACTTTGTATTTAGATAAACATTTGTTTTCTTCTCTGCAAGAGAGAAGTATTAAGACAATAATGGAGAAGTACTAACACACTGAACAAAAATCTGATTACCAGGGATGAGATACGCAGAGTGATACATCTCTACCACCTTAAGAGTGGCAGACATGGTTAGAATTTTGTCTGAATGTGAACAAGTCAGATGGACTGATCCCTGGGGTCTACCTTTGTGTTACAAAAATCAGTGTCTGCAATACAGCTACTTCCAGTATTCACTAGGACTAAAGTACTAGTTAGTTAGTACTAGTTATATACTATATATATAATCAAGCTTGACGCAGAAGACACTATTAAGATATATAATGTAAAGATGGTGCCAAATTAATATGTTTGACATAAATCCCAAGTACTTCGTTTCACTCAAATATCTGTGAAAACAGGAGATGTAAAAAGATAATGGATTTAAGTGTTACTTCAAGAATATATTTATCACAATTCTTATGTAAAATTCCTTGGAGATATTCAAAAGCTGTCTGGAAATGGTCCTGGGTCTAGGTGGCCCTACTTGAGCAGGGGGGGGTGGACCAGCTGACCTCCAGAGGTCTCTTCCAATCATCCTGTGATTCTATGAAAAGACAATACACAGAATATAGTATTTGCAGCTCAGTTACCCACCTTTAACCTGGTTTAGAAACATTAACAGTTAGTTTTGTTGTATAGAATGGTGCATTAAGGCAGTTCAATCCCATTTTCTTTACAAAGGTCAGTACTTTACACTGAGTACTTCCCCCCCCTCCCTTTTGCCTTCTGGCCTAAGAAGAGCTTTTCAAAACTAAAGGTGGTGTTTCACAATCAGGTCACCTACATCCCCACTGCCACTAAAAGGAACAGCCCAACTCTCTGTCCTTCCTTAAGTGGCTGGCACTGACAACTGGATCAAAACTTCACCTGGCTGAAAATCAGGCCCATCAAAACCAAACAAAATGTCTCTCCAGCCCGATCTCTGATCCAGTTGACAGTGTGACTATACCAATGCTGATCATTGTGCAAAGCAGGGGTGGGAACGTGCAGTCAAGGAGCTGGTGGAGAAGGAAATGGAACCATCCTTTACAGTATCAGCATAAACTGAAATCAGCTTAAATGCATAGCTTCATGATTGATTTAGGATGCTGTAATTGTATTTTCTTCTATTTCAATAACACAACACTTGGCAGTTACTAATTCCGTTAATCTTAAACTACACTTTAGGTTATAGAATCTGTGTGATACATAGCACAGGTGAAGAGAAGTTCTAAAAGGTACATTGTGTTTATATATTGGTGGATGCTCAGATTTATTTTCAAGTCAGCATTTAGCAGTATAAGAGAAGAAAAGAAATATCTCAAGGAAATCAATATGGATTTAGAAAATGGTTTTAGAAATCACTCCTTTTTTCTTTTTTTTTTTAAAGATTTCAATTTTTATTTATTGTAATTTCTTCAAACCACAATCAAAGTGAGAATGTCAGACAACCTTCAAGCCTACCACACTATCACAAACATGCCAGTGTGCAGGTAGGCAATCAAAACTACCACATCTGTTCAATTAATGTACATTGACCAAGCTGTAAAGAGAAAACCTACAGCACTCAGGAAAAGGTTTGCCTCATCTGTACCTATACAACACCAATAAAGTCAGCAGGACTACAACAGCAGTAGTGAGAGAATATCCTTAAATTTCGTTAAAATTAAACAATAACCTCACTAGATACAACCTCACAATTCCACACATGAGTTAATTCCATTTGTATTTGAGAAGCCCTACTTTTCCACAGCCCAGCTGTGTGTTGTTCCTCCAGCTAACAAACAAATTCCCACATGCTTCCACCTGCCTCTCCACATACTGCCACTTCAGCATTTCCTTTCTCCCAGGCGAGAAAAGAGCTTCTTCTGAACAACCACATCATCTACTAAATGAAATTACTTCCTCTACTTAGTGTTGTCTCAGAATCAAACTTGGGTTATTTATAAACATCAATGGACTAAATCACCACAACCAAACTCCTGCATTTTTACTATTTGATCTCCTGTGAAATCTCATTTCAGGTTACATAGGCAAAAACTGTGTCTCGGACCCACAGAAATTATTTCCCCAAAGTTGGAAAAGGCCTCATGCAACTTTTGGGTCAAACAACCGAAACCTATTACATGATTCAAAAACATGATATGAAATAAAATTTCATACCAGTGACATAAATGGTCAGCAACTGCTTTGAATTCAGTTTCCCAGGAAAAATGAAGAGGTGGGACTAGAGGAAGGGTTAGTACCGAGCTTATGAATTACTATCACGGTTCTCTGAACTGCTCAGCTGAGAACAAACTTCAGTATGTGCAAGGTAACTGGAAAATACACCATAGAAAATTATTCTATGCTTTTGACACCCACTCCTTTCCAACAACAAGATGTATGCAAAATGGGTTCTTTTCTCTGCTTTCCAAAAAATTTTGATTTTCAGAAGAATGGAACACTACCCTTTATTAATTGGCATCATAAATAAACTACTTTTTCAGTTAACATATCTGTTCTTCTATATAATTTGAAAGAAAACATCCTTTTCCCTCTGGAGGAGCAGGCAAGTCTTACTAGCTTCTCATCCATTTCTTAGACTTACCTTTTAAATCAGTGACTACCCCAGAAAGGCAAAATATTTCCCAGGTTCATGCAATACTAGCCACTGATGTTTAATCCTGTTTCTAGGACCTGACTAGAGACCTCAATCAAACTTGAAAAATACTGTTGAAATTGTCTTATCTAGAAATAAACAAGTAAAAATACCTTTAATACCACTGAGCTTGGTTATATTATACTCTGCTGAATAAGTACCAATCATGCTTTTCTTAAATAGCTTAATAAAGGTAACATAATTAAAGTCAAAGCAATTATGTTGAACCTGTACTTCACTTGAAGCTTATTGCTCTTATTTCAGACCTTGAGGATTCCCTGCTTTTTTAGGTAATGAAAATTGGTCTTTAAGCCTCACTACAAATTATAACTACACCTGCAAATCACAAAGATACTTTTGTGAGCACAGTTCTCCAGTAGGTCTCTTGCTGCTTATGCCTAATGTACTTTTCTCTCGACAAAGCTAAGCCCCTTCAGGCCCACCTCAAATGTAAATCCTAGAAGGGCAAGGTGCAAACACAACCTCTTACCAGGTGTTCCTCTGCCTGTATTACTTCCATGGGGCAACTTCAAGTTTGTTAACTGGGGTCTACACAGGGACAGAATTTGCCTTTCATCCAGCAGCACAAAATTTACATCTGTAAGTAGGAGAACATGATTCAATCTTTGCCTCCAACTAACAGGATTCAAATTCACATTTCCCATACCTTGGCAGTTTGGTTAGATGAGCTTCCAGTCTACAGTATGACTACAGCCAATGATACAGACGTTCCTTATATTTGGTTCACAAAGCAGTCCTGTTGTTGCAGTCTCAGGATAATGCAACATACTTATTGCTATACTGGTGAGTTTGGGAACCTTGCTGCAGGCAGGTCTTTTCATCTCTCCCTGTTGAAACTTTTTCCATTTTGCATTAAATATTTAAAGATTCAGTAGACCTGACAGAAAATACTGAAGAGACCACAGCTTCTTGTTCTAATTGGTAGAACACAGAAGAACAGAAAGACCTGAATAGCAATAGTTCCAATTAACTTAAATGTTCATCATCTTACCATTCCAAAGGAAGCGGGGGATGTGCATTTTCACATAATCAGACAGAATAAGGAATTTAATTGATACTCTACAGCCAAGGCCTGTATTCTAATCCTATGTTTTAGATCAAAAGGAGACAGCCATTGCTACTAGCATAATTTTGAAAGAAAGGATTCAATTGTGACATGCTTTTTAAAGAAACCATTTCCACACTCATCTTTGCAAGACAGAGCTTGACCTACCAAGCTACGGTGTTCAAGATTCCAATATCCATTTGTCTATTTGTTTTTGGTTTGCTGATGTAGGCTATTCACACTGTGGATACTGTCTTTGCAAGTACCGTAATCAGATACGTAACTCATCCCATACTTTATTCAGGAAGTCTAAATGCCTAAATTAGAACTGAGTTCTGCAATGGAGACAAAGCACCTAGGCACAGAACACTTCTGTAGTTAAGTTCTCCTTAATCTCTTGGTTTCAAATTCTAAGTAGGTTAACCAGGGAAAATACGTTTCATTTTATTTAACGTTCAAGAGATGCCTGTCAACAATCAGCAAAAAGGAATAGAAGAACCCAGCAACAAGGGAAAATGTAACATGCAACTATATGACACCGTGTCACAGATACGTGCCCCAATGAGGTGGGAAGCATTGTTATTTGTGCAAAACTCAACGACTTAAAAAAAAATTTCTCCTTTTACACTGGGAGAACATTGAAGACTCTTATATTCATGAGCAAGAGAATATGGGGGGATGGAAAGGACCAGGAGAAAAAGAGAGGTCCTACTACAATACTTAGTGGTGTGTTAGAAGAGCTTCAGCCTGGCAGATAAAGGTTCAAGCTCTTACTCATCAGCTTTATACATCCCAAATGAGGCTCCAATCAGTAGCCAATAAGCTGTTCTTGGGTGGATCTCTAACAAGATATCCTTATACTGAGAGAGTATGAATCTGAATACTGACTGACTTAGGAATTTAAACCTACATCTCTCACATCTCAGTGCCGTAAAGGGAAGATGAATGTCAGCTCAAGGTCTTTGTCTGAATTAGCCAAGAGGCCCCTTAGCATCTCCCAGTAAGCATCCCTGACCAAGTCTATTTCCTGCTCAGGGGTTGATCTCATCTCACTCTTCTCTAATTTTTAATCAGAAATTCCACTCCAGACGGAAGAAATTTTTTCCTAACAAAAGTTTGGCTGAAATCAGCAGATTCAGTAAAAGTTTCTCATAAAAATATTATTGACAAGCTTAGCTACTCAGAATTTCCTGATTACTTCTACTGTTAACCCACAACACCAGTACACCCTGCACTGAATGACACTTTATGATGTACATGTATTTGGCAGTTTTCTGCAAATCTACTCAGTGATCAAGCTGCTCTTCACGTAGAAAAACAGTAAGTGCTTGGAAAGACATAGGACAGGTTTGCATTTTTTGTAACATATCACATATTTCTGTATTTATTTTTCAGGATCCAACACATGAATAAAGAAAAAAATTAAAAAAGAGACAGATGTAATGTGACCAGAAACTAGCTTTCTAAAGATGCCAGTTTACAGCTAATCTCTTATTCAGCCAACTATTTTTAAAGTTGGGAAACAGAAACAAGGTTTCAGCTACAAAAGTCCTTTCAAGTCTGAAATAGATGTACTTGTAGTACCTACAACCACTGCCTTACTTTAGTCTTTAGATCATCATGACTACAATGCTATATACTCTGGAAAGAAAAGATACAATAATTACAATTATATTTTATGTCAGAAGGATAATTCAGTAAGGTCTACCCTCACATGTAGAGTACCAGAAAACAACAGAACTTACAGGTGCTTTTCTTGCCAGCAAATCTGCATATACAATCACAAACTTCTGCATTATGACGACTTCTCTCATGATTTTCACAATGAAAGTGTTTCAAACATTTGTAAGAGGGTGAACCACATTAAGCTCAAAAGAGATCACATGCCAAATGCTAGACTAGGATTTGGTCACTACAGGAAATCATTCTCTCCCATTCTCAAAGAGTTAATGTTTTGGCACAGTTTCTGGGAAATAGATTCTGCTGAATGCACCACAGAAGCAAAGGCCTGGCTGTCTGAGGGAGTCCCTGCTGACATTCAGCTGCAGCCCACGCAAAGCAACTGAAAAAAGGGCTAATGTCAGGTGTCCAGCAGGGCTGTGATGAAACAGAACTTGCTGATTCCAGAAATGCTACATATTCCCTGTAAGATGGATCAGGGGCTTCAAAACCCTTATTTAAATGGAAATGAATGGGTGATTTTTATAATGTTTAGCTTAGATAGAAAATACAGCTACGATTTTAATAAGATTTAATTTGTGACAAAGAAAGAGACTTGTATTTTAAAGACAACCATACATTGCATTATCTCTGAGACAGCAGAAGGGCAAGATGGTAAAAAAGCACTATAGATAAAGAGCTTAAGTTGTCAGTAATACATTTGTCAGCTGAACTAGACTCACACAAAATGACTCATTTGGTTTAAGGGGGCAGTGTGCAGCAGCCTAATTCCTTCGCCCCTGTCTGTACAAAAAAAACCCAACCCAGAAGCAACCCAGCAGGAATTAATTTTAACTCCAAAAGTAAGCAGATCAGAAACCTAATAAACCTGTAGCCACAGAAGAACCAAAACTGCAATGCAATCACCTCATACTAAATGTACAGGTACCTCCATGAAAAAGGCTGAAAGGTAAAACAAAATAAATGCAGTACACCAGTTATTCAGTGGTAAATGTCCACATGAAAGATTTTACCTACATGAAGCAGCTTATCTTACAAAGAAAAAAAGTAAGCTATTTATATTTTCAAGTAATAAAGTATGTATATGGGCAGTTTCTATAGAATACCTGATGTACAGTAAAATAGGCAAACCTAGTAAACTTCTGAAAAACATCAGTTTATCCATCAGTTTTTGAACTATGAATATAATTCTAACAGTTTTCTGGCTTCCTAAGGGATGAACCAATTTGAGCTCTACGGCAGATATCACAAATGATGTAGTAGGCAATAGAAGACAAAGGAAAATTATTTCTGAAGTCATACCAGTTAGTCCCAGCTACCATGTGTCTGAATTTCAACAGGTACAGCTACATTAGTAGTTTAGCATGCTTCAAAAACTTTTTCTCATGCAAATCTTCCTAGCATCTACTTTTCACACCCTTTGAGTGTCAGCATGCTATGATCCTGGAGTGCAGAAACTGGATTCTTTTGAAGTGCCCCTCATCTTTCCTCAGAACAGGCATTTTGGGATTAGGGCAAATGTTTAGAATTTCTCATCAGAATCGACAATTTCCATACTGATTTTAACCTCTATTTCCCACTAAGCTGTCCAAATTGGGTTAGCATTACACTACTTAAATATCATGTTTTATTTATATACAAATATGAGCTTTGATTATTTGCTCTTACGCTGCTAAAGAAACAAAGAGTCCTTACATATATGCAGTTTCACACACTGCAGTAAGATAATTCTGTCTCCCCTCTCTGCCAAACACAAACTTGTTTTGTCACAAGTTGTGTGGATAAAATGGATCCTCATGTAAGCGGTTTCTGCAAAAAAAGTCAACACACAAACATCAGACTGATCTATACTCAGGCCAGCCAACTTGTAGAATTCAATCTTATGTGATTTTGCACGTCTATACAACACACACCCAACATCATCCACAGTATAGATTACTTCTACACGTTGCATCTGTGGAATAGGTGCTTAAATGCCAAATTTGGCTTTTGTGAACCTCTCATCCCATGAAAGTAATTAGAAATTATTATGGTACTTGAGGGAAGGAAAATTTTAACATTTACATATGCATAAATGTCCAGTATTTTCAAATTAATAGCATCTATATGAAACATGACTCATTTTGTTAATAGATTAGGATCTTCTCTGCAAAAACATATTCTTATTAGTCACCTCTATTAGGGAGGTCAGCAAATATATCTTTCCATTAGCTGATGCAAGGAATCAATCCAAGATAAGAGGTGCTCTGCTACACAACCCTTGACCTTGTGTTCAGTATTTTCCACAATATGAGCATACATCAACACTATGCTCTAAAAAGGAAAAATAGCTGATGATTGATAATGAAAGAGTACTATACAAAAAATCAATGCACAAGAAAGCTGTTGACTACTTTATTCACATCACCTTCCCCTTTCCACACCCCTCCCTCCCCCCCCAATGTAAACCTTCTTGTATACTAGTTGGTTTGGAAAGCTTACAATATAAATCTCAATGCACATGTGCATGGGTCCCACAAGAATATTTTAACTGAAATATTTTGAATAACTGCATCTGTATGCATAAACCCTATACCTCTCACGTAAGGTAGGCATGATCTTTAAAGCTTTTTGAGTACCTCAAGCTTGTGACTGCTGAGGACCTAAGAAATAATTACAAGATAGGCTGCGATACATAAATTGGTAATATTTCAAAGAATTAGTTTTAATATAAAACAGTAAGCTTTTCAACTTCTGTTTGCCCACAGCAATATAATACTTTGTTCTTCCTGTCAATCTGGAATGCAGCATAGTGGCATCCTTCACCTGCAAGCAACAGTGGAAGATACCATGAGCTACCCAATATTCAGACTATGGATTGATGACCATGGCAGTAAGTGTTCTTTCCAAACTTGTGCCTCCAGAAATTGAGTTACTCTTCAGATAAGATATCAAGACCTATATATTTGAGATATATATTTGGCTGCTCAGCTGAAGAAATGAATTATTTTCTAGCCCCATCAGACTGAACTGTAAAACCTGGACAGTAGCCCACCAGCAATCTGAAAACACCGAAATTTACTGACGCTTTGTTTGTTGGCTTTTTTAAGACATTTTCTTGAGGAAGAAAAGCATCAGATGACCAGATATGGCTATAAATGTGAGAAGACTGCACGAAGGACTTGATCCTGTCAAATAAAACATGTGACATTCAGGATCTTATAAACAACATATGGCTGTACTGTGACACATGGAAAGTTCTTGCCAATGGAGTCTTTGCACAATGTTCAACCAAGGCAGAGAGATAACCAACAGCAAAAACTAGCTGCTGCCTCTCAGCTGCACAGATCATACGTAGAATGAGGCTTTGCCAGCCTGCTTATAATTTCCCTTGTGTTGATTAGATGGTAACCTTGCAAGGAAAAAGTCATCTTAGGGAGATGACTACAGAGTGTGGAGGCCCTGTATGCCCAACACCTCATCCCACTGTTTCACAAGCAGATGGGACCAATTTGGCTATGTCATGGTAATACTTTCATTCTTGCTTTACTTGTTCATAGCCTCTCCAATATGACTTCCTAACTGCTGTCTATCTCATGTATAATTTTAAGCATTGCATCTTCTCACATTTGCCATATCATCAATTCTTCAGGGAAAATAAAACAAGTTTCCTGGAAAAGCATTTGCATGTGGTTTTCTTGTTTTAAGCCACAATAAGGAACAATTGCAGACTTTCATACTCAATTGGCCCAAAATCCAAAAAGGCTTAAAATGATAGCTGAAACAAGAGCAGTACCCAGGTACATCCTCAGCCACTGCAGAGGACTATAATTTGTGCACTGCTATATACAGGAAAAAAAAACCCTCAATCATTGTCCCTTCTTGAAGTTAGAAGCATGGGCTTTTTTAGAGTTATTAGTGCACAGCAGTGAGCCACAATGTCAGTAATCATTTTAAGTCTATCTTGCAAGATTAGGGCTTGAAGTTCTCACAAGCAAGTCAAGCTCTTGCCAAATGGAAGATATGCATCCCTTCCATCTCCATAACTTTTCTCATTTTCTTTGAAATGTAAGGAGGAAGAAAATAGAAATACATTTTCAACAAAACTTACAATAGCAGCAACCATCAGTGAGACGCCACTAAGCCTTTACAAACCTGTGGCTTTTTGACATGATACATGTTATCTTCTCAGCTCTCTGCCATGAAATATTGGCTACACACACAAAGGAACAGACTTGAAAATGGGTTTTTTTGGATACATCAAGTGTCTTATGCTGAGTATAGTTTTGGGAAGACAGGCAGATCAAATGTGTTACTGGAATTCCAGGATAAATTTAGAATATGGCTGCAGTAATCATTGTCCTGTGAAAGAACATATAAAAAAACTCTGATCAAAATGTTCTGACACTTACCCTCATGCTGAAATGACAGCAGCACCTTTAACAGCAAAGCAGGACACGGCACATTACACTAAGTTCCAAAGGAGCTTTCTGTGACCTTTATGAGGCAACACAATACCCCCTTGAGGGAGTTCAAGAGATAAGTGACAGGAAAGCATGAAGAGGAACTTGGATAGCTCTGGAAATGAGGAGGCCTAGCACAACCTAACTGAATTAAGAGGCATTCAAATTTCTGCTAGATGTATCATGACAGTGATAGATACTAAGCTCACATGTTGCTTTAGAAGTACAAAGTCAAGGATTTTCATTATGAAAATCTTTACTGGATCCTAGAATGTAATGAAAATACCTAAACAGAAAAGTTTTTCCATTCATAAGACTGGTTCTTCCCTGCAGACATTTTTATGCTAGTTATGAGAATTTTGAAAGCAAGAGGCAATTCCCCCTGGCAGCAGTGCTCAGTCACCCAACACTCAAGCCATCAGGTGAAGTTGGGCTCTTAGAATACATCAGAAATGCATCTGATCAGAATGTGAATCAGACAAGCTAAAATGTGTATCTGCAATAGGACTGACAGCTAGAACAACTTTTGTCAGTGAAAAGCTTTAATACTGTCCTGTCTAACCTTGCACATCACTCTAGGCATCAAGGGAATAGACATAAGAACATAAAAGAGATCCGAGTTCATTGTAATGAATATAAAACTATCTAACACAGAATAGTCTTGCATTGCCCATGGATCAAAATGGACAGTAGGTATAGACTGTGTTGGTAAAATCATTCAGGGTAAATCTGTCACTGAACAAATACTGGCTCTTGATAAATCTTTTCAGGAACTACTTACTCATGAATCATTACTACATGGTCATTCAAGCAGTATGTCATGCTGTTAGGCTTCTTGCAGAGCAATGACTGAACTCCCTTGCTTCTTTATATACCAAACTGAGAATACATAACTGTTCAAGATCTGCAAAAATAGAGACAAAATCGATAGAAACGCTGTACAATACAGTCTTTTGGTTCTGGTTCAAGTGCATTTATGCAAAACATAACGTAACCAAGTGCTCTGCATTTAAAAATTATTCAGAGAAGCATCTTAATCTGTTGATGTATCTGTATGAACAACTGTCAAGACAGAAAGGAGAACGGCGTTCCCTGTTGTGAGTTCGAGGCATCAATCCACCAACTCTAGCAAGAGCTTAAGCACGGCTGAAGCTGTGTCTGAACACAGATATTAAAATCAGAGCTACATGTTTTATAAGAGTCTGCTAATTCAGAACTAAAAAAAAAATTGAAAAGGACCTGTAGCATTGAAAATCTGGAAAGCTCATTTGTCTACTGTTACGCATTTCATTTCAGGGAAACAGAACAAGGTAGTTTCTGAAGCCCCAAATTCTCCTCATCATCTGTTGGGTATGTTCTGGGACACCCTCCTTCCAATCCATCTCGGTGCAAGGCTGAAGGGCCAGCGGCCATACTTATCTAAATGCAAAGTTTAAGGCACGCTTCAAAACAACTTTCTGTGCTTTCCCTGAGAAAAAATCCCATATGCTCCCCCTCTTCCCACACCCCTTTCTTGTGGCTTTTGCAGACAGTACTCATTCGTCAGGAAACAGACCAAAAGTTAAATAAAAGTTAAATGCAGCAGAGTCCAGCTTTTTCTCACTCAAATGGATGCCTAGATGAGCTTTACTAGACAGAAGACTTGTACACGTAATGAACACAGAAACCCTGAACATATTACTAAGAAATCACCCCACAATCCTGAATTTCCTAATCCTTGCATTCCTTTTAGATTTCACCTAACATTAACATATGTTTTACTCATCATTAAAACAGTCCGTTGGTAACACTGCGTTGAGATACTTTTGCTATGGAGATTGTCAGCAGACAATTTACACACTCAGGACCAAAATGAAGTGCCCCAAATTTTTGATCTACACACTAGTCCAACAAATGGAAAGCAGAAATCCATTATGCCCCCGAATCTGTCTCTCTGTTTCTAGCTATGCGCACTTCTACAATTTTATTTTTTTCAAGCATTTATTTCAATTTATCCAATTTTCACAATAGAACACCTTTTATGTCTGAACTTTAAATTTCATAGATTACCTGCCTTAGTCACATAATTCTTTTTAACTCATCTGCACACAAAATAAAAGCCACTTTTGAAGTTCGGCATTCCACTGCAGTCATGGTTTTGGGGTTGGGATTTTTTGGTCGCAGCTAGTAATTTGTTCATTTTTTTAATTCTGATTTTGTTTTCTGATAAAAACCTCATTAAAAATCCTGAAATATATTTAATAAATGTAAAAGGATATCTGGTAACATGATATATTGCTCTAAAAATAAAACCGCATTATTTGATTAGTTTTACAAGGAAAGGACAGGGCAGCTCCTCTTGATTAACCTATAATGAACAATTCAAGGGAAAAAAAATATCAGAGGCAGTTTAACTGTTTTCATTTAAGTCACAGCAGTTGAAAAAACAGCGAGTTATTAAATGCCTTCAAATGGTAAATCATGCAGAATAGGTGAAAAAAAAGCTTAAAAACAAATCATCAGTACTTGAACTAGTGAAGAGTGATTTATAAACTCAAACTGCAGCTACTGTCAGAAGAATGGAATATATATAATAGCGAACTAAAACAACACAAATGTAATCTTTCCTTAGTCAAGATTAAAATAAAATAATTTTTAAAGAAGCTGTGGAGAACAGCTAAGTAAATAATGCAATCACATTGCTTTCAGTCAAAAATCATGATCATATCACTCTCCCACCATTGCTTTCCTCGAACCTAGATTATCAATCCTTCAGGCAACAACTGTCATTTTGATGTTGTATGTGCTGGTGTTAACAACCAGAATAATACAACACCAACCCTTAAACACAACCACAATATAAATAGTGAATCACACTGTTAAAACAGAAAAGGATTGAGAGCAATAAATAATGAATCAATAAAAGCTTTCATGAAAGCATTACCGTTCTCATGGTCTAAAGGTCTGAGCACAAGATTTGTATGGAGAGGTGGTAACTTTACCAGCTGATAAACAGAAAACAGCTTTCAGCATAGGAGTCCTTCTTTAGGCTTTGCTGGTTTTGTATTAAATCTTTGAAATTACATAAAAGCAAATGACAAGTACAGTGAATTAATTTTGACTATGTACTTCAAAACCAATATTTTATCTAGTCTATGATTTTTAGAATTCAGTATTGGTTTACTGCATATTATATTTTTTTCCCATGTCATGCCCACAGCTATCTCCTCACTATCCCACAGACAGTTCTCTCACAGGAGTTAGTTACTGTAATGAACTCCCTCCATAATATGCACCCCCCTTATCTACAGCTACCAGCCAGATTTTTTTTTACTGAAACTGGGTAGCATTACTCAGTGCAAAATTTCTCAATTTATTCTCAACTTGAAAGTTGCTGCTTCTGTCCCTTTTCCTTCCAAAAAAAAGAGGGTTTGAGTCCACAAGTTTGTTTGCTCTTCTTTTGGCTACACCATTTAATCCAGTAAGAAGTTTTACTTCTCTACAAGCCTTGCTGTGGTAATCAGCTTCTCCTTGCAGATGTTTTTTCCCCTCAAAAAAGGGGAAGGTATTGTCATACAGATCATCAGAATACTTTATTGTACCCCAAAAAAGTTGTACTAGAGTAACACAGACATGAGGAGTACAACTTTATTACAATGTCTAGCATCTATTTTAAGGTAAATACAATAGTTCAAGGTTGTTGCTAATATGAGGTTTCTTTCTGAGTTCTCTTCTGAAAAAAAAAAAAAAAATTCCTTGAAACATATCTGTGTATTATTGATATAATAATGAAGTAACAGGTATAATGGCACCCAGACACTAAACATACCTTAATTTTCCCAGAAGACAGTCCGATAGCCTTACTAGAACATTTGATAAATTATTTTGAGGAAGAATTTAACCCTCAAAATCTATTTGCATCATCCTCCTTGCACCAGAAGTATCCATGACTCACTGTTGACACCAGGCAGTGGCATGATACAATAACCTTCCTGTGCTTCTCAACTGCTAGGACTGGCAGTGACTCACCAGCAACTTCACTCAGGCCAAGATTTCCCGTGATGCAGGCTTCTGTGCACACCACTTCTTCAGTAGCCTTGCTTACCCTCTCAGTTTCACACATCCAACATCCACAGCCAGGTAATAAAGATGATGTCCCATATCTTGCCTCTCTTACATAAAAGCAACTGTATTTATTCACCTCAAACAAAAGCTTTGGCTACATACTAACACTACTAAAGTAAATGAAAAATGCGATTCAAATCTCAAAAAAGACTAAGACATTTATGGATTCTTTTATTTCTCTCCTTCCTCATAGCAAAATTTGTATTAGGGACCACAGTTCAAAAGAAAAACCCTTGTCTTAACCAACTGCATTTAAAGTTTTCAATGAAAAGTTTCAAGGAGTTTCAACTTTTTATTGGTTTTTCTGCTCTAAAGACATTTGCAGCGATAGGAATATATCATGAACAAGGAGTCACTAAAAGTAAAAAACTGTGCTGCTACAGTGTCTTAAATGAAAAAGTAAATATTCTTGGTTAAGTGATTTTAGGAGAAGAAAATACAATTACCCCAAATTAGTCTGACAGAAAAACTCCCTTTATTTCTTAAGAAAAAGTAACACAAGGACCTTGACTCCCTCACAACCAACAGATGGTTGATTTAATTATATAAAATAAATAGATAACAGTTGAGTAATGAATCCAAAGCTGAACCAATGACTCCATTGATGCACTGAATCCATTTATTCACTTCCACAGCAGAGTTCAGAAGGCAAGACTGAAATTTGAGAAGAAAGCTCTTCCTTTCCAAAGATACAAATAATAAAACTAGAAATAGCTTTAAAATAAAGCATTTTTCTATAAATTAGTGTAGAAAAAAATACATTGGCAAAGAATGATTTAGTAAAAAAAAAAGTTCAAAAAATTAAAAAATTTAAAAGATGCTTTTGACAAAAATGTGAATTTCCAGAAGCAGCTGCTTACATGAGAAAAGGTACTACAACATCCTCTCAGTTCCTGTTTACCTACTAAACCTTAAGAAACTGTCCTACATACATATGCTTCAGCCTTATCATTTATTTTAGAAGTATTTGTAATATAAGCACATTGTCCATGTAGAAGTAGTACTCCTCAGTCGCAACACTGGCTATAACTCAAAGGAACAAGAAAGTACAGAAAAAGCCAAAGGTTTAGAAGCCAGTTTCTTGGTTTCAGTATCAAAATCAACTCTAGAAACCATAGATAAAGCTCCTTAAAGAACAGAAGGACTCTTGGGAAGTACTGAAAGAAGTTCCTATGTAGGTCCAGAACAGATTAAAACAGTATTTCCAGAAAACCTACCTCTTTTTTTCAAGGAGCTTGATCATACTGGAAAATCAACACGAACCATTAGCCTCACACTGGACTTCCCAATTCTGGCTGGTGTAGAAGCTTTCCTGAAGAAATCTCCTCAGCCTTAGTCCCTACTACTCTTGTACGGGAGATTTCAGTAACTCCTCTTTTACTTAAAATGAGTCTAGTAACTACACAATGTGGTCAGTAAGAACAGAGACAGACAAATCATCATATGTTACCATCTATTTACAGAAGAATGATCCAAAAAAACTGCCTATAGGCAGTTTAAGAGAAGAAACATCACAGTTCTGAAAGCTGAACCCCCAGTTGAGTGTTTGATGAGTATAAAGACACAATGAGTTCAAGATTCCTCTACCTGATTCTGTTTTGTCAAAGAAGAGGTAAGGGCTAAAATACCATGCCACTCCTTGCCAAGAAAACTGTATCAATACTAAAATTTTTATTTAATAACTACGCCTTTTATTAGCAGGAACTTTCTTATGCTCCTTGCCAACACAGCTCTGCATGTAAAGTTTTAAGAGATGACTAATCACTATTAGCAATTTTTTGCACTGAAGCACTGTCTAAAGCACTCAAGGCAGAGACTGTTAACCCTAACAGAACCTCATAAGTACAAACCCAGTCCCTCCATTTCCACCACTTGTTTTATGAAGGACCTCCACACTCCTCCCAGCCACCGTCTCCTCAACTGCATATTGTACAAATAAGATGAGAGCTCCATAGAGGTAGGTAAGACATAGAGGAGGTGAACAGAAATACAGACTGGACGTTTCAAATAATGTCCATTCATAACATTCCTGCTTTCTTTAAATGACTGTCCATATATATCATCACACTACAGGTGACTGCATGCAGTATCTGCCTATTGAATGGATTATCAGAGAACCCAAAGACCGTGGACCGTTAAAAGCTTTTCTGTTGGCTGGACACTTCAATTCATGCTTAACAAATGTACAAATGGAAGTCCACTTGCAGCTCTGTGGGTGTCCCAAAGGATAATTTCTCTGAAATGGTACAGAGAGAGTTTGTCCCCAGACTAGAAATTGTACATGTTTATAACATGTCCTAAGATAGTAACGCAGAAGAACAAACTCTGAAGAGAAGCTATCAAACCCAGAATCTTCCCATCAGGGAAATAACAATGAAAAAAATGCATGTTTTCAACAAGGCCATTATACATAAATAAGATTATGAAGCTCATTAGAAGGTAGCCTGTGTAACACTGTCTTTGGTAAGGATGAATGGGAAATTTTGAAAACAGCTAAAGGATAATCCTCCACAAAAAATGCAACTCAAACCATATGGGCTACAGGCTTTGTACAGATATGTACAAAGTTCAAGTGTATACTGAAGGAACAAGGTAGTGGGGAAAAGAGGATCAGTTCTCAAGTGCCTGAATTTCTACAATCCTGTCTGCGGAGATAACAGCTATTAAGATATCCACTCCTGTGGACAGATATAGAGAAGAATACGATAACCTCAAAGGTTAGTCTACTCTTAATACTTGTTTCATGATCCGTTGTGGGTTTGTGTCACTGACTTGTGGGATCCACGAATGAACAGCCCAAGATGACAACTTCTTTAGAAGAAAAGTATCAAAGGTTATTTATTTACTCCAAGACTACTGTTATTTCATAGCTGAATTCCATCTGGATGGTAATCAAGAGTCAGTAAGCAGCTACATTCAGTTAGCACTGTTTAGATATTTGTATCAAATACATTTGCTAATGAATAGACTGAATAAATAAAAAAAAGTTCAGGGCATGGAGACACTTACCAGGTGCTAAATCATCAAAATACACGTAGGGAGGAGTATCTCTTACTGAGTCAATCAGTTGATTAACCAATCCAGAACAAGAGACAACATCTGGTCTAAAAAGCAACACTTACATCCACAAGAAAATGAATGGTGCTTATTTTAGTCAGAGCAGAACTTCTTTGGAAGTTCTAAATAAATTTCTGAATGAAAGAATCAGCAAAGGGAAAATTTCGATCTGTCTGGACAGCACAGAAAACTTCAAAAAGGCAATCAATTATAAAAACTAATGCTACACCAAGATGAATTTCTGCTTAGTGCATGCAAACTGAGGCATCAGGGATGCAGAGACAAACTACCTAATGAAGCACATCTCACCAAAAGGTAGGTCTTCAATGTACCGCTGGATGTCTTGGTGAAGAAGATGTAGGGTGGAAGAGCTTTGAGATTCAGCTTTAGCGTAAACAGATTAAGAAGGTTTCTCTCCTAATTCTGTGTGTTACTCTTTCATAAGCCATTTATAATGGTGTTATATCACATTTATTCACAACATTTATTTAACTTTTAACAAAGCATTTTTGAAGTGTCTTAGAGGTAGTTTAGTTACAGATCAGGCTGTAACAAACTGGTAAACAGAACACTGTTTTATATAGGAATTTAAGTAGTGTTCAGCCCTTAGCACGCTGCTCTGAGCATCCAAATGACAACTACGTGCTCTTACAGAACATGGACTAGATTGAGAGCTGGAAGAAACATCTTCCAAAGAGCAGTGATAACAATGAAGGTTCTCCAGCATGAAACACAGCACTGAAGAACTTACCTAAATAGACAGTGATGTTTCCTGAGAGCTGGTCACAAATACTGTGAAAGAACATCTTGACACAAGAATGAAAGAAAACTGAAGTCCTAAAGTGACTGCTAAAAAAACTTGGATGAAGCTATCAGGCCAATGTTCTTGAGATTGGTTTTAAAATCATAAAGAGAAGGACCTTCTGAATAACAGACCTGCCCAGCAACCCACAGAAAACCTTACTTCTTCATGTTACCACTAACATATGTATGCTTTCCTATCATTCATAAAGAAGAAAGAAGAAGCCTCTCTGGAATTTTGAGACAATCCTACTATAACGTTGAGTAAACACACTATGAGATGTAGATGTTCCATCTTCCTGCACTTCAAGTTCTTGAAAAGGAAAGCTGTCCATAAAAGCAATAGTCAAGACATCTGCATGAAAAGATGAAGGTTCCAAATCCAGGAGTACCTCAGTCATGCCAATACAACTGAAATCATATCAGACACAACCCACATTAGGTTCTGCAACACCCTAGGGTCCTGCAGAATATAGACACGTCAGCTGGTTAGACCCAAGGAACAGTGAATCTCCAGACAATCCTGGAAATAGACTTGCTGTGGAACAGAAGAATCAACGTTATTCTCCTGGATCTCAAGGAGACTGATCTCAGGTCCTCCCTAGATGTCAAATGGGAGTCAAAAAAAAAAAGAAAAAAAATAGCACCCAGTAATGGCATCCTGAATGCTTCAGTCAGGATGTATCACTTAAAATGTCTTATCAAACAACTAGGTTAGCTAGTGTTCCCTGCAAGCAGATTGCCAACCAATTATAGATATGCCAGAAACTAGTGAACCTCCAAGTGTACAAGAGGAGGAATTTGAATCCTCTTTATTTACTGAAACTGTTTTAGTCATCTTAAGTCATCACCTGCACTTGATGCCTTAGGACAGAGAGAAACCCATGGCATGTTTTCCAAACTCCTTTTGCCTTGAGCACATTTATGCAAGACAAGCATCTTTAGCAGACCAAAAGTGCCAAGTAATATGACATGACCTGGCAGGAGGTCAAATTGCTTGTTTCTTTGACACCAGTAAAAAGTAGTATCCTTTTACAGGATGTACAATGTGATTCTGACTGTATGGTACTTCTGTAGACTGATAGGAGAGGTCCGTTAAAAGGGAGGGTGAGAAAGAAGCAGGATGTTATATACATGACTCTCAGTATCCAGCTGACAGGAATCCAAGACAAAGGCATTTCAGCCAGACACATGACTAATGAAAAGTGACTACTGAAGGGGGACAGCGACTGAGGCAAAATGAGTCATGTGCTTCTCAATGAATGCTCAAAACATGCCAATGAGAGAACACAAACTGAGCAAGTGGCTAAGTTGTACCTGGTAGCCTACATATAAAGATACTCAAAAGATGACATTTAGATACACTGTAATGTATTTAAAAGGCTAAAGTAGGAGACAAGGTTGGCTCCTCTATGCAATAGGCTGCATAGCAATATCTGCCACATCTAAAACTGCTTCACGAGAGCAAGACTTCAGCTTGGACTTATTTATGAGAAGCTATCTGAGCAGGGGAATCATCCAGCAGTGCTTTGAGCTGATCCAATTGAAAGTAAGTATAAATAGGTCTGAAGAGCTTCATATGTTTTATAGTCCTACGCAGGATAATGCTAGAAGAGAGGGTTCCCCCTCCACTCATAATACATCACATATCTTATGATCCATACTGGTATGAATTGTAAACCTAGTGAATTCCCTTTAATTTCACCACTGCAACAAAATAATTCAACGACAGATGTGAAAAAATAACTTTTACTTCAGTGTCAAGATTTAAACATGCTGATCCACTCAAGGCCATATGGAAGCAGGAATATTCCAGAGGGAAAAAGCCAGTTTCGGCATTGTCTGGTAAAGCACACAATTTAAAGAAAATGTGCAGAATAGGTCACAGCACTATGGAGGGAGTGAGAAAAGGCAGGTTTCTGCACAGACTTTGCTGTAAGTAGGGTCCACTGATGACTTGCCACAACAGATCCATCAGTACTCTAAACAGACATGATAGAGGATACAGAAATCCCCAAGTCCAGGACACAAAAAATGATCTTTATTATTTAATAAGGTCATCAACGCAGGTAGGAATAAGCTGACACAAACACAGAGTAATATTCTCTGCTCCACGTCTTGGGCTTGCTTGTGTACAGGAAGAGATATGAAGGTCTTCAAAGACTGATGGCTGAAGCAGCAAGCTCACTACCCAAAGCATTAAGAACAGAACTGGAGAAGGTTCAGTCTTTTTCACCTGTATCACTTCATTCAAGATGATTGGAAGAAAAGATGTAAAAAGATAATAAACTTGGGTGAAATATCTATGTCTTTTGTGAAAGGAAATCCCCAGTGCTCCAGAGCAGAGGAGTCTAGCAATAGAAGGGAGCTCACATGCAATGGGAAGCCGCTATTTGACAAAAGTAGCAGCTTTGTGCTTTCTATCAACCTTCCTCTGTAGCAGCCATAAATGGAGCTGAAGTCTTTCAAGGTGGAAAGGATCTTCTCTTGATGCCCTGGAAGCGAGCAAGTCTTGGGAACAAGACTGTATGGAGAGACTATCAAAGGACTAAGTTCATGCTAGACTTGTCTATGGGTTGGAGGAGAAACCAGGGTTGAATGTAGATCTCAAAACATTCAAGAACACTCTGATTGAAAGTCAAAGCTGATGCATGTGTCCAGCAAATAATTAAGCAGTCTATCCTCTCTTCCTTGAAAGGCATTAGACTTGAAGCCTTTGTAAACCAAACATTTCCTCAGGGATCTGGTCTTCCAAGAAAACGTAAGTATTTGGCACTCCTGCTGGGCAAGGGCATAATGGATGCCATCTAAAA
>VYXH01003312.1:781590-805101 GCA_013397275.1 Burhinus bistriatus
GGAGAGGAGAGGAGAGGAGAGGAGAGGAGAGGAGAGGAGAGGAAGAATGACTTAAAACCAGCTAAAAAGCATAAAAGCTAAGTCTATGCACGGCAAGCTGTTGCTCAGTCCTGTACCACTAAAGATACTATATCAGCCGCATACTTCAGAAATGCACTACCTATTTCTTTTATACTTTACAGATCCATAAAAAAATTGGTCAGAACCTAGCCCAACCTCCCACTTAAAGCACTGTTAGTAACAACACTAGATCAGGTCAGCTCCTCTCAAATATTTATCATTATTAATATCTTGTGCCATAACCTGCAAATTAGCAACTTCATATATATCCCAAGCTTTGACGTACACCAATCGAATTTTCCTTTTAGTTTGTTTAGATAGAAAATAATCTGTATGACATTTGTGCAAAGATAGACAAAAATTTCAGTCTTGGTCATATAGACATGCAGTAATTCAAGCTATAATTCCAAATCCTGTATGTACTGCTTATATGTAATAATATTAATCAGAGCATATTTCTGTTCATTAATAACTATTCAAGGTAATTGTAATAAATTAAAGCTTTAACCTACAGACCTGTATTACAAAAGCCTATAACATAGCAGAATTGCCTCCACCTTAAAAACCACCAAGAATTCTCACAGATTATAAAGAGTATGGAAGTGGCAAAACTTTAGAATACTGAGTATTCAGATTCAGTTACTTTTCACAATTTATCTTGATTAAAATTAAACCAATGCAAGAGAAATGAGCAAAAATACTACATGTCAAATGTTCACAAAACCCTAGCAACAGCAGTATCTAAGTCCAAAAAAACTAGAAAAAGAAATAAGTTAATAAAGATTTATGCTTTCTAGACCACAACAATGCTGCACTTTTCACCAAAGATCAATAGTACCACATCTTTCAATGCAGCATCTCCTACTTTTGCAAAGGCCTCTGCACTCCCTCGGGCAAACTCATTTCCTTTTCTCTTTTATCTGTTCGGAACAGTAGCCAACTTCTATGCTATGGGAAACAGAAACCAGCTTGGCAAAAGACAGGTTTAACCAACCTAACAGGCAACAGCTGAAAGGAAAAAAAAAAAATTTAAAAAATCATTAGTTTACTAGAATAATGATCAGCAATGTTGGGATTTGTAGGAATGTATGTGCCCATAAACAAGGTAGCGCAAAAGGGAAGTTATACAAGCTTCAATACTGAGAGTCAAATCATTATAAAACATATCAGAAGAGATCTTTGCTTTCCTTCAACTAACATTTTAAGGCTTCTTGTCATAGATTAATATAAAGTGCCTAAGACCTTGCTGCTCTTTCTCCTCCCAAACTGCTTTTCAAGAAATGTTTTCATATGGCAAGTGAACCAACTGAGTTTGTACTGTGGCATGGCAGACTAACTTAAATGAAATCTGGCAGGCCAGGCTATACACAGCTATTTACAGCAGCTCTTGAGGACTGCATACTTCATACCACTAGCTTTTTTAAAAATCTGGCAGCCCAGACTAAGAGTGCAAATAGGATGAAACTGGTCTCAAGGCAGCTGCTTACTAATCAAAGGCAAATATTCCCTCTGCATAAATTCCTATGAGGAAAAAGTTAATTAGTAAGCAATAAGCAATTAAAAACACATACAAAATATTGTTCCATCCTGAGAAGGGTCTGACTCCCACCATCACTGTGACCCTGAAGAAAAACACTGCTTTTAAAAGTTCAGAACATTTCTTCTGAGACACTTTGTACCCAAGGAAGCTGATCTATCCAGTGAATGCACATTCAGAGCAGTAACGGCTATGAGTAATGCCATGTAGATAAGGCATTTGTTACTGCTTCCTTAGTTTTTTTACACCATCTATTGCTTTTCCTATGTATTCCTTCTAACAGTTCTTTTACTCTTCACCCATTTCTCACATGCATATATAAGAACAAAACTCACATATATAGAGAATAAAAAATAAAAATAAAAAGTATGCAGATTAACAATACTGTTTGAGAAATTTTATTTCTAAGAAAATTATGTTCCCAAGCATGTTAAATTTTCCATCCTTCTATTAGGCAGGTATACCTCAGACATTTTTTTCTAAGCCGAGACAGAAATTGAAAAACTTAATTTCTCCTAACCTCATCTATGAGGCATGAAGCTTTATTTCTTCCACAGCTTATGCAAAGGAAGTAGCAGTTACAGAAATATTCCAGTTTTCCACCAACAGAAATGACAAGAGGACTTTGCTAGGACTCATTTGCTTATAAGCACTAACTTAGAATTACTGCGTGCAGTATTTTTGAGTCAAGCTGATTCTGTGAGATTAAGTACTTGGCTGATGGGATTTTTTTATTATTAATTTCTATGTTTTAAAAAAATCCTCATAGCTTCGATTCTAACCCCAGCAAGCTAGTGCCTGAATTTCAGCAGCTGCATACTCCCCACCTACAAACACAAAAAAGGACATTATCAGTTTCTTTGCATATAGATGTTCTGAAACGTACAGTTATTCAGGCTGCCTGGGATTGCAGGTGACAGCTGAAAAGCCTACCACTCAGACTACCACTTAGTGGTAAGCTAGGAAAATGCCTGTATATTAAAAAGCGGAACAAAATTTAAGTTGTTCATGAACTAAAAATGCCATTCACAGCCAAATCACACAAACCCAGGGGAGACCACATGCCCTAAAGACCTCATTCAAAAGCCACACAACTCAACACGTATCTCCATTTCTCTTCTGTTGTCTAACTGGGTTAGAGACACACAAGTCAGGATAGGAAGGAAAGGTTTTGATCACTTGCCCATCAGCAGCTAATATTTAACATGTGGTCAGTTTATCTCTAACTTACCAGACAAAGAAAGTAACAGCTGAAAAGTTTGTACATTTTGTTTAATGTTTAGTCCTGTAATAGGAATTGAAGTGTCATGTCACTAATTAAATTGTATATTTATTTAAAATTCACATGGATATTCTGAAATCTGCATCTAGCAAGTGAAATCTAGACCTCAGTAACAATAGTTATAACTACCTACACGTCCATTATTTTTTTGATGTCTTTTGTTGACTACTGCTCTTCACAAGCATGTCTCTTCTAATTTTCTACCAAGTTGGTAGAGCAAGGTTGACATGAAAGACACATTAACTTTTAGGTCACTCAGTCATATTTAGCAGTTAAAATTGACGGTATGAACACTAAGTGAAAATAACACTAAGTTAGGTCCTTGAAACTCCAGTAAGACATAATGGTATGCATCAGTCCATTTCCAGTGGGTACTTATATTTATCAAGACCTGAAGAGCACTCTGACTCATCCATATGTGTGGAACACACTGATTAAGTTGTTACCAAAACTTACGTTCTACCATTCTACCATGGTGAGTTCCTCCCAGAGAAAGATATTCATAAAGGCAAAAGGGTATCTGCTAGAAATTCAAATCAAGCTTCAGTGTGCAGCACTATTTGACAGCAATGAAATGTAATTACGGAGTCCATTGCTGAAAGAAGCACTCCTTTCCAATTAAATATCAGCATCAGGCTAATAGATCAATCCTTTTCCAGACTGTAATGAACAAATATTCTTCAAAAAGTCTCTGCTGTGACTATGTAGTCACTAAGTTTTTACTGTGGCTTGGTGAATTAGCTGGGAAACGCTTAACGGCATTTGAAGCTCACACATTTACTTTTTCTGCCTTCAAATATAAATTGCCACAATATTTTACCTCTTCAAGTTTGATGTCCTTATGCAGTAAATTGAGACACACAGGTCAGAAATTTTTAATTACTGACGAACCTAACAGATTTTTAAATTTTAAGTCTTGAACAACAAAACTCATACCCAAAGCTAAAGAAATACAGAATTAATAAGTCAGTGGGAGCTAGACAAAGGGAAATGTCTATTCACAAAGTTGCCTTCAATCTACCTCCTGAGACGTATCTGAATAATATTAAAAATAAAATAGAGCAGAGAATATACTTTTAGCCTCAAATTTTTAATCAGTATTTTGAATGCTGTGAAACATTTAGTAAATAAGATGTCACTGTTATTTTTTAAGAGCTCATATATGCCTCTGATGAGATTAATCAAGGAACTAAGTTCTCTGTATACCTGAGACTTAAAACAATACCTGAAAATGATTTCCTAAATAAGGTTTTCTTCTTGCAATATGACTTTCCAGTTAGCTACTTCTAAGCATTTAATGATCAGCTAGAGTAAGGGCTGCAATTCAGAAAATATAGGTTTTAAACATTATAAGCTTTGCTTTCAAAAAACATCTCCAAATTCAAAGCAGAATTTAGTGGAAGCTGTCGAATTTTAGCATTTAACGTGTTAGCCTGAAAGAAACATTAATACCCTTCCAACTCTGAGAAGAGTACCAGTCCAAATTTAAGTCTGCCAGTTCAGGCCTTGACTAGTTTCAGCTCAATGCTATTGACTGAATCAAATGCTCTATACAGAAATTTCTCATGAAGGTAGCTGTGGGTGAAATTTGTAAGTGAAACTGAAAAATAAGACCATTAAAGCTGGTCTGGATTTCATCACAAAAATTTCTCAGCTTTTTCTAGAAATGATAGAAAAGGAAAAATGAACACCCCTATGAGAAGTTCTGAGGAG
This sequence comes from Burhinus bistriatus, assembly GCA_013397275.1. Classification (NCBI taxonomy): domain Eukaryota; kingdom Metazoa; phylum Chordata; class Aves; order Charadriiformes; family Burhinidae; genus Burhinus; species Burhinus bistriatus. Next base: position 786,183 of record VYXH01003312.1, read on the forward strand.
CAGGAAGGAAAGACATCAAAGCCTCAGGCAGGAAAAACACATGAGAAAATGTCATTGCACTACACTGCAGACAAGCTGTCTGTGCAGTGGGTGGGGAACTGGCTGAGAGGCTGCACCCAGAGAGTGTTGGCAAATAACTCCTTTTCAAATTGGCAACCTGTCCCAAGTGGGGTCCCCCAGGGATCGATACTGGGCCCAACGCTGTTTAATGTCTTTGTAAGTGATCTGGATGATGGGATCAAGTGTACCCCAATGAAGTTGGAAGGAAGAGCCACCTTGCAGGAAGACTCGAATAGGCTGGAAGAGTGGGCTAACAAGAACGTTATGAAGTTCAGCAAGGAAAAGTGTAAGGTCTTGCACCTGGGAAAACATAATCCAGGAGTGCAGCACAGGCTGGGATCTACCCGGCTGGGGAGCAGCTCCGTGGACAGGGACCTAGGGGTCCTGGTGGACAATAAGCTCATTATGAGTGAACAGTGTGCCGCAGCAGCAAAGGAAGCCAACAGGATGCTCGGTGGTATCAACAAGCACATCACCAGAAGAGATAAAGAAGTCATTATCCCACTCTACTCAGCACTTGTCAGGCCACGTCTGGAATACTGTGTTCAGTTTTGGTCCCCGCTATACAAAAAAAGATGTGGACAGGCCGGAGAAGGTCCAGAGGAGGGCCACCAAGATGATCAAAGGACAGGGAAGCCTGCCACATGAGGAAAGGCTGACAGAATTGGGTTTGTCCAGCCCTGAGAAAAGAAGGCTTAGGGGAGACCTTATCCCCATGTTCCAGTATTTAAAAGGTGGCTGCAAGGAAGATGGAGACTCCCTTTTTACAAGGAGTCTCATGGAAAAGACGAGCCGTAATGGGTACAAGTTACTCCAGGGGAGATTCTGATTGGACACAAGAGGAAAATTTTTCACAATGCGAACAATCAGCCATTGGAATAATCTCCCCAGGGAAGCAGTGGATTCCCCATCATCAGATACTTTTAAGATTCAGCTGGGCAGGGTGCTGGGCCATCTTGTTTACATGGTGCTTTTGCCAAGAAAGGTTGGACTAGATGATCCTTGAGGTCCCTTCCAACCTGGTATTCGATCTATGATTCTATGATATTTTTAAAGATCCAAAGCAATACTCAGTAGTATACTGTTTATTTTCAGGATCTTATCTTTCTACCAAGGAGAGGGTTTTTTCTTTTAAAATTGCAGACATCTCTCTGAATTCAAACCACAAAGCTGTCCAGCCTAGCTAAATATCATAGAATCATAAAATGGTTAGGGTTGGAAGGGACCTTGAAGATCATCTAGTTCCAACCCCCCTGCCATGGGCAGGGATGCCTTCCACTAGACCAGGTTGCTCAAAGCCCCATCCAACCTGGCCTTGAACGCTTCCAGGGATGAGGCCTCCACAACTTCCCTGGGCAACCTGTTCCAGTGTCTCGCCACCCTCACAGTAAAGAATTTCTTCCTAACATCAAATCTAACCTAAATCTACCCTCTTTCAGTTTAAAACCATTACCACCCCTCATCCTAGCACTACACTCCCTAATAAAGAGTCCCTCTCCATCTTTCCTGTAAGGCCCCCTTTAAGTACTGGAAGGCCGCTGTAAGGTCTCCCGGAAGCCTTCTCTTCTCCAGGCTGAACAACCCCAGCTCTTTCAGCCTGTCTTCACAGGAGCGGTGCTCCAGCCCTCTGATCGTCTTCGTGGCCCTCCTCTGGACGCGCTTCAACAGGTCCATGTCCTTCTTATGTTAGGGGCCCCAGAGTTGGGTGCAGTACTCCAGGTGGGTACAAGATTTCATTTATACTGGTAAACTGTCAAAAGTGAAAGTAACTATAGTAAAGTCACTATTACTCTATAATATAACATCTAGATCACAAGATACTGTAGAGCGGTTTCTCAGTACAGATGTGCCTTCCCTTAGAAAACACATTTTGCTCAGTTATAAACTGGTCAATTGACTGGTTACAAAGTAAATGTTTTACTTGTGTTTAGTATCAATTTATCAACTAGGTTCTGCAACTGCTTCTCAAATCTTTTCCTGTTTCTATATGGGCTCAATAAAATCACAAATGGCATGGAAAAAGATGAGCAGAGAACAGCTGTTCATTGGTTTTTGTAATAAAAGAATCAACAAACATCAAATAAAATTGTTACCTCATAGGTTACAAAAAACACCACATCAGGTGAAATAAAAACTGTGGTGCACGTTGTCACAGGATGACACCAGAAATTTACTCAAATTCTTTCATGGCAATCAGTAACAGTAGTATCTACCTAAACACAAAGTGAAGATAAAATGGGTAGACTTTTTAAGCTACATATAANCCTAGTCTTCCTTTTATCACTGATGTACCTGTAGAAGCTTTTATTGTTGCCCTGGCCAGATTTAACTCTATCTGGGCTTTCCTAACCCAATCCCTGGCTGCTCGGACAATTTCTCTGTATGCCTCCAAGGCTACCTGTCCTTGCTTCCACCCTCTGTAGGCTTCCTTTTTTCTGCTTGAGATTGTCCAGGAGCTGCTTGTTCATCCATGCAGGCCTCCTGACGTTTTTGCCTAACTTCCTCTTTGTTGGGGTGCATCACTCCTGAGCTTGGAGGAGGTGATCCTTGAATATTAACCAGCTTTCTTGGGCCCCTCTTCCCTCCAGGGCTTTATCCCCTGGTACTCTACCAAGCACATCCCTGAGGAGGCCAAAGTCTGCTCTTCTGAAGTGCAGGGTAGCGAGTTTACTGTGCACCGTCCTCGCAGCCCTAAATCCTGGAGACGTTCAGAGTTTGACTGGGGAAGCTGCTGAGCAAACTGATTTTGTTGCTCCTGCTTTGAGTAGGATGTTGGATTAAATTCCAGGTGTCCCTCCCAGTCCATATTGTTCTATGGTTCTCTGTATCTGTATTTGGAAAATACGTGTATGTTCTTTCTAGATACAATCCAGTAAATCTGGAATTCCACTTTTAGTGATTTAAGCATACATACAGTGTGACCACTTCTCTGAAAAGAAACTAGTAGTAAACAATATTTTTCTTTGACTTTATGTAAAAGTTGAATTTGTCGTGATATTCATAGTACTCTTTGTAGATGTTAAACAAGTGACACTTTAGTTTGCTAGAATTTTGCTCGGGTGTAGTTGTGGCTTTTCATTTCACATACCATAAACCTATTAAAGAAAATTTAGAAACAAGGTACATTTATGTACATTATGTACATTAAGGTACAGTGACATTTATGTCACTGATTCAAGCCTATGCCAAGCTGTTGGAAACATAAAGCTGCCCAATTACTGTTCATTATTTATACTACCTAGTCAGTTTAGACTAGTGAATAGATTTAGTTCACTAATGAAAAGGTGTCTTGAATGATTTTTGGAGATGTTTGTCGTAGGCGCTTTTCCACATGCATATCTTTTCTGTGCAGCTTATGCTCTGCGTTTACCGTGAAGAAATTAGAATTTAAACGTTCAAGCCCTTGGAGTCATGGTTCAGGGAAATAAAGATTTCTTACTAAGTGAGTATAAGCACACCTGGTTATCTGGTATTCAGCTTCCCCACTGAAGAATATGTCATCTTTAACGGCAATACTTTTGGTAATAAATGAACACAATTTTAAGGATAGTAAGTTTCACTCATGTGAAAATTGGGTCAAATATAACAATGTTTCTGTTACATTTTACAGTTATGATGTCCCTGTGGTGGGTTGGCCCTGGCTAGCAGCCAGGCTTCCACCCACACAACTGCTTCCTCTGTCCCTGCCCTGCACCCCAGCGGGATGGGGAGAAAATAAGGGAAAGCAGGGGCAAGAAAGCTCTAGGGTTGAAATAAAGACAGGGAAATCACTAACCAATTACTGTCATGGGTAAAGCAGACTTGACTTGGGAAATACAACTTAATTTTTTGCAAATTAACATAAATATTTGATTTCTGGGAAACAAAAAAAGGCAAACATTAAAACACTTGGGCAGAAATCATCCCTCCTCCTTTCCTAAGCTTCACTCCAGACACCTCTCCTCCCACCTTGTTATCACCATGGGGTACACTCAGTCCCTTCAGTGAGGCAAATAATGGTGCAGGGGTTTGGAATCAGGGCATAATAGTTTTTCTGCTGCTCCTTGTTTCTCACTTTTCCTTTGCTGTGGCATGGGTCCTCCACAGGCTGCTATCACTTTGGCAGTGTACCTGCTGCATCATGGAGCACCTTCTCTTCCTCCTCTCCTTCCTCTGACCTTGTTATTCTCTCATCCCCTGTGTTGTTCCCTCCTCTTCTGGTGTTTTCTGCCCTTTCTTAAATATGTTTTCACTAAAGCACCCCACCTGATGGGTTCAGCTGTGTCCTGCAGGGGGTCTGTTGTGGAGCTGCTGGAGCTGGGTGTCTGGCATGGGGCAGCCCTTGGCCTCCTCCCACAGAGATCCCTGCAGCCCCCCCACTGCCAACATCGGGACATCTGCACCCTATACAGTTATGACTGGAACTTCATGTATTGCTCATTAGTTAGTAATATTCTGGAAATGTGGAAAAGAAAGTGCTGGGCTAAATGTCACCACTAACTGATGATGAATACTTTACTATTAGAAGCTAATGTTGGCTTCTGCTTTCTTGCAGTTCTGTGTAATATTGGATTACTTCCTCGATCTAATGTGGTTTTGATGAACTGCTTAGTGGCTGAACTTGTACAGGTTCTATTTCTAAAATTTAATGCTTTTTGCCTGCCTGACTCAGGCTACATAGGAGTGATTTCACTGCAAACGATATTGTGGTGACGAAGTCATGGAATAAGGTGATATGATCAAGCAAACGTGAAAAGGCAGAATTTGGAACTGTATAAAGAATAATGAATTGGTCTCTGAAAAGCAGCCCAGTATAACCCTGCCCTGGAAAATGAACTAATAATTAATTTAATTGTTGTTAATGAATGTAATATTTTTTTTTATAAATACTTTAAAATAAGATGGAAATAAGTCATGTTAAGCCTGATCTGGATTTCTTTGTACCTTTCATGTTTGTGCTTAATGAAAACTTTGACGCTTTAGCATTCTGATTTAACAAACAATATTATTCTTCTTTTTGTGCTAATGTCTTCTTTAGTTGATTTTAGAAATGGCCATATCCCAACAACAGAAATGCATTTAACCACTGTCATTTTTAGTTGTCATCATCTTCTAATACGCTGTTAAACATTCAGATGATTCATTATGAACTTTAAAAAAAAAAAAAAAAGGAGACAGATAATCAGGCTAGCAGATACTATCTGTGTATTGGAGTTATTTTATCTTAGAAATTCATGTTTTCTTATTACTTATTATTCTTAAAGTTCTGTTGTGAGTTACCCGGGCAATAGGTAGAAATTTTTATATGTAGCTTAAAAAGTCTACCCATTTTATCTTCACTTTGTGTTTAGGTAGATACTACTGTTACTGATTGCCATGAAAGAATTTGAGTAAATTTCTGGTGTCATCCTGTGACAACGTGCACCACAGTTTTTATTTCACCTGATGTGGTGTTTTTTGTAACCTATGAGGTAACAATTTTATTTGATGTTTGTTGATTCTTTTATTACAAAAACCAATGAACAGCTGTTCTCTGCTCATCTTTTTCCATGCCATTTGTGATTTTATTGAGCCCATATAGAAACAGGAAAAGATTTGAGAAGCAGTTGCAGAACCTAGTTGATAAATTGATACTAAACACAAGTAAAACATTTACTTTGTAACCAGTCAATTGACCAGTTTATAACTGAGCAAAATGTGTTTTCTAAGGGAAGGCACATCTGTACTGAGAAACCGCTCTACAGTATCTTGTGATCTAGATGTTATATTATAGAGTAATAGTGACTTTACTATAGTTACTTTCACTTTTGACAGTTTACCAGTATAAATGAAATCTTGTACCCACCTGGAGTACTGCACCCAACTCTGGGGCCCCTAACATAAGAAGGACATGGACCTGTTGAAGCGCGTCCAGAGGAGGGCCACGAAGACGATCAGAGGGCTGGAGCACCGCTCCTGTGAAGACAGGCTGAAAGAGCTGGGGTTGTTCAGCCTGGAGAAGAGAAGGCTTCCGGGAGACCTTACAGCGGCCTTCCAGTACTTAAAGGGGGCCTTACAGGAAAGATGGAGAGGGACTCTTTACTAGGGAGTGTAGTGCTAGGATGAGGGGTGGTAATGGTTTTAAACTGAAAGAGGGTAGATTTAGGTTAGATTTGATGTTAGGAAGAAATTCTTTACTGTGAGGGTGGCGAGACACTGGAACAGGTTGCCCAGGGAAGTTGTGGAGGCCTCATCCCTGGAAGCGTTCAAGGCCAGGTTGGATGGGGCTTTGAGCAACCTGGTCTAGTGGAAGGCATCCCTGCCCATGGCAGGGGGGTTGGAACTAGATGATCTTCAAGGTCCTTTCCAACTCTAACCATTTTATGATTCTATGGTTGGAGATGCTGGTAAACCTATTAGAGTATTTAATTACTCTTATGGTGAAATCATTGTTCCTTGTGGCGAATAAGAACAAACTTCTCTTGTTGCAACTTGTGACCATTGCCCCTTGTCTTCTACTGCAGACCTCTGGGAAGTCTGCCTCCACCTTCTTCACACCTTCCCATTAGGTAGCTGAAGACCACAATAAGATGCCCTGAGCCTTTTCTCCACACTAAGCAAAATCAGTTCTTTCAGCCTCTCCTCATATGCCTTATGCTCCAGTCCCCTAATCATCTGGCTACCTGTTAGACTCACTCCAGAACATCAGTATCTACCTTATACTGCAAAGCCAAAAACTGGATGTGGTAGTTTAGATGTGGTCTCAAGTGCAGAACAGAAGGACTGATTGCTCCCCTTAATCAGCTCACTATACTCTTGCTAATACAGAACAGTATACAGTTGGCCTTCTTCACCACAAGAGCACACTGCTGATCCATGTTTGCTTTGTCCACGAGGACCCCTAGGTCCCTTATTGGAAAGCTGCTTTGTAGCCAGTCAGCCCCAGCCTGAGTGGACGGGGTCTTCCAGTTCCATGTGCAGGACTTTGTGAGGTTCCCATTATCCCATTTTTTCCAGCCTGTTGAGGTCCCTGCAAATAGCTGTCCTGCCCTTGACATATCAGCTGTGATATCCGCAAATGTGCTGAAAGTGCGCTCCATCCTATTATCCAGGTCATTAATATAGACATTGAACAATACTGACCCAAGTATGGCCCATGAAGAACAGACTGCTAAGTAACCAGACATCAGTTAGATTTTGTGCTGATGATCACCCTTTGGTGATTTGCCTTTTTCCAGTTACCAGACAGTTCCAGTTATCCCTTTCATTCATTTCAAAGTGCAAAAAAGGTGACAGCAAGATAGGATATAGGTGGATAGGATACAGGTATGCAAATAAAATACAGATTATTTAGGACGTTGTATAGGGTACAACATACCATATACCCCTCAATTCCAAATCTCAAAATTTTAAGATCCCGAACCAAGATCAAAGGGAAGCTAATGCCTACTTACAGATAAGTGAATCGCTCTTCTGGTTTGAATGATAGCCCACACACATTCAAACTGATTAAACAAGTATCAATGTCAAAATATCCACTAGTGTCTTTCTTGTGGCACTGACCCTTTCTTCTAGAACAATATGCATCAGATGAGATGCTCAGAAGTCTTGGCAGATAGATGTCTGACTTAAATATGATGTCAGAAGCATCAGTTCCAGTATTGACTCTCCCTCCACAAGGGAGATTGGGATTCTACACTTTATTTGTTTACATGAAACATGGTGGCAGTGGTGTCTATGTCTAACATCAGATAGGTCTACATACAGTAGTAGTCAAGCACAAAATATAAGCACACTGGCCTCTGCAGAAGACTACTGATCCTATGTCACTGTCTTTTAATTGTGAGGCCCTGGAGAATAAAACAATAGCAAACTAACACAAAAGGCAGATAAAACCAGCAGTTTCCCTTTCAGGAAGTAATCCCATTAAGGGTATCATTCCCTTCAAAGACAGGTTGGCAATCCAGCAATCCCAGTAAAGATATTTGTTGTTATATAGTGGCTGGAAGAAAACATTTTGAATTGGTAAGCGGTAATCCTGAACAATGAATAATTGCAGATACTGTCTTAGCATAACTTTGATCATTATGCAGGAATAAACATCCTGCAAACTGAGAGAACCAATTCTTCGCTAAGAAGACTTCACTTCTTCACTAAACTGAACTGTTGAGAGGATCTCAGAGACATAACTATTTGAGCAGGTGCAGGCAGGTATGGGCAATTGCAACACTGTGTTTGTACCTGAGTGCTAATGGTACATGAGTATCAACAACACTGAAGTGACCTATCACTTTAACAAATTAAAGACTATGAATGCAAAGGGAATTCAGACATACAAGAAAGAATAACAAAACTTGTATGAAGATAAGACAGGAGGAAAAATAAGACAGGAAGGAAAGAGATTATCAGGACAGCAGTTCCTGAGCAACACCAGGATTTCCAGATCCAGCTAAATGCTAGATTTGGGAAGCTGAAGATATCCATATAAATAAATGAAGGTCAAGTGACCAAATAAAGACCTTTCAAGCATAAAATCAGGAAAGGTATAACACTTGCAAGGTACTTACGCAAACTACCATTTTACAAGATTGTCATAAGGAAACTGAATCAATGGGGCTTCCAAATTAGTGGCGAAAGGCAAAAAAAAAAAAAAAAAAAAGAAAAATCAGATTGCTTGCTGTATATTTACTTTAAAACTTTGAAAGTGTTTATGATAGCATGAGTACTTTAATTATATGGAAAGTAATGTGAGACTGCTGAAATCTGTAATGATCTATTAATGCACAAGTCTTCTGTAATAAACTTGAATACTCAAAAGTTAATGACAGCACTCACTCTCAGGTATGCATAGGCGTACTGGGTTTACGTGGCAAGGTTTTGGTAGTGGGGGGCTGCAGGGGTGGCCTCTGTGAGAAGAGATCAGGAGTTGCACCCACATCAGACAGGTAGAAGAGTCAGAAAGAAAGGAGTGAAGTTGAGCCTGGGAAGAAGGGGGGCAGGGAGGTGTTTTTTAGTTTTGTCTTTTTTTTCACCAACCTACTCTATTTTTAATTGGGAAAAAGTTAAATTAATTTTCCCCAAGTTGAGTCTGGTTTGCCCATGACAGTAACTGGTAAGTCATCTCCCTGTTTCTACCTCAACCACAAGCTTTTTCATCTTATTTTCTCCCCCTGTCCTGTTGAGGAGGGGGAACAAGAGAACAGCTTGGTGAGCATCTGGCAGCTGACCAAGGTCAGCCCACCACAAGAGGTTGTGAAAAAACAGCTTCTTTCACTGTTTTAGTAGTATCAGGATGAAATGAGAAAACCGATCAGAACTTAAAGGCGAATCAGACTCAGTGTGGTTTTTCCCATTTGCTATAAGTTAAACACAGTTCATATCTTCCATGCTGCCCAGAGACAGCAAAACATGATGAAGATGGCAAAGACTGGAATGGGAAAGATGTGAAATTACAAAGGAGAAAATAAAATTTGCTGAAAAGAAGTGGGAAAATTAGATCGTTTAGACAAGAATAAGTCTAAAGGCTATTGACTGTGGCATTGGACAAGCTATCATCTTGGATGTATTGTGTGCATTCAGAGGTGCTAAGAAAGACTTATTTTCTAACACCTAGAAAGAATGTAGTGATAACTCAGCTAAATCAGTTTACTACAAAATAAAAACAAAAAAAATTTAGTTTTTTAAGAAGATGTAATGGTTTTTTTAGCATGTAAGATTTATATCCAATATAAAAAAGTCTTTAAAAAATCAGGTCTTTAACTTTTAAAATCTGATCATAGGCATGCATTTTATAAATTGGTTAAACAGATAGTGCATGAAGAACTACAAAGCGTAGATCAAAATAAAATAGCTAACTATACTCTGAAAAATTAAACTGTAAGACTAGAAAAAACCCTCAGGAAACTTGGATGGCAAGACTATTGAAAAAGCTAACATGAAGATGGTCTGACCTGAATTGAAATTGAACAGTGAGCCAAAGGCAGAGCAGCTAGAGAACCGTCATGCAGACTCAACACTCTTCTTGAAGTTAAAAAAAGATCAAGCGACAACATAAGGCTCACCACAAACTCTCATGCAGATATGCCTACATGTTGATTAATATTTTAAATGTACCATTACCATCTGTAACATAATAACTTCCTCCCTCAGAGACGTATTTAAAAATAAATGACAGTCATAAGCATTAGTTCAGTGCTTTGAAACACAAAAACTTTGTACATAGATGTTAACATTAAAATTATAAAGAATTTGAGAAAAATGCATCTAGTAAAGAAACTAATCAACACTACAAATTAAAACTACAATAGAATCAAAGCTAGTGAAAAGGTGGGAAACAAAACAAATCAAAAAGATCTACGTCCTGAACCTAGGATTTGGAAAGATAAGTTATACTTTTATAAATAACCTTGGATTTGTGGGAATACTGTCCAACATAAGCCTTCAAGTCATAAGCCTTGAAGTCAATCTGGATCTAATGCATCTAGACTATGACTCCTCCCTGGAAAGCCTGAACGCTTGATGAGGAAAATTAACATAGTGCTAGCAACAGTACAACAGCAATTGCCACACCTGACTCTTTCATTTTAGTTTTAACAGACAAGGTGAGTATCGATGCCATTGACTGTCAGGCCAGAAGAGAACAGTCTAGTTGCTGACATGCAGAGAGTGTAAGCCGAGGCAGCTGATGCCTTCTCAGCACTGGTACGTCAAGCAAGAACATATCAGTAATATTGGAGACAAAAGCAGACGGGTTCCAATTTTGGCACTGCCAATGTACTCAATATAGTTGTGGGGTACAACGCTTTGGTTGTCTGAAAGTCAACTCAGTACTGCTATATTTTATGCACTGTTTTTGCAGCTAAACGTACATGGGAAGCCCAGTGACTATGGAAGAACAAAAGATCTTCAGTTACTATCAAGGCTTAGACAACTGGAACACTTAGGTCGAGATTTAGGCTAGACACCTAAGCACACATAATAATACATTATGCCAATCAGTGTTTAAAAACAGAATTACAATAGAATAATTCAGGTTGGAAAAGACAGCAGAAGATCATCTAGTTCAACTTCCTACTCAAGGCACAGTCATCTATGAGATTAAACCAACTTGCTCAGGACTTTATCCAGTCAGATCTTGAAAACCTCCAAGGCTTTTCTTACATTCAATCATAACCTCTGATTTCCATTTATATTATTTCTCATCCTCCTACCATGCAGCATGCAAAGAGCCCAGTTCCTCTTCTCAATAACTGCCTCATAGTATGGGAAGGTTGCTATTAGGTCCTCCCAAAGCCTCCTCTTCTCCAAGCTAAACAAGGCCCATTCGCTCATCCTCTTCTCACAGGGCCTGTGCTTCAGCCCACTAACCACTTTGGTAGCCCTCCAAGGAACTTGTTTGCTTATCAACATCTTTTTTTGTATTGGGCAGCCAAAAGCTGGATAGAGTACTCTACATGCAGTTTAACAAGGGCCAAGCTGAAGGAGACAATCACTTCACAATAATCTTCTCATCTGCCAGGGTGCACCCCTGGCTCATGTTCAACTTGCTCTCCACCAGGGCCCCCAAATCCTTTTCTGCAGAGCTGCTCCCCAACCAGTCAGACCCTAGTCTCTACCTTTCCAAGGGGCTCTTTATTCCCATTCATCCTTAGTGAATCTCATAAGCCTCCTACCTCCTCATTCCTGCAGACTAGGTCTCTCTGCATGGCAGCTCTGCCCTTTAACACATCAGCTGGTCCCCCTTACTTTGGTGTCATCTGCCATTCGAATGAATGAATGTGGACCGTGTCACCTCCCATCCAGGTCATTGATAAAGATGTCAAACAGGACTCAACTTGTGACAGGCAACTGGGTAGTGATTAACCCATCAACCACTACCCTCTGAGTCTGATCGTTCAACAAGCTTTTTACCCATCTGGCTGCCCAACCACTTAGACCATAGCATTCTAACTAGAATGACAAGAACACTGTGGGAGGCAGTGATGAAAGCCATACTAAAAGCAAGGTAAATTACATCCACTGTTCCTTCCTCATCCACAAATCCAGACATTTGTCACAGAAGGCAATGAGGTCAGGCATGATTTATCCTTGGTAAATCCATGGTGACTGTGCCCAATGATCATCTTGTCATTGACATGCACAGAAATATGTTCCAAAAGGACTCAGCTCACAATATTTCTGGGGACTGAAGCTAGGAGCACCAGCCTGTAATTCCATGGCTCGTCCTTTGGCCTCTTTTGAAGATTGTGGAACGTTTGTTTTTCCGCAGTTTATTGAGACCCCTCCCCACTTTCTTTAGTCTTTTAAAGAGGATAGAAATAAGCCTTCCAGTGGCATCAAACAGCAATCGCAGCATCCTCAAGATTCATCCTGTGGTCATATATGGATCAAGTTGTTTCAAGTAATCTCTGACTCAATCCTAATTCAATTCACCGCTGTTAGCTCTTCTCCTTGAACCCTGCCTCTAATCGCAGACGCCTGGGAGATCTTCTTGAGTACCTGAGCAGATTGGCATAGCACAGAAAGATGCAATATTTTGTTGAGATGTGTTATGTCTCTATTTGCATACTGTGGGAGAATGTAGGAAGCCAAGTGGGAAGGCTGAAGAAATTGAGTAATCTGTCTAGGCGATCAACACTAGTCTACATTTCACATTAAAAGTTCTTGAAGAAAACCCTCAGTTCCACAAGCAGGAGTTGAGAAAAACCTTCGTTATTGCTTTCCTTAATACTTGCTCAAGAATGGGAATCTTCAGAAACGGAAGCATATTTTTAGTGAGTTTATAAAATTGAAAGGAAAATTCAATCCTCATTTACTACTTCTGTCCAAACTCTGTTCTGGAAACAGACATTTTGAGCAGGAACCAAATGATTCATGAGTGTCAGCATAAGCAAGATTGATTTCATTCTAGAGTTCATTATAAAACATGTTTTACAGTAATAAAAATATCTTTACAGATCTAAGGTTCTATCTTTTAATCTTATTTCCCTCAGCACTGCTGTTTAAGGAACAAAGTCATGTGAAAATTAGCCTTTTTGCCAAGTCACTCTTTAACCAGAAGAGTTCCCTGACACTCAGTTCACCCAAAGAATTCACTGAACTCACTAAAACTAGTACCAGCAAAAGGGGACAACAATGACAAGTTATGTAAGATGAATGATAGTGGAAATACAGCATTTTTAAAGCAAATTCCACCCATGAACTACCTTAAAAATATGCGCAAGTTCATGACTTCCTAATATGTGGGTGGGATCATACTGAATTGATTCTGCTTTATTCACCATATGCTGAATATGTGCTCACATTGTGCCTCATTTGGTGCAGAGACTGATGTGTACTAGAGGTGAAAAATACCCATAGTGATAGTAACTACTGATACTGCCCAACGGATCTGGAATTTTATTGCAGAAATTAAAGATGCACCAAGAATGAGCAGAAAACTAAGATTAGTGGAAATACAGTTAAGACAATAGCTATATGGTTTTTTTCAGAGAGTTTCTGTCAGGTGTTGATTGTCAAATTGGCTAAACGTTTCCCTATAATTTATGATATTCATACTCTTCTGTTGTTGAGCAGACTGTTGGCCATTCAGAAGATGCACAAATCATTTGCAACTATCAAGTCAACATAAACTGTGCTTTGAACATTAGGTATTATAAGAACTCCATGAAAAACAGGGCCCTTCTTGTTTCCATGTTAGGCATGTAAATGAGTAGCTTGGATACATACGTGTGCTATGTGCGTAACACATTGCACAAAAGTGAACTTGTGCAATTTTAATGATTCCAGCATCGAAAGTGACATAAGAACAATTATGCTACTCATTTCCCAACAGCCAGCCCAATGCTGAAGGGGGAAAAGAAAGGAACTGTGCTTAAGGAAGAGGAAACCAGCCCAAAAGAACACAAATTAAGAGATAAAGGACTTTGGGAAGAAAAAGCATCCATTTTAGCTACCAACTTAAGTATTGTATATGAGGGTTAATATTTATTAATCATTTACTTCTAATAACAATACACCTCTAATGCCTTATACTTCGTGTTTTACATAAGTTCCTATTCTCTTGATTTAATGTTGTACTGTTTAATAGCACCTTTTAATGACAAAAAACCTGATGTGATAGACAAAAGTTCTCAAAACAACTGAGATGTTAATTCAGAACATGTTAAAACAAGTTAAAAGGAAAGAAGATTCCAACTGGAAACTGAATCTGTTTATGGCAGTAATAGCAGTTTTGTAACTTGATGAAGTACGAACACAGTGTTACTCATTACTTGTAATTCAGGTTTATGACGTACTGTACAAGGGATGCAAAGTATCAGTTATACCTGGCAGAACCTTAACCAGTTACTTTAGGATTAATAGAGATCATAAGCCACCAAATGCAAGTACTCATGTTCTGCCTTTTTAATTACAAAATACCTTACTAGTTACTCCACTGTATGCAAATCTGTTGCCCAACTTAGTCAAGAAAGTGACTTCCATAAATTAAAGGTGGGCTTTTTACCAGGCCTCCCATCACTGCCAAAGTGTGAAAGTTTATAAGAAATCACTCACATGGTAAAAATATAGTCTATTCCCTCTTAAAATGAAAAAGCAGTGACAATATAGAAACATTGAGTTAAAATGATCTATTTTAATGGAAAAAATACTACTTTTGCATTTTTGTAGCAAAGTCTGCTATTCATGAAGTTCTGATTGAGCAGATCAGAAGTCTATAAATTAAAGTGCTCAGCAGCAAAACAAAATTAACAGAGTTGTTTAATCACAGAGAAATACCTGTCAACTGTGCAGGACAGCTGAAGCTCAACACCCTTCAAGAAAATGTGGCAAAAATAAAAGATACCTTGCTTCAAGCCTAACCTAAGCATACTATAGAGCTCTTATGAATACATGTCTGAAGAGCTCACAGCACTTAATACATCCATTTACTTTTTGAAGTAAGAGTTGATTTTGCTTTCTAACGGTTAACACAGAGGATAAAAATTATCTATCATCTCAGACTACAGCAGCCACTAACTGCATGATTTTGCAAAATCACACTATCTCTAACCCAATTTACTGGTTTGGAAATATTTTACAATATGCATTCATTGACAGAAATAACACATACCTTCCTGACTGTTGAAATGTTTAATTCATCGGTACTTAAACTCCTTCAGAGGCTCAAGCAATAGAAGCCGTACAAACATGACTACATACCCAACAGCCTTTTATTTTGCAGCAGCAGCGCTGTTTGGAAGATCCTCAGATAGTTTCTCCTTGTCATGTGTTGGTTGGATGCACAAAACAGTTCTGGTGTGTGTGAACTAGATAGAAATCAGAGGAAACTAAAACAGAAGCTCTGCTCCAGGTGCACATTAAACACACCCCAATTCCTAATGAAGAAATAAAGAAAATCCCTAATGGAGAAATAAAGAAATTAATAGAGTATCACTCCTTCAGATAGCATAAAACCACATGTGCAGGGGAATATTTGGTTCAATAGGCCAGAATAAATCTAGTCAAGAGGTTAACAGCCAAATTACATACAGCATATATGAACGGGTCCCAGCATCAACTACTGTCTATCTATAATCAGGTCTTACTGCACCAAATAACCTAACAAGTTCAGCCTGGGGAGTACAGATCTACTTTTTCCAGATCAGTCTTCAAAGACTGTCTAGCATTCAGCAGTTCACAGAGAAACATTAACAACTGTATTAAGTATAAAAGAAAGTGAATTAATGATTTTTTTCCACAAGTTCCCAGTCTTTCAGATTAAAGAAGTCTGACATGAAACACTATATACAGTTAATTAACAAAAAAGTGATGCTAAATATGAATGAAAATTCTCACACAGTCAAAAAAGAGACAAACCTCAGACCTCTTAAAGGCATACAGATTTGAGCTGATTCAGCCAAATCAAAAGGAGGAGAGGAATAATTTCTGAATAAGTACACACTAAATTGCTTCTGCTTTGAGAAAACACAGCATGCAGTTTTAAAGGGTAGTCTTGAATGCATTCCCAACCTTAGCAAAAAAAAGTAAAAGCTTTTCCTGGATAGAAATGGTAACTTGGAACCTTCTTTAAATGGCAAACAGTGGATTTTGAATCTTATTTCTAGGAGGATGGGGAGAGAGAATGTAACAGCAGTATGGCCAAATTTGTTCAATGTTAAGTGCAAAGCCCAATTTTAAAGTCAAATTGTAAACATAATTAGTCACTTAAAACAAAAGAGCTCAAAAAAAGTAAGATGGGGTTTGTAATAGTAATTAGAACGTATACTATTTCCAACTAAAAGGGCTTATAAAGGATTAATTATGGAACTACTAGTAGGATCTCAATAGCATGTTACACATCATAAGCTGAGCACACATAGTAGTACCCACACTTAACTTCAACCGTTTGGTCAAGTATGTGCACAGAGCTTCTCATGAATCATAGCCAAAGCATACTTATTAAAACTTTTCTTACTGTCAAAACCATCTGCTAGTTCAAACCAAAATTAATTCAGTATTAAGAACAGTTTGGGTGAACTAATTTTATTGCAAGGTGGTTTTTTGGGTTCCCCCCCTCAACCCCCCGCAATTAAATTACTGCAGATAATTCCATTCTTTGGAACCTCCCAGACGTGGGGAAGTGATCAGAAGGTCCAAACACCCTCTGCAAAGAGGATCACAAAATGGTTGAGTTTTTTTCTTCACCGGTAAAAAATGCTATTGACTGCACATATATAGCACACTATTTACTTTCTCATATGAAAGTATACCTGTGCTTCCTTAGACAGGTCCCTCCTTTGAGTAACTAGGCGCACAGATCTATTAAAACGGTTACACATTAACAGGCTCACAACCATATGGCCAAACCTGACCCATAAGACACTGGCTGAAGGACAAAGCATTAAAAATTGTCCTTGAAATCAAAGCTTCCATAGACAGAATAATTTGACTTTACTCAACTGATAGGCTCAACTTACAGGATGATGAAGACTGGGAAATTCCTCTACCCTCAAAAAAAAGCACATCTATGGTTGTAGGCGTTTTGTAAAATTACTCTGGATAAACTGTTAATCTCCACAAGCAATTACAACTGTTAATTTTAACATACGCACATACAAAAGGAAGAGTTCAGAAAAGTACATATATTTGCTATATATTTGTTACGCTAATGTAAAACACACAAAGATTGTCATACTTGGTCAGATCAAAGAATCATCTAGATTTTTACCTCTGCCCTCTCCCAAAGTTGTTCTCTCCTTCCTCATCAGGATTACTAAGCAGCATAATCAGAAAAACACTGAAATTTTGGTGTTTAGCTATGCTCTACCTAGTAAACACAACACTGTCATTTGTACTCCTAAACCGAACAGAGACGAGTAATGAATCACTGAACAATCTGATTCTCCACATTTATCCAATCAAGGGAAATAAAACAATTACTTCTTAAGTCTCCAGTGCAGGGCACTGCATTTCCTAACAACCTAATTAAAAGCCTTTACTATGCTTGTTCTTTCTGCCCATTTCCTTTTTCTAGGATTATTCTGGGATTCATTGTTTCACCTATTAGCATTAATCCTCAGCCTAAACCTTTTGTCATCCTCTCCATGGACGTACTTCTCTCATCCAGCAAAGAAATACTGAAACCTCTTACCATAGAAGCCAAAACTACTTTCAGGAACTCCATATGTACATTTTCAGTTGGTGTAAAACTCAGACCAATAATTAAGTCTTACTGTGAACTCAGGGATCTCTTGTGGATCAGATAAACACCTAAGTCCCATTAAGACTTCCATGAAACAAACCCTAACCTAAAAAACGACAGGAGCAAATCTTATCCTACATGTTCCTTCACTCTTTTTGGGTCTACAATGCAACTAAGACCACGTTTTTCTTACGTGGAAGAGAAAAACCTCACAGTTGCTTTCCATCTGTGTGCATGAAAGGCACCTTCCAGTTCCTGAAATGCAGAAAAAGTAATTTCATTTTGTAACACGCTGGCAAGAAAGTGTTCAGCATAGACACTATATGGAAACCTTCAAGCATAGTATCTAGCTCCACTGAAAGAATCTTGCCTAGGTTGTAGAAGTATGACCAATCTTAAAGACAATGTCTTTCCCGTCAATCTACTGCTTCTTTAGATCAGACTCAAGGCATGAATTGACTATGGAGGATTAGCATCTTCTACAATAAAGTGTTACTTTCTAAGTGGGTTGGTGATTCTTAGCTGCGTTGCTTTTGACATTTACAACATTTCTAGTAAGAGCTTAAGAGCTTTGGTGTGATGCCCTGAATCCTTTAGCAAATCAAAAGTTTAGTATTAAACGTTTCCATCTCTGAAATGAGACATAGCCATAAGAATAAGCCTCAGGGAGGCTTACAGCTATGCAATCAGGTGCTGGAATAGACTGCACAGGTATCTTGCCTCTCTAATGAGGAAAGTTCTAGTTATCTCAAGTTACTTTTGTTGCTTCATGGTTTGTTTCTGTTCATCTGAGAACGGATATCCACTTATAATGTGAAAAGTCTAATCAATTACACTAATAGCTAAAAAAAAAAAAAAAGGCAGCTTTGTTTTCTCACAGCAAGACAGGAGATCTACTATAGGACACACCACTGTCTTCAGTGTCAGGACTTCTTCCTGGTCCAAAATAACTCAAGTCTACCAATAGGTTCAGTCTGAAATGAGGTTTCTTGCACTTACAGAACCTCAAAGACAATATGCTACAACACAAACGCATGTTCAGAAAGCTCTTCCCTCCCCTCAGTCAAAAATAACTATTTGTCATCTGAGACATGATTCCACTAAAAACCGCACCGTTACTCAGACAATTTCATGACTCCTGTAAGGGAAAAAGGTGTGTAAGCCTCATCACACTGCGTTAAAAAAAGGTATGATTTGCATATATATATATTTTTTTTT
>VYXH01003312.1:807767-826703 GCA_013397275.1 Burhinus bistriatus
AAAAAAAAAAAAAAGTGTAATCCCAAATAGCTACACTTACCTGCTGACAAGCCATTGTAATCTGATTTCTGTCGAGGAGCTCAAACCACCGCAAATCAGTATTACCGAAAACGCTGGTATTTCATTGTGTTCACTAACCACAAGTGTATATACAAAATTAATTCAAAGGAGCTGTACACTGGAATATCTAGAGCACTACCAAGTTTATTCTCTTTTTCCCCTCTTGCCAGCTGAGGCTGAAGTGGCATTTCACAATGTTTCTTACTTCATTTACTGATTCAGATAGCTAGTATGACTGCTCTTGCTAAGTTCCCCAGCACAGTAACCACATTCAGAGTCCACAAACATCTCCTCTAAACTCCTTTGGTCTCTAGCTCTTATCTCAGAATATATATATTTATTTATCCTAAATAGAAAAGTTTTTCTGTCTTACTAATGTCTTAAGCATTGTACAGACTGTTAACAGGATCTTAAGATACCTACTTTGCTGAAAAAAAACCCAAAACTCTTTCCAACTAACAGTTTAGTCATGGCGGCCCACTCTGCTGTATCATTTCCAAGTCTATCAGGCTTTCTAATATCACCAAATTGAAGACAGTTTAAAAAAAACTCTATTTCAGTTTTTGGGCTTGGAGGCATACACGAAGACTGGCATATATATTATCAGTACAATTTCAATCCTTTTTCCATGGGCTGGCAGTTCCACCAAAAGCGTTCCTCTCCTTTCTACTTAAATCAATACCACACAGAGTAAGAAAGACACATGAGAATACTGGATTTGGTATTCGAAAGCTGTAATACCAGTACAAGACTGCTGCTAAAATGAACTATAATGTAGGAGTACCTCTGTGCTATTGCTATCATCTATTACTGTTCACCTGTTCACGGAGTGACTAAAAGGAAGCCTGTTTCAAACCAGAGCCTTACACAATTTCAAGCTACTTAGTTCATACTTTAGAAAGTAAGAACACTTAAGGAAAAAAGTTAGTAACTAAAACTCCAGAATTACAATAATGCCAAAATAGACAATGGCTTCTAGAGAAACACAGTAACACAGACAAGACTTTTCAGGAATATACATACTGAATGGCTTGGGGAGGAGTGGCTGGAAAGCTGCCTGGCAGAAAAGGATCTGGGGATCCTGGTGGACAGCCAGCTGAATATGAGCCAGCAGTGTGCCCAGGTAGCCAAGAAGGCCAAGGCATCTTGGCCTGTATCAAGAATAGTGTGGCCAGCAGGAGCAGGGAAGNACTGCAGCCCTAGTTAGGAGTGTAATGTGTGTAGAGTCTCAAAACAGAGTGGACAAAGAATTATAGCAGAAAGAGTCTATTTAAAGTTCTGCATAATTTAAGTAATCCCTCCTCCAGCTTAATAGCAAAAAGCACAGTTAAACTACTAAGTTCAACAGTACTACTGACGTCACCCATTTTATTACAAGCTGCTTTTAACTTGGTAGTATTCCCCTTGTATGTTTAATGGATCAAGTAGAGACCAGACATTCAGCCTATGCTACAGTTCCAAGCAACTCAAGGTATTAAGATTCTACCTCAATAGGAACATGGGAGAAAAGGAGCACTGGGAAACCTAGATAAGCACAAAAAGTCTAATTTTATTTCCTTATAGAACTGCAAAAAGAAAAAAAAAGAACACGGGTGGTCCATCTCTTGGTCAATTACATGACCATTTTTGAAGTCACTACAAAGTGCTGCAACTTGATAAATGCCTCAGATACCAAGCACTCCTGAGGAGATAGTTTTGAGTTATTCTAAAAGAGAATTAAATTATAATTTCATGCTGCAACTAGGGAAAGACAGAGGGAACCTTAAAGCTGGCAGCATTCTAGAGAGCCAACAGACATTTGCCACTGAAAGAATTATTTAAGTGTAATGCTGTGGGATACAGATAATGCCTTTAAGCAATGACTATGGAACTGCATATTGCACAATTAAACATGCATAATGGGAGAAATTTAGCTTTCTATCAACAAATAACCAACTCAGGAATGGTATTAGCATTAGAATGACACAGTACTAAGACAAATCAAAACTTTTTTTTTTTTTAATGTAATTTAAAAAAAAAAACCAAAAATGAAATCAATGGAGAAGTGAGAATTAATCTGACTTTCGGGGAAGAATGTACTCATTAGAAGCTCAGCCAGTCTCACAACAGCAGCACCCAATGCATATAAGAGGCTAACACATGAACAGCTATATTTTAAAAAGTGAGATGCTCATTCCATGCTCCTATGACATGGAGAGTACTTCTAACTCTGGAGAAGAATGCTGATGAAATGCTGGAGTACACCCATCACACTTCTCCATCACAATAAAGTAGAATGTTCTTCAAGTGCTTACTCCAAGCAAGGTGAAATTCCTTTCAGAATATTTTCCTGGTTAAACTCTCACTCAGACATCCAAGGCCTCTAACCACAAAAAGACCACAGAAATACATCAAAGTAAAAAGATGTTTTCAGCAGTACCACATTATTTCAGCTGAAATATAAATCAGATCTTAAATGTAGATCAGTCAAATGTGGGAAATTTCAATGCAGAGCGTTAGACATCAAATTTGCATTGCACTTCTTATTTTAAGGGACAATCACCTTCTTAAAAGCAAGTTTCAACTGAGAGGAGTTCCTTTGTTCTTGAGTTCCACATAGTCCACCATGGTACAGTTTTTAGGGAAATTATTTCTACTGAAATGCAAAAAATAATCACTGTCTTTTCTTCCCTCTTCTGGCTTCTGCTGAACAGGTTTCCAGGGAAGCTTTAAACCACATACACTAAAAAAAAGTATTTTTCAACTCAGAAAAATACAGTTCCTACTAAAGCACGCTGAGGAGAGTGATACCATGCCAAAAACAAGCTCCTGTTTATTGGCTCCATCAGTTCCTCCTTGGATATGCATGGGTTTGTTAACCTTTGAGAAATCATTTGCGCTCTCCCTTTGGCTTCTTGCGAAGTGTAATTGGTTAACTAATCCACAGTGCACTGCAAACTATTGTATTTTTCCAAGAACCTATGTTAACTACAGGAATACTTTCCATGTTTAGTTCTGAGCTCTTCAAAATGAGATGACAATGACATTCCCCATTTATGAAAAGAAAGGATTTTCTGGCTTTTCAAGATCAGTAACAGAGGATGAAAATAAAATTCAGCATATGCTACACTTCACAGCTGCAGTATTTGCTCAGAGTAGCTGATGAATACAGCTGTGCTGTACAACCAGATAAAACACCACAACTGAGCAAGGCTAAAGCACTCTCAACTCAAGTGAGAGCTATATAGGTGCATGCGCACAACATTCTCAGTATTATATCCAAGATATCCCTGCTACCTATTGCCCTAAGACAACAACCAAACAAAAAGAGATGTGAATGCTTCAGGACAGGCAGCATGCTCTTTAATCTCCCTATTCGTTCTCTGATCTTTATTAAATCCAGAAAATGTCTTGGAAATCAGCAAGCAATGTATCAATAACAGTGATTTGTTTGCATATGTTCCCAAGAAATGGGAAGGAAAACCCAAAGACACCAAAGCATTTTTCACAGGAGGCTGAGGTAGCAATCAACCAGAGCTCACATTTTCACGTATTTCTAACAACTTCCAAAACCAAGAGGCAATTCAATCATTCAAAGTTAAGGTGACAAGAACACCAATAAAAAAAAAAAAATACAATCAGAGATAATCAAGTGTGCATAGACAAATAAAGAGCTGAGACCACAGCAAAGAGATTGAGATGACTATCAGATAATGGCATGAGTCAGCCAGCATCTTGGCTCCATGAGCTGAGTCAATTTTTAACAATGCATTTGGTTTTAGCTAAACTTAATATAAAGCACAAGTTCTGCCCATGTCTTTATTAAAAGTGATGTGCTGAAATACTCGTATTGAGGTCTAAAAGACCAGTTCCTGCAATTATACTGGAACTCATTTTATGGGGAGGCTGGAGGGGTACTGAAGAGATTTTTCTGGTCCCCCAACAGATCAGAGAAATCCCTTGTTCAGTGCCTAAACACAGAAGTCTGTTTAATTACAGTAAATCCTATTAAACTGATCTTCCTTATAAAGGGCTGAAGTGACCACCTCCAAAAGGCTATAGAAGACATAATGAATTCAGACTTTAATTAGGACACACTGTTAGCTAACTATAATCTATTAATTAGCATTCTTAGTTTCTACAGCTCATTGCAATAATACTCTTTTACTTTTAAATTGCACCCTTCTTTTTTTGGACCAAAGTTATACAATTCTACCAGTGTGGTAGTAATTATAGTGATTGCCTAGAGAACAGCGGCCTGGAAATATCTCTAAATGTTTAATTACGGGATAAAGGAAAGACAAGGAAAAAAAAATCTCAGATAGAGGAATCACTGTTCTCCAATATATACGTATTTAGTAACTGCTTAATCTGTTCTAACCATACATTCATTGCATTTTTCTTGCAAGATTTCCACAGCATCCTCAAATGTCAAAACTGATTTCAGAAAAAAAATGCTATTATATTCCAAGATATTCTCTTCAATATGAAAACAGAACTTAAAAATGAAAATAATTTGGGAATTAAAATACTTACCTGCAGCTGAAATACAAAGAGCATCAGAAAGTTGAGTGAATGGTATTCCATGTATTCATTAAACTGGAACTGTACTACTATAACTAAAATTTTCACTGGATTTCTCCTTCTAAGGAAATCCCACTTTTGTAATAAAAATTATTTAACTTCTGGTTTTCTTCATTCCAAGAAAACATATGAAAATGAATACGAAATGTTGCACACATTAACAAATCACATGTTGTGATACTTGCCATTCGGTAAGAATACAGCTATAAACTACATGACAAGTTCATTGAATTATTTCATATCAACTCAGGAAAAGCAATTTACTTTCTTCAACTCAGTTATTTAAAAAGTAAAAAGAAAATTGCAGACAACTTCAGTGTAGCAGATGATCACTAACCACAAGGAACCTACTATTTAAGATAGGTAACTCAAAAGTAAGAGTATAACATGTGAAGTACTACCAGCACTATTTTTCTTCCTCCAGTAGTTTCCCTCTCCCCTCCACCTTCTAAAGCAAATCTTAAAAAAAAATGCTGCCTAAAATAGCAAGTATACCTTAAGAGCTTCAAGAACATGATCACGCTTGAATTATGGAAACTATTTCATTAAACTTTCTTGGATATTTAAGAAACTCAATAGGGAAAGTAATTTTCTCATGGTGAAAGCTGACTTATATTTCAGGAAACTTTTGGAGTTGGACACTGGGCCTGTTTTCCATAAAAGCAGTGAGGCTTCTTACCGGAGATTCCAGAGAGATGCCTAACTCACATTTGGTCAGAAACACCTAAATAAGAGGACACTATCTCAAAGACATGTAGTTACTTCAGGATTAAGCTAGCAAGAAGGTCTAGGTGGGAAAATTTAAAAATAGCTTTTAATAAGTAGAGCTGACTACAAAGAGACCTCAATTTTAATCAGCCTCTCAGTTTTATTCCAATTTAGGGATGCTTTTAAGGAACTCTTAAGTTCCTTTCAAGGAACAAAGGAACTAGATGCCCAGGATTCTCTGTTCTTCTGCCTATCCTCTAACCAGCTGGACCACTACAAAAAATCTGTGGGGTCCTTTATGATACCTGCATAACAAGATACGCACAGCTCATGACAAAAGAATAGATGAGCAAGTTTAACACTGTTACTTAAATGTAGCCAAGAACACAATTTATATCAGCTTGTGAAAACTGCAGGTCTGGACATTTTAACTGGAGCTCTAAAATAAGACCAGTGTAACGTGAACTTTGTTTTACTGGCAATCTGTCAACATTCAGCAACAGTTCAGTTGTATTTGGGGTCAGCAGCTAGTACATTCTGCATCTCAGAGAATGCTTCAAGAGGTAAGCACTATAGAAATACTAATTATGAACAGAATAAAATACTTTCAAAAAGAAACCAAGCGGTTAACTTCAGTCCTAGGAAAAAAAATCACATGACACAAAAGGAGAAATGAGCACTCAAGAGGTGGCTTACAAGCCTGACAAGAAACATTTAAAAAGAGGAGGCTTGCAAGTGAAAACACATCTTATTCATAGCTGGGAAAAGCACCAATATAATTTAGTTGCTTAAATGTGACATGCAAGTTTATTAAACTCATTTAATCATGCTACCGCACTAACACAACAGTGACAATAGATGACAAACCTGGTTTTCTTCTTGCAAAACTCTATATTGTTCCTTCCAAATGGTGATTTTTGAAGCTTCATCTTTCCTCAGAGCTCTCTCCTTTTTTAGCTCAGGACTCCAGAAGGTCTTGATACTGTTCATGGAAGAACTCAGCTTGCTTTCTTTCACTTCCACATCCTTGCGAAGCAAATCATTTTCCCTTAATACTTCTTTGAGTTGTGTCTGCAGATCCATTATTGTGTTATCCCTGGCCTGGCGCAGTGAGTGAGGCACAGTGGATGCCATACTCACTGGAGGGAGATGGTGCTCTCCAAATGCAATTGTATCACTGGCAACTCCACTACTGGCAATGTTAGGGCTGCTACCCATTGCAGTCATCCTAACACCGTAAGGCAGCCGCCCCCCAGATCGGCCCAAAGTCATGGTGCTTTTTGGGGTGTCTGCACCCACGTTCTCATGGTCACTTAGATACATAGGGCCAGACGTAGCATAGGCAGCATTTAAGGACTGAATATTTTCCATAGAAAGGGTTTTCCCACTGCCACCTCCAGTACTACTCCCAGAACTGCCTCCTGTGCTGTTGGTTCGACGATGGCCCAAGCGTGGTGACCGTGGCAACCTTGGTGAACGCCCTGGACTCTGGTTGCTTGGCTCAACCTTACCAACGGACCGAGCACTTCCATACATGATTAAGCTGGTGGTGTGAGGCAATTAGATAGGCATAAATCAGGAATGAGAGAAAACCTGTTAAGTTCTTCAACAGTTCTAAGTCAGCTTAAGGCCAATCACAACTTATAAAAGATCCAGGTGTCCATCTCTTAAGTCACGTGCTCACAATGTTCAGGATCATACCTGTGTCAATAAGAATAACATATTAAAATCTGTATCAATAAAAATAGCATATTAAATACCTAATTTATCATGAAATATTTTGTCCCACATTCAAATAAAGTGTATTCTACTACCTTTACACTTCAGCATCTTTTCAATTCCCACTCACAAAAAAGTAATCTTTTATTTAAACCCTAATATTTAAACTCAAAAAGGAACTTCTATTCTTGCATTTTTGTTGTTATATTATCACAGTAAAAAGAGAGGAAAAAAAGAACCCATCAGTTCTCAAGCCATAATTTTATTGGTCATGACCTGAACTCTACATAAGTCATCTAACTTTTTTTCCTATTTCTAACTGGCCCTAATTCTTTACCTGTTACCTTTCTGAGTAAGAAAGATAATAAAAAGTTAAAGCCCATTCACTAGTATTATTTTTTTCCTTCAAGCTAGCTTCTGTAGGACACAGTTTCTAAACCCTATTGCTGTGAAAATAATCCTGCAAACGGGAAGGTAGGATGGACTGAAATGATTCCGATCATGAGCTCAACTGGCAGGTCCCTTTAGTGTTGCTGTCAGCCCTCCTTCAAACTCAGAAGTCAGAACCAAAATTAAGAAGAATCCTTGAATCATTACTGACCACAAAGATTAAGCAAGTATATATACAAATCCGAAAGAAGAGCAATCACACAGCAATAGGACCAATGAGGTTAAGAGGAACAAAAGAATTACACCTGCACTGAAAACTGGTTCCAGTCTCTTATTTTCTCTCAAACTGGGATTCAGTCCTAAACTGATTTGAATCTTTGTTCAGGTTAAACAAAGATTTCAATCAAAATACACTTCTCATTAACCAGTTCAGATTAATTCCATTAAGTAATATCATTCCAACAGCAGGGACCTCTGAAAACACAGAAGAGTATGACATCATCATGTTGCAGTTCCTCCTTCCCTCTACTTTTTCTTTAAACATGGACTCTGATAGCATATGCAGTAAGATTCCTTATTTTTGCACTCCAACATTATGCTGTTCTACAAGTGCTAGCAGGTAACTCTTTAGTACAGGGGCACTGGGCTGAGACCACTGTTAGTAGTCAAGGTCTAATAGAGGAGCAAGCAACAGGGACAAAATCTACTCTTGTGACCGACCTACTGCACTATAGAACTATTCCCACTATACTCTTCTCACTTTTTTTTCTATTTTTTCTGGTGTAAAGTATTTCAAGTCACTGCTGGGCTCACCTGAAATCAAAATTAGAACAGTGAAACATTCCTGGTCTGACCTCTCCCCATTAGATGAAAGAATATCAGACAGTGTCCAAAAAGCAGCAGCATCTTATATATCCCAACATCTTTTCTTTTACACCAGTTTTCATCTAGCCTCACCTTCTGCTTGGAAGTTTGGTTTGACAGATATTAGGAATCAATTTTTCCAAACCCTATGGCACGTTTGTAAGATAATAATTGGGTAAGCAGATGAAAGATTAGCCTTAAAAGAGGAATACACTTACAAAAGAAATTGTAGAAATAGTAAAAGTGAGTGGAGGGGAAGAGACAAAAAAATAATATTGAAAAAAATACTGGAAAAGGGTAGAAAGAAGTAAAAGCCTGATGAAGAAAAGAGACATCATTTTTCCTTTAAGAAACAAGTTAGTATAGGAAAAGACACAACAAGGAATAGTTTTAAAATGTTTAGTTTAACCCTCAGTTTTAAATGGAAAACAAGATCAGGTTAGGCCTGTATTTTTTCATTTTCACACTGCTTCACAGAAGATACAATAGCATGTGTAATTTTACAAAGCTTATGAAAGCTGATACTGTTTTGTGAGCAATCCTCAACAAGTTCAAGTGCTCGCTCTCTATTTCTCTCACTTTCTCCTTTTTTTAAATGACAACCAAAGCTAGCAACAATATTGCTATGGAGTATTTTAAACACATATGTAAAGGAAAATAGGACAAGAAAAGATAGCCAGTGGTATTAATAATTGAAGTTAGCTACCAAAACACCACCTTTTTTTTTTTTTTTAGTATAAGTTACAGATAAGACATTTCTTCTATTTCAGCTACATATCCTTATGCAAAGCAGCACAGAAATATAAACTACGTAACAAAGTCTACAGTGTTTCACTGGAGTTGCTTCAATAAGTAAGACACTGTGCCCCAGATCTGGAAGAAAAACGCTTCTTCCAAACAGAAAAGTTATTTCAGACTAATTTCACTGGTGAGACATCAAAATGCTAAAAATGCTGCTGTGACACCAGTTGAGCACTCAAAACAGGTCAGATATGATTTCTTAGATGCTACATAAAGTATGTTGAACTGACAGCTTGTATTCATGAGGATTCTCTTGAAAATTAATTCAAATCACAGCACCTAATTA
The DNA here is from genome assembly GCA_013397275.1 of Burhinus bistriatus. Classification (NCBI taxonomy): domain Eukaryota; kingdom Metazoa; phylum Chordata; class Aves; order Charadriiformes; family Burhinidae; genus Burhinus; species Burhinus bistriatus. The sequence goes on from VYXH01003312.1 coordinate 817,159, forward strand.
ATTTGCTAGAAACTTACTGCAGTAAATCAGTGCAAACACTCGTTCACTTAACAGCTTTAAATGAGTGTAACTTGAAACAAAAGATTAGATGTGTTTTATTCTGTGCATTTTAGTTAAAGCACTTTCCCCAAAAAACATTATGTTTAAATGTTGCTAGAAGTACATTACTGTTGCATGCTGAAGTATCATATAGTAAAGTGCTTAACAACAACCAAGAAGCATATGAAAGATTTTAGATCATTTCTAATGAGTCAATCACCCCCAGAATGGAAAAGTGTAATTTAAACTCACAGAATTGCTTTCTCCTTGCTTTGGCTAACATTTTGTTAAACTATTAACAGCTTTTCAAAGAATGAAAGTGACTGATGTCTTTGACAGAAAAGTAGCTTCCCAGGCAGCTGAAAGGAGCTGGTACCACAGCAGGTGCCGTGCAGCAGCCATCTTCTAACACACCAGACAGGCAGGTTAGCTCTTGTTCACCTTCAGTGGAAACACCAGTCCTATGCTAATTCAACTCTAAACTTTGTTTCACAGGTAGGCACCATCCCCTCTGTTATTCCAGAAAAATCAAATAATTCAGGCTATGAAAGCCAGCTGCTGGAATTAGCTGTCAATTAGGGTTACAGAAAGGATTCCCAGAGCGGGCACATGTGAAACTCGGGGAGAACTCCGACTTCACCACCACGTGTTACACTGCACTTACTTTTCAAAAGCAAAACCAAACAAAAGCAGTAGATTAAGAAAAGGAAAAGTCTTTGGAAACACGCAAACCTAACCCTCCAGTATTTCTCTTGAAATGAGAACTTTCAATAAACCATTTTTAGATTTTAAAATTGTGATTATTTCAAATATTAACTAAACACGCCCCTCCAACCATGCAGCCAGTTTCACTATTTTCACTGACACAGAGATTTGTCATGGTTCAAGAGGGGAAAAAAAAAAAGTTACAAGATAGATCTTAACTCTTCCCCCCACCTCTGATTTTTTTCCAGTAGCATTTATCACTGGCCATTTCACTTTGTTGCTATTAGGAATCCATAAGCAGAAGTAGATATTAAGACAATTCACACTAGGAAAAACATCTTTCATCCTGGAAACAGCAAAGTGATGGAAGTAACAAAAATGCCTTTTCTCATTTGCAATACCAATTAATCAGGAAAAATAAAGAGTTCTATCTTCCTTCCAGGAGTCCAAGCAAAATTATACAGAAGATTTCTTTCAGATAGCAGCATAACCAGAAAAGTTAAAGTTTTTCAATATTCTGACCCGCACTAGCATTTTACTAGGAATCTCAGAAGAATGGTCTCTTACAGAATCATTTACATTGGAAAAGAGCTTTAAGATCATCAAGTCCAATGGTAAACCTAACACTGCCAAGTCCACCACTAAACTCTGTCCCTAAGCACCACATCTACACGTCTTTTAAATACCTCCAGGGATGGTGACTCCATCACTTCCCTGGGCAGCCTGTTCCAATGCTTGACAACCTTTCAATGAGGAAATTTTTCTTAATATTCAATCTAAATCTCCCCTGGCGCAACTTGAGGCCGTTTCCTCTTGTCCTATTGCTTGTTACTTGGAAGAAGAGATGAATGCCCATCTCACTACAACCTGCTATCAGGTAGATGTAGAGAGCGATAAGGTCTCCCCTCAGCCTCCTTTTCTCCAGACTAAACAATCCCAGTTCCCCTAGTTGCTCCTCATAAGACTTGCTCTCTATACCCTTTGGGTCTAGAAGAAGGGAAGCTTTATTGCTTTCCTTTGGACGCGCTCCAGCACCTCAATGTCTTTCTTGTAGTGAGGGGGCCAAAACTGAACACAGTATTCAAGGTGTGACCTCACCAGTGCTGAGTACAGGGGTATGATTACTTCCCTGCTCCTGCTGGCCACACTATTCCTGATACAGGCCAGGATGCTGTTGGCCGCCTTGGCCACCTGGGCACACTGCTGGCTCATATTCAGCCAACTATCAACCAGCACCCTCAGGTGCTTTTCCACCAGGCAGCTTTCCAGCCACTCTTCCCCAAGCCTGTAGCGCTGCATGGGGTTGTTGTGGCCCAAGTGCAGGACTCGGCACTTGGCCGTGTTCAACCTCATACCGTTGGCCTCGATCCATCGATCCAGCCTGTCCAGATCCCTCTGTAGAGCCTTCCAACCCTCAAGCAGACCAACTCTCCCACTCAACTTGGTGTCATCTGCAATTTTACTGAGGGTGCACTCAATCCCCTCGTCCAGACCATTGACAAAGATACTAAACAGAACTGGTCCCAATACTGAGCCCTGGGGAACACCACTTGTGACTGGCCACCAACTGGATTTGACTACATTCACCACCAGTCTTTGGGCCTGGCCACCAATTGGATTTGACTACATTCACCACCACTCTTTGGGCCTGGCCATCCAGCCAATTTTTAATCCAGCAAAATGCCCATCCAAGCCATGAACAGCCAGTTTCTCCTGGAGAGTGCTGTGGGCTTTACTAAAGTCCAGGTCAACAACATCCACAGCCTCTCTCTCATCCACTAAGCAGGTCATCTTGTCACAGAAGGAGATCAGGTTAGTCAAGCAGGACCTGCCTTTCATAAACCCATGCTGACTGGGCCTGATCACCTGGTTGTCCTGTACGTACTGCGTGATGGCACTCAAGATGATCTGCTCCACAACCTTCCCAGGCACTGAGGCCAGACTGACTGGCCTGTAGCTCCCCAGATGCTCCTTCTGAGGAATGTATCCTATCTACTAGGAGACCAAAATGCAGCACTGTTTCTTTTCTTCTCCTCTACTGTGACCCTAAATTTAGTCACAAATAAATCATCTCTTAATCTTACAGGATGGTGGTAACCACAACGAACACTGTCCAACTGTGACATGAACATATTGACCATTTCTCCTTTGCAAACTCTCCTGTAGGTTTCAAAAACCTTCAGTCCTTTCTGCCAATATAGGAACTCTCACCTAAGATTACAAAGAAAGAGACTATAAACTGCAAGTGTTAAAAAAAAAAAACACAACAAAACCGCTGAAGCCAGTGCTAAACCATTTTTCCTCAAGGTAGCTTGCATAGCTTTACACTTGTGAAACAAAACTCTCTTGTGCACTGTTCACTAAAGAACAAAAACTTCCAAAGAGCATCCTAGCTGCAAGCCAAATAAAAAAAATCCCAAAAAATTAATGCCAGCCAAAGTAAAAATTCGATATAGATATCTAGAGATTGGCACAGAAGGTTTGCAAGTACAGAGACATACAATCGACCTACCTTAATATTAGTTGAAAACGCTATCTAGCCATTATGAAAACGCTTGAAAGGACTATCAGAAGCATATAAGGACTAGATGAGAATTACACAATATTGTATTTAGAAAAATTTTAAATAAAAGAACAGTTACATACACATTTTCTGTGTGAAAATGATGATAGGTAACAGTACATCCTGCCTGAAGTGCCAGCTAAGAAAAATGTCTTCTAACATCATATGTAACTGTCCAAAAACACTCAGAGACAGACACCATGAACTGTGAAAAAAGTTTATAATCTGACCGTAAACATTTAAATGTTTTACAGTGCAACTTGTGGCAACTAAAATGAATCTTGTTTCCTTACAATAGCCCAGCCATAGCCAGTGAAAAGCAATGGAGAATCAAGCCTCCATCAAAACAGCAAAGCAGCTACCACTCCAAGAAGTATAGCGATACCCAGAACCATACATCAATGAAACGGTTATTCAAAGCAGCACGAAAGCTGGTAACTCCTGCATCAGAACCTAGCATGCTGGAAGAACAGTGAAACGCAACCTGCAGAACTTCATGCATATTTACTTGTAAGGCAGTTATGAAGTGAGAGAGGGCAGCAATAGGTACACTAGTCTTATCAAAAGCTCTGCTGTTTTTCAATAAAAGACTCGTATTCAGGCATAGCAGAAATGTAAGAAATTCTGGAGGGACCAGATTAACATCAACTTCAGGATAAAGAATCCAATAAAATGAAATGTGTTTACCAACACTGTCACACTCAGCCCCTGAATCTAGTGTACCAATGGCTCAGAAAGCACACATTCCTAGCTACAGCTGACAGAAAATGGAAGATTTATTAACACAAAGTTTTGTTAACCTCTGGACGATCTCTGTCATATAAATATATGATGCCTTTCATATCTTCCCCTACTCCAGGACAAATACTAGTACCACAGTAACTAATTCTAGGTAAGTAAGCAAACAAAATACAGAAAAACATACTACAGAAATACAGGAAAATCCCTGCTTACATTTGTTAAAACAAAAAGAATTTTGGAATAACTTTCACAGCCTTCAGCAAGTAACATTTCCTCTGAATTTCTTCTCTGCAGTTTCTGTTCAGGACCAACACTGGCTGACAGGCAGCAACATTTACAGAGTCAACTCTTTAATAGTGTCACTGCCTGATAGTCAGGAACGGGACAGTCTGATCACAAACTAGGCAGGCAAGCACATCTTATGGCACAGTGACCCCACTACTCCCTCCCCCCATCAGCATAATGGCAGCCATATACCCAGCTTCCAGAAGACTGAACCTTCTTGTCTCACCAATTCCTGTCTGCACAAGGAAAGCTTTGAATGTCAGTTTTATAACAGCAACAGAAAAGTCAGCCTTTAGAAGAGCCGTCTTAATCTGATAAAGCACTGTAGTAGACACATTAGACTTCATTAACAGAGGTAGCAATTGTTCACATTTTCATAATTCACACACGAATAGTTAATCACGAATAAGTACGACTAGATTGTACAGTAGGACCTGGACTCCAGAATAGAGCCGGGGGTGGGGGGGGAGGAAAGATGGAATTCCAAAAAAAGGAACAGCTTATATTCCAATAAAGCCCTGCCAGATATCTTTACTCTGGAATTCAACTAGTGGGTATGATGACAGAATAGACGAGATTCACAACAACTTGGAGGTGTGTTAACCAAGACCAAGAGAAAAACTGAAATCCTCTTACTTTCTGGTGCACACCACAATTATAAAACCCACGGTTGCCATGTTACTTTATATAAAAAATGTGAAGCATCTATCTTAGGACTATACTGTAGGTTTTAGGTTTGACCAGTTTTAGAAGGTAAGAAAGTTCATTACTTTTCATGTTAAATTAATGACTACTACACACAAAAAGGACAGAAGAAAGTTTACTTTGGAAATTGTTTGCAAGCCTGGGCACAAGGCATTGAACCCATGGAATTCAGGGTTGTTTATCGTTATCAAAATAGTTTTATCCTTATGGCCTTCACAGCAAGAAAGCAAAAGGGATGAATGAAATTAAGACAGAAAGGAAACAAAAAAAGTAACTGTTCATATTATGATTGATTTTCATCCCTAGATAGCACATGAATAGATGCCCAAGCACTGACATCTGTTTATGTCCAATCCTTTTTAAAAGTTGGTGTTTGTTTTTTTAAAAAAGGTAAGTTCACCTACTTGCACATCTGCCAAGTTCACTGAAAGTAACAGTGCCTTTGTTTTGTCTCACTGAACACAAGAAGATGGGAATTACACAGGCAGAGAAGTCTTCCCAGAAAAGCATCTCAAAAATCCCTGATAATCTTGAAGTGACTTTAACATACTAAAAAACATGTTTTGTAAAAGGTAGGCCATCAAACCTGACCCTAACATTTTCAGTAAAAACACAGCAGTCATTTGTCATAGGAGAGTTTTGTTTCTAAACATAAATTGACACTCCCGTTACACACTTTTTAAATTTGAAATGTTAGCATAAATGGTACACGCACACTTTAAATCACCACAGAACATAGAAACATCTTGATTATCTGTCCTTTTTAGACATCATTCTGTTTCCCATTCTTCTTTTCCATTCCTACAAGACATCCCACACTACCCGGGAGTCTCTAAACAAGAGCCAGAAATATTGATCAGCTTTCTCGTCGTTTCCCGCAAGTATACATTTCCTTTCATGAGATCTACTTAATTCACAAAGAAGACATGAAAATGATGGCAGAACATGCTCTACTCTATAGCAGCTTCATTGCAAAAGCAGTTTTAACTGACATCAGGTTCTGTATCTTGTAATTCCCCATAAGTCTTTGTATCAGCATAAAGGGTATACTTTCACCGCCACAACTTCATTCCTTTAGATCTTCTTTCCCAAAAAACGAGACCACAAAAACAAAAAGGGTCACTGTTATTATAAAAATGCATGTATTTCAGCTAAATCTTTATTTATTTGTATTTATGTACTCTTTGTGATACACCACTTGCTTATAAGGATTTTTTCCTAGGGCTCTGGAGGTCGGCCTCAAGTCAGGGCAGAACATGAGGTGCTACTGATATTTCTAAAGGTCTTACCTCCTCTCGCTTGTCAGATTAAAATGGTTCTACTCACGGTATACTAAGAGTTAACCTCGTCACTAAATTTGGGTGCACAAGCAAGTTCCTTCCCTTTGTCAGGTTGCTGTGTACCAATAGAAATTTTTCTGTCTCCCTCCACAGACTGAGGCACATATTTCTTAACACTGTCTGGACATTACGCTTAAAGGCTTCCCAGGTCTGGCAGAAGTCTTGGACACTGTTCCAGTGCCTGCTCTCTCCAACAGCTTTAAGATTGGTGGCATTGAATTAGTTACAGGACGATTAGCACATGGTGCAGATATATTGTGGAACATTCCCAGCTCCTGGTTCTTGCCTGGGATTACCAAGGATTGGACCCAATGACCCACATGGTCCCTCCCTGTCCTACATTCTTAACACTGATGTGTAGGCAGGCTAGGAAGGTGCATCAGGATTTGTTTTCTGCAATGAATGGGAGCTGATTATAAGTTTCTAAATTTAAAGCCCATAGGAGATATACAGCAAAAATTACCATGTGTCTTTTTCCTTTTTAGAAAAGTCCAAAACACAAAAAGCAACGGGAGTCAGAACATGCACATAAACTTCCTAGTGATGAACTGACTAATAGAACTCTCATTCTTCTAATTACCTAGGAGACTGAAGACCTGTGGACATTAATTTTCTGTCATTGCACGGCTAAAGAGTTTATAGCCTGATTTTTGGAGTATACATTCACTAAATACTCTGTGTTTGTATGCACGATTGTTTCTCTCTTCCCTTCAGGTGGCATGCAACCAATCAACTTCCCAATTGTGGAAACACAATGCTAAAAGTGATAAAGATATCTCAAAAGCCCAGAAGTACCTAGAAGCTCTAGGGAATCCATGTAGACACCTAACCTAAAGTCACCATGGGTAACATCACTGTGCAAAGCAAAGCATGCTCCATCTACAGAATTTCCATCATAATCTCGCCCTGGCAATGAAGTTGTGTTAATGATGACGAAACAACCCACGTACTAGGAAACATCACTTTTCCTAAATCAGCACTGAATTTTCTAGTACGTCATGCTCTACCACTGCCATATGGCAGCCCACTGCATGCCACAGAGTTAAACTCTTGGCTTAAACCGGCAGTAATTGATAGAAACGTCATCACCCAGAGTGCTCTTATGGCAGGGTAGTCAGCAAGGTTCAAGACCACGTACTATTGTTTGTTAATTCTAGCAACCAGTCTGCTTATTTAAAAAGATGCATGCATGCATCCATCCACCCATCCATTTCGGAGCATACCATACTCAGATAAAACAAGCCAGACCTTCTAAACGTACTACAATTTTCAAGTGGCTTAGCCAGGTAAGTGTTGTAACAAACCTCTCACACAAGAGAGGCTTTTGGGGGAACAGGCTTGAAAATAGGGAAGGGTGAGGGGAGGACGGATAACAATGGGACAGTATCCTGCTTCACAAAATAAGGAATAATACCAAGGAACTCACACACTGGTTACAATAGCATAGTGAAATATTTCTATTCATGCAGCAACACAGATAACTGCTACCAGGAACTGAAAAAGTGACAGATTCAGCAAAAATAAACTAGGTTTCTTTCATGACTAAGATTTGTAATTCAGTAAAAAGGTACAGGCCATTTAAGTACCAAACCTGCTTTTTTGCCAGTCAGGCCATTAGTCAAATGTTAGAGATGAAAAGTTATGCAAACAGAATCTCATAAAAGCTTGTGACAGTATCAAAGAAACAATGCTAACACTTAAGAAAAACATGATGCTTCAATACAGCCCAGATAACAGAAACCCAAACCGAAGAAAACCTGCTAACATCCTTACAGTGATTTGATTGCAGCTAAATTGGTTTCCCAGAAAACATGGGAAAAGTTCAAATTGTATCAAATACTATGATAAACTCATCTGTTACCCAGCAGTTCCCAAACTTTTTCTAGTGCAGCCCCTCTTGCAGCTTGATAGATTCAGATAATTCAAAATTTCTGGATGATATAGTAAAGTCACATACATTCAGGGAACTGCTGTTCTGTGATAAAGTTCGGAACTATGCTTCCAGAACTGAACTACATCCAGTACAGCTGCCTCAGTTATTTAATAACTAGTGGTTTAGTCCAAATGCTTCATTATTGAAAAAAATAAATTATTGTACTACCAACTCTGCTTATACTAGCACGAGCAAGGTAGTGATTTTTCTCTTTTAATCTTACTTGATATGGCTGTAAGGGTGCTGACTCATAAGTGACCCTGAATTGGGGCACACATCTGAGCTGCTGCAGTTTTCAACACAAAATACCAAAATACACTTTATAATAATACGTCAGGCTGCAGACCGCAGTAGCTCAGGAGGAGACGTATGTTCAGTCACCTACTGGTATAGATGCAGTAACCTCCAGGAGAAAAAGAGGGCAGGCAGCTGGTGGAGGTTACTGCTGTAGACATCCTAGCCGAATTGGCCAGTGTTTAAGAATCGCAACCCTGCAGTCAAACCAGACAACTTTTTTATGGTTACAACCTGTTGGATTTGAGACAGCATATTATCCAGCTACAACCATCCCACATGTATCAATGTATCCCCAAAACAAGCTTGGATAAGGTGTTAAACATACATTGTTCTCTGGACCAATTCTATTTCTATCCATTTACTTTCATTCTTTTGGCTTCTGTACTGCTTCCCCCCACCTCCATAGGTGTTTCTTTATATCTTTTCTTTGTATCTCCTCATTTCTCCCATTTCCATTGGGGTTTCACTTTAAGCCATTTCACACCATGTCGGCTCGAACCATAACTTGCACTTCCATCGTCCATGTAACATTGCACGTTAAAATAAATTGTATACTTTGTAACTAAGACTTAACAGTTCACGTTACAAATGAGACAGATGTGGAAAGACAGCAATTCCTGACACATGCTTCAGGATGGCAGCAGATTCAGAAACAAAGCATCGTGTCAGCTGACGCTTACTTTGTAGTAGATGTAATAAAATAAATGAAGCGTGACCATTCAGCGTTCACAGGAGGAAAAACTAAAAAAAAAAAAAGAGCGTGGACTCTCAGGGTTCAAAAGAAGAAAAAAAAAAAAAAAAAAAAAAAAAAAAAATCCGACCACGCCGCAAGGTCTAGGTAGAAAGACACCGGTCACCATTACCTCAGATGACGGGACTAAGACAACAAAAGCGTGCGCTTCCCAAGGACAGACTAAAGAAGTAGGGGCGGAAAAAC
>VYXH01003312.1:827840-954456 GCA_013397275.1 Burhinus bistriatus
TGTGGTTTTTTTTTTTTTTTTTTTTTTTTTTTTTTTTTTGTGTAAATAGCCAAAACCAACGTTGAGTTCCTTAGCCGTTATTCCCAGGGGACGAGATTACAGTAAATTAGATAGATCTGTAAGACTACACAAGGAATGACACAGTTACTCATTGCCCTATAAATTATCACTATTTAGATTAATATCTTCTTGCAATAAATACAGTAAATAAATACTATTTGCCCTATAAATTATCACTATTTAGATTAATATCCTCTTGCAATAAATACAGTAATTCAGACCTCTCACAATTAGGATAGCTCACAGAGGTCCCAATAGCCTGACCTTCCTTTTCAACTGTAGAAGCACAGAATCCATTTAAAATTAATTCCTGAAGAATAGTATAGTGCAGGTAAGTGCATGCTATAATATACAAGCCCTTCCATATATACAATATACAAGCGTAAAGCATCCCCCCAAAAAATACTTTACATTGCTGTCTAAGAAAGAAGGATGAAAATAGACACAGGCTTGCCCATCCCTGAAGTAGTCTGTCAATTTCAAATGTGAATGATTTTCCATTTAAAAATAAATAGTGTTAACCTGGAGCAAAACAGAAAATAGAAGAGCTTTAGAGCCTTCGGTTTTTCGTGGTAACTTAATTAGTGTGTGAGCTTAATATGGTCTTGCTGCCAGAAGTGTCATCTGTGTCTGTAATCACAATGTTTTTTTTTAATGATTTGCAGTTTGACAGTCTTACAGAGTTCAGATGTTTTAAATTCCAGCCTGGATTAATTTCTTGTCTAATAATTGCATTTGGCAAAACTACAGGCTTTATACAATTACAGTTGGACAGGCTGCTTTTCCCTTTAAGTCCCAAACCATTACTCTTGAGTTAAAAAGCCTGCTCTCTTTTCCTTGCAATGGCTAAAGTGGCTTATACATAAATGATGTGGTTATAAATCAGTCTGACAGGCTTTTAGAAAGAAGTACCCACATAAATAATTTATGATATTTGAGTAATATTTCTGCCAGGTCTGGCCTCCAGAACAAGCTCTTTTATTTTACTCTGTCTTTATAAACGTGAAACTAGTTGTTCAAGAGTGGATTGTTCACTTTTAGGTTTTGTAACTGTAAGGTGTTATTGTTACACTTGTGTGCTGAACAAGTTGTTTCTCTTTTCCTTCAGTTCAACCCCTTGGTGCAATAAAACAGAAGACCTCTTACTACAAACCTCATTCATTGTTTGTTGTTGCACGGATTATTTTTTTTCTAACATCACTGAAAGATTATTTCTGAAGGAGTACTGGTTAATCCCTTTTATAAAACATTTTCTGTACAGAGTTGTGGATTAATGCAAAGAAATTAAGTAATGCAAGAAATTAAGTAGGATTTGTAGTTTTAGAAAGCAAATGTATTTCAGATTTAGAATTGTTTGGAATGAACTGCATCATAAGGTGTTATTGATGCGTTTTTAACTAATGAAACTTTGTGGACCCTTTGTAAGGCAAAAGTGACAATGGATGCTGAATTTTAAAACAGTGAACAAAATTGTGTAGATTAGAAGTAATTTATACATAATACTGGTATAAAGGAACATGTTTGGAGGAGTAACCAGCAAAATTTGAAAAATATGCAGTCTAAAACACAGCAACACATGTTAAACTAACCAATATGGACTGGAATTAGATTTGTAGTTGCTGGGAAGCAGGGTCCTAAAACAACTTTCAATAGATATATTAATGTTCAATGAATTTATGACAACTGCATAAACGCTGTTATGACAGAAAACTCAGCATAATAAATAAGGGGATGAGTTTTTCATCCTGTGTTCCAAAAATGCAGAAATTGACTAGATAAGCTTCATTGTAGATGTTGGATGTATTCAGACATTCTTAAATAGAAATACTCCCCCACAAATGCACTATATTATTCTGCTAAGCTTGTGTAAAGATGAGGAAGAAAGAGCTTTACACTGTGTTCATTAAAATGTTAACTAGTAAAAAGTACAACCAGAATTAGCGTTTTCTGTTTAGTGCAGAGAAGATATCATCATCCTAGACATACCAAGAGTAAACACAGTACTGCCTGATAAATCTAAGGGTTAAATTATGCTTTTGGAGCCACATATATAGATTCCACTGAAAGAAGCAGGACTATTTGAAGGTATGTCAAATCTGACGTACCGTAGTTGAGGAGAAATTGGTATAGTAGTGTTCGTATGCTATGAAAGCAAATATATTTAAACTACTGCAGATAGCTCAAATGTTATATATCATACCTTTTTATTCTCTTGCTACAGAATGTGGCCTGAATCAGTACCAATAAGATGCATCAATATGGTATTGGCAAGTATCAGAGGCCACTTTTAGTCTACAATAGACATCCCATGCATTTTGTTGTTTAACCTGTAAAACACTGAGTATCTTTTTCTTCTGTTGAAGTTAACAGAACATTACCTCACTTTTCTCACATCATCAGGATTGATTGCTTAGAGATATTATCAGAAGTCAAAACTGAAGAGTTATATTGTATACGGTTTTTCCACAGCAATTTTGTAATCTATTTTCCACTCTTTTTAAACTGTGGTATAGCACAGGCCTATCTTGATTAGAAACATCTGCCCCATTGTACTTAAAAGATGTACACCTCAGCTCAGTGTTAGGTAAAGCAGCCTTTGCATAACAGGTTAATCAACTTATAAAATAGTTTGGAGTTCCCAGAGGAGAGAATACTCCACAGAAATACGAAACTTTTGAAGTTCTTTGTATGTTTTGTTAGAGCAATGTGAACCTTAGGTTAAATATGTGGTATCTTTAGTGCTTGCTAAATCACTTGTTGTTACATGCATAGCTGTTTGCTCTTGGTGGGCTCACTGGAATTGCATTTATTGAAAGAATGTTAAAGATTTTTACTCAGCCACCCAAAGCTTCACTGTGAAGGAAACTTACCATATAGAGAAGGATGAGGTTGAAGGAAAAGCCCCCTAAAAGTTCACAGTCTATGTTAAAGTCATATCTTAGATTGCATGATGCTACAATTAATTTCTTGAAACAACCATCTTCTAGCTGAGTGTTTCCCAAGTTGTGGTACTTACACAATTCATGGTACGCAAACTGTTTTGAAGTGATGCAGAACTGCCTGCTTCTACCTTAGATGTGAAGAGAACTGGGAACTGACACTCCTAGCACAGGATTAAGGTACAGTGCATGGTTCAAAAACCTAGTTTGTCAAGACAGAGAGGAACTGATAGGAAAAGAGGTGATTTAGGACCAAAATCTCTTTTTGGGGTAATGGACAGTAAGGTAGAAAGGTGTGTGAGGGTGTGTTAATTTAGAAAATTAGAAGTTATCTGCATACTGTCATGGAAGGTGAAGGTGTTGCTGCTGTAACCTACAGTAGTTGTACTTGAACAGATTAAATTCAGGATTATCTGTTCCAGAAGATTGGGTTATTTCCTACATGGGAATTTGTGTACAAACACCAATTTTTATCAGCAGCTGCTCAGTTCACTACCACCATACAAATAAATACCTGCTTCTAGAGTGATGTTGAAATTTAGTTTCTCATATCCAGTTTCCCAGAACAGCCATTTTTCTGATTGTGTACCTAATATGTTAAAATTTTAAGCTTTTGTGTTAATGACTTTGTTTAAAAACAAGATCAAAATACGGCAGTAGTAAAAGATGTTAAGATTCTTTGCCTGTTTTGGAGCACAGTGCAACACCTGTAGTCTTGTGTGTGTGCTTTCTCAGTGAAAAGAAAACTTGCTGAGAATATTATCAGATAAACTGAAAAGAATTCCCTGTAAATAATAAATAATGGTCACAATCACAGAGGTAATAAATTATAATTCCTAGGTGTCTTTAAACTGATGATAAACTGTTTTTATCATCCTGCATACAGAGCAAGTATATTTTAACTTTAAATTTTAGTATTTCAAGATGGTTTGAAAATACGACTTTTTTAACACGAGTACACGGGTTTGAGTCAGGCAGTCTCCTAGCACTGTCCTGGCCCTGGAGGGTGTTTGAGGCTCTTTTGTACTCTAGTCAATAGCTTATTATCTACCTCACTATTAATGTTTCATGTGATTTATAACATTGTGGGGAGAGGGGGATGAGGAAACAATATTCTACTGAGAAATGGAAGCTCCTTGCCTTCCCTAGCTCCTGGCTCTGGTATTGAGGTAGATTTATAACTCCATTTGCAGAATTAACTTTTCTCTCTTCCAAACTCCTACACGAATAATTTTGAAATTCAAGTTCTGTCACTTTGAAATGCTCTGACAATTGCTTTGAGACATAGGGCTTTGCTGTGCTGCCCTTCACCAACTGAAAAAACCCCACCACATTGCTTTAGTAGAATGTTTGGTTTAAAAAAGGCTCACAGCTGAAGCAAACTGTCCTACAGGCAAAGCCTGAAACTAAACCAGCATCATGTCTCCTTCACACAAGCTGCAGAGTAATATCTAATTTAAATACAAACCACTGGCATGTTTTTAAACTGTTTATTGCAAAGAAGTATATTGCTAGTATTCTCTAGCAGCATCTGATCTGTTGGATTAAAACTGTATGATGTGAAGCTGTTTTCAGCAGAATTCTGTGCTTCCTCGTTCTCATTCAGAATCAGTTCCCACATCTTATTTAGAGCTTCATTAAAGGTGTATCTCTTTGGACAATTTGGACTGACAACAGTGCACACCATATAAAAACTTAAAGGACTTAATACTGGTTTCAGTTAAAGCCATTTTGCTTCAAAATGCCACCCACCTATTGTGCATAAAGATTTGTGGCAAACTGGTAATAGGGCTGTGTAGGCAAATACACACATTTCATGCATTGTTTTTTCCCCAGGGGCCTTATAATAATTGAGATCTGATTTAGGCTGCTTGGGGGGGGGTGGGGAAGTAGTATTGTTCAAACTTTGATTCCCTCTGCCGCAGATACTGGTTTTTTTCCATCTAATTGTATGCCTCAGGATGCAATGGACTCTTTGCTTAACAGGGGCAATAGCCTGCTTAAATCACAAGTGTATCTCCTGATGATATTAATTTCTATAAGTTCTCTTCCAAAACCAAATGTACTTACCACAAATTGCAGCAAACTTTTGATTCAAACACATTCAAATGTAAAAACTGTATAATTATACAACTTTTGGATGGAAATGAATAATTATAGCCAACCAAAATTAATGAGAATTTTAGCTACACCCAGCATAATTACCAGTGCTTATACTTGCCAATGAAACAACTAGTATCCTTTTTCTGAAAATTGTTTGCCAAGTTCTCAGTAAACTTTGGCTTCCTTGTTTAAAGACTAGAAAAACAACTTGTTTTAAAACAAGTTCTGAACCTGGAGTACGGTAGAAACACAATACTAGCCAGGTTCTGACTGTCAAATAATGCTGTCTACTGAGGATTTTAGACTTTGTCAAACTGTTTTGACATCTCCAGCTGTCTTGTATGTATATTGACTTGTCCTATATTTGTATTGCATACAAAAGTCTTAGTGATAGACTGTCAGCTGTACTCAGCATTTGTGCAAATACAATAAAAGATTGCCTGTGTGGGCTTATATAGAAGTGCTGCTCAGCTCCTTTGCATGCCTGTTGTATAAGCTGTCCGCAAGACCAGTTCTTCAGCAGCAGAGTGTAGTGGTAATGCAATACTGGGTAGTTGTTGGATACTGGCTTGGAAAAGGGTGCCATCTACTGAGTTATCAGTAGAACCTCTTAAAATTCTTACAGGTTCTGTATGGTTTTCAGCTCTGCATGGTTTATATGATACCATCATAACACAAGACAGTACGATTACAGTCAAAACAATAATCTAAAGACTGACAAGTCACGGTATAGACAAGTAAAATTTTAGAAAGTTGCCTCTGCTTTTTATCCAAGTCAAAGCATTAATGGATACTGAAAGTGATCTAGGAAGACAATGCTGAAGAATCTGGAAGGGGGAATTATTTTGTTTTTCCTTACCTACAATGGTACAATGCATTCATATTTGTCTAAAATAAAAAAAAAAAGCGGTATCATTTGTTACTAGTGTAAATTTAGAAGAAGGACTCAAGACATTGTTAATTTTTTGTTCTAGTCTCTGATCTTACGCAGGATCCACATGCTGTTGAATTATATTTTTTTTTTTTACTAGCAAGGATAATTTTTTATTCTTTAAATAAAATAATTGTTTCACTGATATAATTTAATTTAGGCTCACCCTTGTTGGTTTTATAGATGAAAGACCAGAACAGTGGCTCAGCTTCTAGGATGAAACTACATAGTATAATGTATTTAAGAAGAAAAGTTTTTACGGTTCTGAAACATCAGAAAACAAATTTCCAGTAGGGCTGCAGTAGTTCCATGGAGTGAGAAGTATAATATTACTGTAATGTCCAGCGCATCTATTACAGAATATTGTTATACTCACTGGGCAGTAGACTTCAACAGCTTTTTGGCTTGTCTTCCTACAGACTGTTAGATCTGTTATCTTCAGTGTTTGCATTTTATCTTTAGGGATGCCTGACAGTCAAGGAAAAGACAGTGAAAGCCACATCAGCAGCGATAGTTCCAGCACTAGCAATTCAGTTGCTTGCTTCGGACAGGTCAGTTCCTTTTGCCTGAGAGGGAAGTAAAATTTTTATGCTTGCACTTCTCGAAATCTGCTCTGCATATTTCGTCATTTTAAAGTTGGATATAGTAAGGCTGAAATCACATCTATTACTATAGCTATGGTATACCTAATTGTACATTACATTTTCCTCCATGATAGTCTTGGCATGCTTCAAGTTACAATAAATTGCTCTAGATTCTTCACAAAAGGTTTTTAATTTTGTCCTTAAAAATGGGGATCACTTTATTCTCTCTTACTCCCAGATGGCCTGGATCATGCTTACATACGTTCTCAGTACTGGTTCATAAAAGTCAACTACTTTCAGCTATTAAAAAGTCACTTTTTTAAAGTTTGAAATAATTTGGGAAAAAGAAAACCATATCTGGACTGAACAGAGTTTTTGGTGTTGAATTCTCTTCTCCGTGATAGGCATTTATACATAGCTCTTGAATATGGCATAGGCATGTGCCCTCTCCCTTTTTCCTTATGCCTTTTGGTTACAGGCTTGCATTTTAGCGTTATTCCTTTAAGTTTAAATAGAACCAAATACAAATTAGAGAGGTTTTGCAGGCATTGTAACTTATATGGCACACACTGTATCGAAATCTGTGTTCTGCTGAATGATAGGGCGGTCAGTACGTGCATACACAATACTTACGATTTAGGTAGTAAAATCTCTCTTCTGTTCCACATCAGAGCATAGCAACACAAGCTTTTTAGTGTGTGAATCCTTAAATATGCATTTAGGCTTCTCTAACCTTTACAGATTATAAATTGTATTTCTACTAAGACAAGGAGCAAAAGTTACAACACTTAAGGCTTCCAGTGATGCTGGAGTTATCCAAAGGACCTTCCCTGCATGAGGGGAGTTTGCTGAACACTCCTCAAAAAAACTCTTATTTGGATTGCTTGCCTGAGCTGCTATCCTCCCTGCCCTGATGACATATGGTAGTAGAATAAGTTTAAACTTTGGTTTTGTTGGAATCTTTAAATACACTTCTCTTTTTGATCACAGAGATACTATGTTTTATTTTTGAGAGGTAAAATACAAGCTTATGTGTGTGTTCCTGTCAATATTGACTAGGATTATGACTGCATTAAGATTTCAATAGGATACTAATAGGCCTGGCTCATCTCAGTTCTTCTAATGTAAGTGATGGTTATGAGAAAGGAAGAAGAGTCACTACAGCTCAGTAGTTAATGCTTGTATACGTATACTTCAAGAGTAGGAGAAAAAAAACCAATATAACACACAGATGTAATGCACACACACCCCCTGAGGTCTTTCCTTGTTCATTACATCCTGATTCTAAAAATGGATCATACACCTCTTGGAAGGACTGTACATGGAAAAATGAGATAAAGAAGTGATATTAGGAGAAGAGGGAGCTAAAACAGGGAGAGCGAGAAGATTTGTCTTACCTTGTTTTTGTCAAGTATCAATACACAGCAAGTGAATATCAAGCTATCCAGCATGCTCTTCGTCAGAGACTGGGTCCAGAATATATCAGCAGTCGACAAGCTGGAGGAGGACAAAAGGTATGAACAAATATGCATAGATGTTTCAACTTACATTTTTTTCCAGGATAATTAGGGTAAAAAAAGTTACAATAATCCTTATTTTTTGAAGTTAATTTCCCACTAGCAGTTCAATGCGCAGATATGAAAGCAAAGTCAGCAT
Organism: Burhinus bistriatus; assembly: GCA_013397275.1. NCBI lineage: Eukaryota > Metazoa > Chordata > Aves > Charadriiformes > Burhinidae > Burhinus > Burhinus bistriatus. The sequence continues at coordinate 836,114 of VYXH01003312.1, forward strand.
AGCATAAATTCTGATTTTTACTGAGCCACAGGTTCCTTTTACACTTTAAAAAAAGACTTAACTTTTCAGCGCTTCATCCTTAACAAGAGGATATTTATGTACTTGTTGAACATTGAGATATTTTTCTTATTTTTTACCAGAACTGGAATATATGAAGCATTATGTAACATTGGCTGCATTTTACCCTCTTTAGTGCCCGCTAGCTCTGCCTTCCCTTAAGTCATATTTGTGGTCCTATTAATCCCCTATCACAGTTGCTGGAAGAGCGTAAACCTAAAGCTGCACCATAAGCCTTTTATTCACATTATCTGAACCTTGAACTTAGCTGGGTTTCCTCAGTGTAAGATGATGCGTGTAATCCCTTTTTAAAATAAAGCATGTATATACATGGGCACGTGTGTCTGTATTTATATATATATTTATGTGTATATGCTTTTCTTTTCAGGTCTGTTACATTGAGGGTCACAAGGTAATCAGTCTGGCCAATGAGATGTTTGGCTTCAATGGCTGGGCTCATTCAGTCACTCAGCAGAATGTTGGTAAGTATCTCTTGAGGATAAAGAAGTCTTTCCTCTTGTTTCACTGTATGGCCCCCGAAGGAAGAGTCTCTCAGATAAGGACCAGGGTATCTATCCTAGAATGGGATCACTTCAAAGAACCTGGGGGGAGGCATGTGGAATTTCCAGGTGTCTTAGCAGTTGGTAAGAATGAGAAAAATTGAATAATAATAGACCTTCTGTTTTCTTTTTAGATCTTGCACTGGAATATGTCATAGTCATTATTCTAAGTGTGTTTATGATTATTCTTGAGCTATTCTAATCAAGTTTTCTGATCTCTATGGGAACACTCAGAGACTACAGTCAAGAGTAATTACAATTAAACTATTTAACACCCAGCAGCCCTGAGCCAACTTTCATACTGACCTGTAATTTTTATATTCTAACAAGTTAATATTCTCAGTTAATATTCCCCTAATCTTTAGGGACCCATCTTTTTCTGCAGATTCTTCTTCTAGTCAATACCTGGTTCTGAGATTCTTTACAGTAGAAAGCTTTGGAAAAATTCTTCCAGAAAATGGTATTCGGGTGATCTTAAAGCTTAAGCTTCTTCCATCTTGATAGCTGAAATAGTTCCTACCAGAGGAGTATTGTCCTTGTTTGCAGATCTGCTATGCTTAGACTGAAGACCGGTTGTTGAAGTAGCTCAACAAAGCTGCTTAAATGTACTTCCTTCCTTCCCTCCTCCCTGCCTTCAGAAATCTTTTCTTACTTCAGGTTGGTAGATTCTAGACATAAAGCAATTTACTTCAGTGCTTTCCATGTATTCTGTACCACTTTTTCCACCCCCCCNTTTTTCAAGTAATGCCATAAAAAGTCGTTCCTTAGAAATTCAGAGACTGAGGATTCTGTTATGTTTGGTTTTAAATTCCTGGGTAGTAAAAGGGCTTGCACCTCCAGCAAGTTTACAAAACAATTAAACAAATAGACCAGATGAGTACCGAACTTTGGGACCCCAGAGTAGAGTTACTTGAACTTCGGAGAATTTCATTTCAGACGTGTCATGTTTATATCAGACTTTCAAGACTGCTAACTAGAGTGCCCTATATATATTATATAGTATTGCTTTTGGTGTAAAATAAAGTAGATTAGAGATTCTGGATTGAGAGTTGTGTTGCAACTTGTTAAGCTCTTCAGGCAGTCTTTCCTCAATAAACTTTGTGCAAAATTTCATGAACTGGAGACTTCTAGTATATAATAGGAAAGAAATTACTTTTATAGACAGCAGTTTCTTTTCCATTGCTGTTTTTATAAATTGATACTTTAAATCTTTCCTTCCAGCTGAAAAAATGGTTATGTTTTGAACATTTAGGATACATAGCTGAATGAGAAGTAACATTTACAACTCTTCCTTCTTTCGTATGTTCAAGTTTATATATGTAGTAGCAGGGTGTGAGTGTTTGGCAGGTCTAGCCACTAAAAACCAGAAAGTATCACATAACATGCCCAGGGCATATATGCAAGTCAGCATTCTCAAACTACAGTTAGTATTTCGTAAGTCATGCTCCATTTGATAGAAGATGATACGGTATCTTGGGCACATTCAGCAAGTACGGTACAGGTTTGTGAAAGTCCTCAAAGGACAAAATAAGATCTAAACGTGGATCAGAAGTCTTTTGTATTATTTAGGATGTTACTTTTCCTTCCTCCAGACTTTGTTGACCTCAACAATGGCAGGTTCTATGTGGGGGTCTGTGCATTTGTGAAAGTTCAGCTTAAGGTAAGTGGATTTTTTATGTTTGCTCTGTGTATAGTTGAGGAATTGCCTAAAGCTGTGAATGAAAGTTCACGCACAGGTCAGTCTGTGGTTCTCGAGTCCTGTACTACACCAGAGAACCTAGTGGTATCCAGAACATTGACCTTGCTATAGAACAACCAGCTAAGAGCAAATAATTAGGCTTAGGAAAGCACAGCATCTAACAAGAAGTCCTGTATGTGCAGGAATTCCCTTATACTTAGTATTTTTAAAATTTTATTGCAGGATGGGTCATACCATGAAGATGTGGGGTATGGAGTCAGTGAAGGCCTAAAGTCTAAGGCCTTGTCCCTAGAAAAGGCAAGAAAGGAGGCAGTAACAGATGGACTGAAGAGGGCACTCAAGTGAGTAAAGATCAGTACTTGCACGTTTTCAGAAGTTAAGTGAGACTTAAGTGTTACTCCCAGTCACACTGAGCTCTCTCGTTTTTCAGGTGCTTTGGGAATGCTCTTGGGAACTGCATCCTAGACAAAGACTACCTACGAGCAGTGAATAAGCTTCCACGTCAGGTGCGGTACATGGGCTGTTAGAGCAGGGGCTACAAGATGTCCGCTGCTCCTGGTCCTTCATATTAAGAAGATTATAAATAATGATATCAATGCACCTCATCCCTGAATGTTTCCAGCTATGAGACCAATAGCCTTTGCCTGCTAGTTTGTGTGAACTGCTTGTTACAGAGTTCTTCCCAAACATTTTGCCACAACTCCTCTAAATTTCGACTTTTTGCAGTAGGCAAGATTACTCTGGTCAAGAAACAGTATCCTACTCAATGTCTCGTGTGACATTTATGGCCATGTTGTCTGAGTCTCTCTGTTCAATGGCAGTAATGCATACATCTGTGTTCATAGCAGGTTAAATGTTACCACAGGAAAAACTAAACTGTTTAAACCATCTTGTTCTAGGTGCCATTTTCTCCACGTGCTGCAATTCTTAAGAGTGTTTAACCTTTGTCAGTTGCAGCAACTCAGTTCATTGCTCTCATCTAGCCACTTCTGCTTTAAATGTGTATCAGCAACGATACCAGTGTCAAGTTACATATTCATCACATAGGTGAAACAGAAGTCCTTGGGAGAATAGAGTCTGTCAAGGCTGCGTGCGTGTTTCTTTATTGTATGCTTTTGCCCTGTATAAGGCAAAGAATACCAAGAATACGTCACTCAGTTTGTTCTCATTGTTGGTGAAAACAGTCCAGTTTACTATTATGAATTTTAAAAATCAAACTTACTTGTCATATTCCTCTTATTACTGAACTTTTCAGGAATAATAATAAAAAAAAGGATGGGAAATAACTGCATACAGTGACGCAATTTCCAATTCCTGGAATAGGTCATAAAACCAGAGGCTGCGGGCAGGGCAGAAGAGTAGGCAGACAGTATATCTATTATCTGTGTAACCTACCCGAAAGCAGGTACAGCTCCTCTGCATTTCTGCAAAATCAGGTCTATTTCATTTAGTCCTGAAGTCTCTCAAGCTGAAAGCCTATATGTCACGCAGTGAGCAGCAGGAAAAAGGAGCGTTCTTTAGACTTTAAAGGGAGCTCTAGCAGAAAATAGGAAGTTTTTCCATAAGAAAGACTTCTTCCTTCAAATAAAGTTTTTAATATGCGTAGCCCAGGATATCTCAGAAAAAATACTAGGTGGGTTACATACCAAAGCTGCTTGTTGTAGTTGGAACTTTCACTTAATTTTAAGGAAAATCCATACAGTAGCAATGTCAATACATGCATTGATAGTTGCTTTGTCCTTTTGCTAACTGGTATTCAAACTCTACCAGACGCTAATGCACATCACAGCTAGATAGAAAACACACTCAGCACGGTCCTTGTAACAAAATTTACAGTGTGCCTGTATTTCACCCCTCATTGATCTTGTTAGAATGGTCAACAAGGAGTTATTCTGTACTGGTGTTTTTGTGCTGAGGTCTCAAGCAAAGGTAGTTTCTAAAGGCAGTTTCAACTTTCAGTTCCCCAAATTGGATCCTTCCCAAAACAACACTGCAAAATACTAGATGCATCTATGACAGAAAGGGTGACCCAAACTGTTTAGACTGGACCCACAACAACTTATAGCTGTTGCCAGTCACTTCAAAGTTTTACCATAGAACAGCAAAACAGGTAACACTGTTTTGTTTTGCTATATGAGGAGTGTACAAATGGCCCTGCAGATGTTGTCTGCTTGACTTCAAAAATGTGTTTGTACCTGAATTTTGCAACTGAATTGTGAGAGCAGGTTGTACTGGACTTGGCTGCTGGAGGATGAGGAATAACAGGAAGATCTACACTCCAATTTATTTGTTTTAAATGCCTGATGCAATACTACTAGCGAACTGTGGCTCTTGAATGTATGAAGAATTAGCATGTACAACTGATGTACGCTTACTTTCCTTGCCATAATATGGTTCTTATCCTTACTGAGCAGTAAGAAGCCACGTTACATCATGCTTTGCTTTTCAGACTCCTTGCTTCCTTAGCTTTCAGTTTGCAAGGGAAGACCTGCAGTTACTTTTACCCTGTGAAGCACTAGGTTAAACAGTGAACCTTCTGAGGTAACCAACACCATGGAGAAATGCCTCTTGTGGAGGTCTTTGGTCCAGAGAGACACAACAAATTATGATGTACATCATCAGTGACAACCATACTTCAACTTTGTTCTTTCAGAGCTATCACAATTTAGAAGTATGCTGTGATGTAACACAGCAGTCTTTGTAGGATTAAAGTTGTCCTGGCTGTTACTGAGGTTGCACCTCAGTAACCAACCTTAATCTTGTTAACTCCTGATGTGTACCAGTTGGGGGCAGTAGGCTTCTAGGCGGTAACTTATCTTGCTGATTGAGGAAAAAGTAAGCCTTTTACAACTGCTGATCTATGGATTTTCATAGTAAAGTCACCTTCATCATACCATGATTTACTAAACTCTGCTAGCCAGCCTAGAGCTGTAAGGCGGTTCTATCTAGCTAACTTAGACTGTAGGAGCAGATCCAATGTGACACCTTGCTGCCTAAAGATGGTACAGATCTCTGCTTTGCCAGGGTCATTGTCTATTAGTGGCTTTGCCACAAATTTGTAAAATCACAGAGCCAAACCATCCCATCTTTATTGAAAAGAGAATGGTGTAACTTCCTCAGTGACCTCATGATTGCAGAGCTGAGTAAAGGTTTCGCATGCCCTTTAATACAAGCGTGAAAATGGAACTGGCAAAAATAAGAGGCTCAGCAACAGACTTGAGAGACTGTCTGAGAAGCTGAAGAATTCTGCATTGGTCACCTGCATCTGTTCTCACTCGCAGAGAGCACAACATGGAGAGACATGGGCTATCTACCCTGAAGCACCGAGCTATTAAACTAACACAAAGTCACAAGAATTCAATGATTAACTGAATGACTTGGTACTGAAAATGCATTTCGGTTTTCTAACTTACTATTTTCACCTAGAGCAATTTTCAACAGTACTGTATAGAAAAAGCCTGTGCATATTTCATTAACTTGATGAAAAAAATTTCTGAATAGGTTTTCTTTTTTCCCTTTACTAGATACCTCCTGAATTAGATTTGGTCAAAGCTAAAAGAGAGGACTATGAGCCTGAAATAGAGAAAGCAAGATACAAAAGCTGTTTGGAAAGGCAGAACGCAGGAGGAAGACAACATTGTGAGATGGCATCTAATTGTAATCCTGGTCACAGAGAGGCTGCTGTAGTGACAGTAGATCAGAAACAGCCAAATAGTTCCAGGTGAGTGATACTATAAATTTATTTTATAAGTTATAGTAGAAGTTACAGTACCTTTTAAAACACGTGGACAGCCCAATTCAGAAGATGCCATAAAACACTAGTTTAGTGGATTTTCCTTGCTGTTATTTCTTTATGCATTTTTTTTTTTTTCCTTTCATAAAATGTAACTTTGTGCTTACCTGGGAGAGGGGCAGAAATACAGACTCCTTAGCTATTGAGTGCGATGCCACCTACCAGCGGAAATTGCGACAAAAGCAGCTACAGCAACAGTTCCGGGAACAGATGGAGAAAAAGCATCAGATTCCAGTAGTTACTCCTAGCAGCAAACAGGGTAAGTCTTGGCATTAGAAACTGACAGTTTTAACGGTAGCTACTGGCAGACATGGGTTACCCTCAATACAGGAGCCTGACCAGTTTCATTTGCTTTTGTACTGTACTATCTGACATACCTTTGAGACCAGAGGAAGGGGAGGGTTATCATACTTTTCCCCCACCATGTTCTTAAAGTGGCAGGAATATCAGCTGTAAAACTGCGACTTCCCAACCGCCCTAAAGCTTCCTGCAGCACAGCAGCTGGTGTCAGTACCATTAACATGCTGCACCCGAGCTGAGACTGCAGCACTTCTTTGAGGTGGTTGGAGGCAAATAGACATTGCATTAGCTACTAATACACTGCTCTTTATTTCTGGGGAAGTCTGGGCAGCTGTGTGGTCAGCAGGAACTTGGGGTTAGGGTAAACAGGCTAAAAACCAATTTAAAGTAGTACAGTTGCTCTTATTGGCCATCATCAGGTACAGAATCTTACCATTCCACGTACTGCTACCAAAACATAACCAGCTCTAGGAAAAAAGAGGGTACCTGGTGGCAGCTGCTGCTTGTCATTTCAGACTCGTGCTCTGTTAAGAAGGAACAAAAGGGTTCTTCTGTATTTCCAGTATTAATCTCTTCTTGTTACCTCTGTCCAGCAACATCCGATCCTCCTGTAAAGCACAGCACTCCAGAAGCAGTACAACAGGAACTAGCAATGGAAGAGGAGTTCTTTGCAGGTCAGCCAAAAAGTGATGAGTAATAGAGTATTAAATCATTAGTGTTTAAATCAACTCTTCAGAGTACAGTGTAAAGGTAATAGTTCTGAAGAGGTTAGTAAATAATAGAAGTGTGAGTACAAGTCTGATCTTAACGATACAAACTTTGCTTGAGTGGCAGGGAAATGATGCCCATTGTTTCACACCATGCTTTTCAGTAGAGTTGTTATACATATTCAGCAAACCCTTTTCCTCAAGTGATATTGCACAGAAACAGAACATTTGTGGAGGTGAGGGGTTGTCTCAACATAACCACAGCTATTTGGGTCACGCTTACACCCCGGTGCCTGGTCATTGCTTAAGTCCAGAGCACAAGGGGTAGTACCATTTCCCCGCTATGCACTGACGTAAGATATGCTTTACAGTTTAACTTTTATGGTGGCCACCACTTGTAGGAAAAGAGTGGGCTGGTCCTGGAGTTACTGTCATTCCTGAAGTACAATACTTGTTGTCTTTGGTTGGATCACCTTTTCATTCATTCTAGATGATCCTGAACTTTGGGACATTTCCTTGGAGACCATTGATCTTAAGATAATGGGTCACAAAATGGCAGACCCACCAGCTGGACACCGGACACCTGAAACACCCCATGGACATCATCAAATGACTACTCGTAACAGGACACCTCACAGAATGAATTGCCACAAAGCTTCTGCTAGACTTGCACAATGGCAGCCATCTGCTACAGTCATGAGCCACAGCAGCTGCGCCAACCAGCATACCCCAGGTATGTGCTATCAAAAAATAACTGAGTTCTGTCTTAACAATGGCTCTTGGCTTTGAAAGCAACACTGTTAGATTAGTAAATTGGAGGGGGAGAAACATCCTTCTTTCTTGGACCTGGCTGCAGATGCTGTGATAGTGGGCTAGGAGAACTATCTGGTTTTTCCATCCAACTGTCCTATCAAGAAGAGCTAGAAAAATGATTGAGGAGCACTTTTAGAAGCAGAAAAAAGCTTTAAGAATCTTCCATCTCTCACTATCTCCCTGTTTGGCAGAGTGCAGCCCCCACAGGAGAAGTCAAAGCTTGAAGAAAAGGAGGCTAGAACCTACGTAAGACACCTGGTGGTATTGTTACCTCCATACTGCATTACATCAGAAGACCGCAGTTGGCTGTTCAAACTATGTAAGGACGTCTAATGCATTAAGGGATTTTCCTGTATATTGTGGTGAAACAACACAGAAGAGTTTAATACAGCCAGCAAGACCTTAAGGTACTTCTAGGTTATTACATGCTTCAAATGCCTTTTTCTGTAAACAAGCATCATTTGTGCTTGTGCAGCACTGGACTTGTGGCTGTATTACAAGCTAACATTACACATAATTTGCCTGAAATGGTAACAGAATTAATCTTTAAAATGAGATGCAATTCATAGCTTCTTTCTCCTTCAGTGTTGCATTTCAGCACAGAGAAAAGAAATTTTCAGTAAAACGGGGAGAGGGTGGGTTCTGGTCAGATGACGAAGTCTACAAGCTGTGGCTTCGCATTCGGTGAGGCTGAGGGTGTGAAGCTGTGGCAGCATCTGCCTCTGATGTGCAGCCCAGCCATTTGCCCTCCAGTGGCACAAACGGGGTCAGAGACTGTTGCTCCTCCTCAGCGTGTTCCTCAGCTGTATGGGATTCCCATGCAGCAGCAGCACGTCCAGCTGTGCCTGCACAATGGGGCAGCACAGGGGCAGGAGCGCGCTGGGACTGCTGCCAGGCAGTTGCACGTAGCACTTCTGACAGCGTTTGCTTGGACCCTTTGTAAAGTGAATGGGAGCTACACTTTTCTTTTTTAAATAAGCTTTCAACCCTTTTCAGTATCAAAATAAACATGAAATTTGAAAAACAAACCACACTCGTAGCTGTTCCTGCCTCTATACCCTTCAAACCATTACAACTCGACTCCTGTTTAACAAGCTCAAAGAAGTGAACGCATTCTGACTAGTTACAAGTAGGAAGCTCAAGAGACCACCACCATGTCTGCACAGCCTTGCATTTGCTTTAGATGGGCAACAGAAAAGTTCAAGTGGGTTTTAAAGGTTAGAGCAAAGCAACAGCTGTTCCTTCTAGTAAGAAGGTCACAGGAAGAATTTTTAAGCAGTATTTCAAACTGGATACAGTAGTATTTTTCAGAAGTGCAGTGCTGGAGACAAGGAGGATGATACCACATGACAGAGTTAAAGCTGGACCAGGAAAATTTACACAAACGCTTTGATTACTGCAACCCTGAAATCAATGTCAGACTTGAAACGGGATCTTGTTCCTGTGCTTTGCCATCACTGCTCTATCTGGTCAAGTCTCTTAAAGCAGTCTAAATGTAAATACATTTGAAGTATTCAGCATTTATTCTCCTTTACCTTCACCACTTAATCGGTCCTTTTTCCTTAAAGATCCTCTACTATCCACTTACCTCATCAGCAGGACAAAGGTGGCAGCTTGACTTCAGTATGGAAAAGATAGGACAAATTATAATTAACTGTAATAAATTACATCTAGAAAATAGTTTCAAATTTCACTGTAATGGTTTCTCTCCAATTCAGTGCTGCCTTCAGAACAGCTCGGGGAAGAAATCCATACACCGCATGTTTGAGTCATGCGCTCACTGTTGATATCAGATACCTGTTAGGAAGGGAATCTGCAGACATTCAGAATTACTGGATTCACAGCCACTCCAAACTCTGACAACGAAAAAATTGTCTCATATAAACACAACGGCATCAGCTTTCTTGACTCTACAGAAAGAGCGCAAACATAGCCATGCCTCCTCTAGGAGAAATCCCAGCATTAAGCCTCTCAGGATTGGCCCTTTTGAGAAGGGCAGTAAAACGTGGATGTTGTTTGTTTTTCCTTTAAGGCCTTGAGCAGCATGACTCATAACAGGAGCTTTCTTAAAATGGAAAGAAATGCAGCAGCAATTAGTGTTTAGAAATACCAAATAATTCCTGCAAGTCTACAGCTGTTTGAGAATGACCCTGTAAAGTAATTCCACCTTTACCAGTACCGTCACAAACTTGGGGGTGGGATTCCTATCGTACATCTACACTAAAAAGTTTCTCCTCCCCAGCACCACAGGTGCACACCTCTGCTCCCTTCCGCCCCAGAGAGGACAGCAACGGACACAGCAGAAGAGGAGGAGCAGGACTCTTCCCTGCCCAGGACAGGGGCTTCTCCAGCCCTTCCAGCACACCCTGCTCTGCCTTCACTGTCAAAAGGCAGCACAGAGCCCCTGCTAGTGAAGCTCCACCTGTGCTGCAAACAGGGAGAGCCACCAACCAAGTTCTTGACTGTCACAGCTGAGCATGTTTCTCTGCTCTTCAGTAACTTCTTGACAGTTTCAGCCATAAAAGCAATTGTACGGCTTATATATGATCCTTCACGCCTTCTCCCTCCCATTCCCTTAGGCCCCTCCTCTCATAAAAAAGATCCATTCTGTGAATTATTCTTCATAGTACCTGGGTTTAGAGTATTCTATTAAAAGGCTCATTATTGATCACTGCTTTTGAGAAGTTGATGGTCTCATTAAAATGGGTTTCTTGTACTTTCCTGTGATAAACTGATATATTGGGTAACAGTTAAATCACTCCAGGAAGAGGACAGAGAGGTTGAAACCTGCTGTTCAGCAAGAAAACCCACAGCTCAACAAAAGCAGGTTTGGTTTATTTGAATGACTTCATTAAATATTCTACAAAGGTAACAAATTGCAGCACAAAGCGCAATCATACAAGAAGCGCAGTGCCTGGGTTTAGTGCAAAACATACAACTAACTACGGCCAGGGAAGCCCAAAGTTTCAATTCATTTTATTTTTTTATTTTTATTTTTTTTTTTACAGTGTACATTGTTAAATAATGTAAAGAAAACGCTTGTAATTCAGAAACAGATTTTATGTGGAAAAAGATACTCAAAGTGTAATATTAAACAAAATAATTTAACAGTTCAGTAGCATTAGTTTATTCCTCTAGACTTCAGTTATTCATCCACAGGAGGGGGGGAATAAATCAATGGTAAATAAAACCAGTTCTTGCATAACATTAAGTGAAAAAACGACCTCAAACTTACTAGATCAAAATTAAATAACCACGTGCTGCATCCAGCTGATTGGTTCCCCGGTCACGAACATTCCCCTTGTTTCATTACCGCCCCAGGTTTGTCACTGCTCCCATTTCCAGAGCTCACCTCTCCCCTCCTGCTGGGTGTGTTCCGGAAACTTCTCTGCATCCGTTCAGACAGAAGAGCAGAAGTTCTCCGTTTCACTTCAGCTGCAGGGACCCCCCTGCTTTCTCCCTGCCTTCCACCACATGCACACCATGAGCCTCCTCTCTCCTTCCGTAGCTCTAGTCTCCGCTTCAGCTACAAAGAATAAACACCGAAACCTAAGGAACTGGGAGCCCAGCTGCCTCGCCACTAGCTTTCACCCTCAGGTGTTCGTTCATCTCCAACCTGTACCTGCCCTTGCTGCCACAACTGCTGTAAAAGGGACAGGAAAGGAACAGATCTTGCACGTTTCTTTGTAAAAATAAATGAGTGAGAACATCTGCAGACAGAAAAACTCCCTATTAAGGCTCCACGGGGGAATAGTGCTCCCAGAAAAAAATTCAGGCAAGTAACATCTCTGTGGTGCAGCAGCTTCCAGGATACCAGTGAGCTACTCCCAAGTACCTGGCAGCAGTCCTCTCATCCTTCCCAGCTTTTTGCAGCACTACGCAAATACTGGCTGGTATTATTTTTACTTTGAAGAGGAAACCAGTATTTTTTTTAAATATGAAAAGGGAGAATGACCAAAGCAGAAGGTACAGTACGGTTACTAAGAGGTGACAGATAGTTACAGTCCTGGTACCAGCTTGAAATTTGTCAGAGTGAACAAAACCGTAAATCCTCCAAATGACAGAGGAAACTTCTTGATGCCGGCTGTTTCAAGTACATCCATTGCCGGCAATGGACGTTGCACCAGGACAGTCTGTTCCTGGCTTAAATGGATTTTACCAAAAAAAAAAAGGTAAGAAAAGCAATCCCAGCAGACAAGCCCATGCCAACGAGCAATGGCACCTCTCCCTCAAGTCACATCCTGACCAAATGTCTTTACCACTTCACCGGTGGAGTCAAACTGCATCTTAAGTTGGGCCTCTCCCAAAGATACACGTTCTCCCCATCCTCTCTCCATTTCTGATCCAGACCTCCTGCCTCCGTAGACAATATTGGTTAGTCTCATTTTAGCTTCACCCACAACCCTCCGTCCTACCCCCACCTGGCCCCTGTCACACCACCAACTTCAGATCTGCCCGCCTGGACAAGTTTCCCCAACACACAGAACGTTGTTCCGACCCGCTGCCTCAATGACTCCCCCCCTCCACACACCTACTCTAAACAGTAACGGTATCGCTAAATAAACTCCAACGTCCCAGTCACTAGGTACGAATAATCCATCCTTCTCTGAACTTGCCCTCTGTCCACCTGGGGGTCTGCTGGGAAGACGATGCTAACTGCAGAAGCAATAGAAGTCCAAGGCACTAAAATATCCAGCAAGCATACTGGGAGAACAGACAAGTATTCAAGTACATTAATTTATACAATTTTACATTCACATTTATTTATCTAATACAATGAAAATACAAAGGAAAAAGTTAAAGTGTCTCCAATAAGTATAAGGATATAGCTAGCTTTTTTTCCCATTTTTTCTTTTTAACTTTTTTAACCCTCTATATTCCACTCATTTTTAAACTACTGTTGTCCAACAACATTTATATATCACAGTGTTTCCACATCAAAACTGATGGTAAGTACATGTCCGCAGGGAACTTTTAAAAAATTTTTTAAACAATTTAAATTGCTCTAATGCTGCAGTCAAAGCTGTTAATATCTTAAAGCAGTAATGACCTATCAAGCACGGGCTGCACTGCAAGTCCATTTGTGCGCCCCATCATTTCGGAGCCAGATACAATTGACTGGGGAGAGGGAGAGGAGGGGGATTTGGACAGCTTTTCTGGTCTTGCTTCTTCAGGGAGAGATGAGAAGCGTGCTAAAGCCTCGTGCTAGGATTCAGCTCTCCCACCTCAACATGTGTGGATTCAGCCTCAAACCAGAGAGAAATTTTACAGCAAGACTGCATTAACTGACCCCGTGACTTCTCTTCACAGCTCTTGTTCCATACAAGAGCAGAACCCCTCAGTCAAAAGCACTGTCCCATCCATCATAAGGATGCTGATCATCCTCCTCCCCCTTGGAAGCGTGTGGGGAAACTCCCTTTACAGAGAGTTGACAGCAATGGTTGGAAAAGAGAAAGTCATTCCCAGTCTGGCAAGCTACCAGTTCATTGCAGCACTAGTAGTTGATACAGGGCCCCATCTCCCTCCCCATGTCCTGTCCCGAGGTCTAGCCAGCATGGTCTCTGAGCACAGCTAAGTGGTCCGCAGGTTGGAGCCTGGAGGGTTGCTGATCGATTTTTGCAAATTGCTGATGTTGAAGCTTTGCAAAGATGCGGCACCTACGGGCTGGAACTGGCTGAGCGGTGGCTGTGCTGGACCACCCGTCCCACTCCACGGGGCGGCAAAAGATGCTGCTGGATAACCGTACTGCTGCGGAGGGCACATCGCCTTTGTGAAGGGACCTAAAGAGGTAGCTGATGATGCAGAGATGGGCGTAGCACCCAGGGAAGATGTCATAGAGATACAGAGCTGACCTGGTGCCGAGAATTTTCTTGCCATTCCAGGGCCCTGAAAGAAAACCCAACCCCCAAGAAGAGTTACACAACTGTGCTTAAAAACCACAGGCTCACCCCTTGGTCCACAAGCTGTTCCCAATGGATGTTTACAAGAATGCACTGTGGCCCTCCTCTTTAGTTATCCTTTCCCCTTCCATAGCAGGGGATACAATCCTGCATGTAAGAGACCTAGACCCCAATTTTCTACAGCAGTTGTCCAAGCTACATGGCCACTGTACTCTAGCTGCGTTTGAAACCCTGATGAGATAGCAACAGCACTGACAGTTTCTTACTGTAAGTGTTCATGGGTTACATCTTACCTCATAGTTGCTATGCCCTTTGCCAACTTTCTTGCCAGAGAGGTTCATGGCATCTCGGGCCCAGTTATCTACCAGCTTGTGCAGGTCATCTGTGAAAGTCCCTTTCCGGCTTGAGGCAAGAGCAGTAGGCTGAGACTGGGGTGCTTGGCTGTTCACTGTAGCCCCGACTGTGTTAGTGCTGCTGGTCCCTACAAATACAAAAAAGAGAAATCAAAACTTAGGTTAAAGATCATCTTTCTCCCGTAAATTTAATAATTGTGGTAATGGTACATCAATAGAGAGCCAGTTAAAGTGCCATGCAGATTAATTCTAAGTTTCAATTCCAGGACACACTGAAGTGGGAACTACAAGGACTCCTACAGGCATTTTCTCAGATTAAGAGTATTTCATAGATATGTTTACTTTTCAAGAAGTGCTGCAAGTAGTCATCCTAAGAGGGGAATGGTAGCAGCCTACAGGTCTTTGTAGAGGAAAAACAAGATTAGATTTCAGCACCGAATGACAGTACAGTCCATGTCATTCTCTCATCCTACACCTTTTAATTAGCAGCAACCACTATTGGCACAAGTCAATTCCACCTTGGAGGACAATGCTGAATGCTGAATAAGGAGCAGTACAATCAGCATCACCAGCTGCTCTGTAGCAAATTATCTCCACTTTGTAAAACGAAGAGAAAAATTCACCCAGTTTACACAAAAAAGGCACAGTGAGAAACAGCAACTGTCGGTTCCAATAGCTGCCATACTTAGGTTCTTGAGGATAACCAGATGGGACTGTCTTCATCCACCAAACAGCCAGGATCAGCAGGGGAAGTCTGCACTGCATTAAATTTTTGCTTTTTGCCTCTGAAAGCATTTTTTTGCCATTATGTTCAGCTTTCCTATGTCAGAAGAACAAGCATTTCAGATGCAAACAACTAATACAGCTTAAAGAAGGCAGAAATGAGAGTAGTTCCTCAGATATGCTTTGACAAGTTTTTCCCATTCATTCGGCTGATTGCAAGAATACAAAAACCACTTCAAACACCAGACTTTGGTTCTGCTAGAAAGCTTGCTGAACACTATCCTGTAGAAAAAATACAAACTAGAAACATTTTTTGGATAGCCTAACTGTCCCTCTCACACTTAGAAACAAAGCAACTGCACTCAAATTTAAGTTTTTCAAAGGCAGACCTCCTAACAGGAATCAAAGAAATTGTATATTATCAAGTATCCTAAATTCCCAGCAGTATTGCAAAGTATCCTCATTTACAGATGTGGAAGTGACAGTTAACCACAAGGGCAGACTTTTTCTAAAGGGCATGGTAAAGGCAGAATGAATCTACTTTTTTCAAATCTATTTAGCACAAAACCAAACAACAAAATAAGAATCTGGCCACTGCAGTGCTAAACCCAGCGCTCCTGGCAAGCACACATCCTCACCTACTTGGTTCTCAAAGTTCCTCAAACATTTCTACTCGCTCGCTCAGAAGACTGCGACTGGGAAATCCAGGAAACCTCGAGTTTATTGCAGATATTTCTGAAGAAAACTGATTAAAAGTGGAGCATCAAAAATGCCAGCAATGAAAATCATCTGTCTATTGCAAAGGCTGAATGACGGAGTAGCTGTCTCTTGCCCGACAGCTACTTCATCTATTCCACTTTCTCTGGCTATCAGCCACATTCCTTGCAACCACCGTATCAAAGAAAGAACTGGCTCCAAAACCCCTGCAGGAATGTTTCATATCGAGGAGTGAATTAGGAAGGTGAAGTACTTACTATGCAGGACAAATAAGCAAAGTGTTACTGCCTCTAGTAGTGTTGAGGAGGGAAGGATACGTATGCCTCCCACCAGTTCCAGCTCAAGCATGGAAGTGGCTCCCGGTCTTGGTGCCCACCGGTGGGGCAGCAGTTGTTACAGGCAGACACATGCAACAGCACACACGGAGAGGAAAGAATAAGGTTCCCTGACCAGGGTGTGCAGCTGCAGCTCAGAGGAAGGGTAATAGCAACACACTGTAAGGTGACAAGGAGAATCTACAGTGAAATAACATGAACCTTAGGCACGCAACATGTGGAAAGGGCTCAGAATACAATTATTTAGTAAGAGCAATGATGTGAAAGGTGAAATAAAAGACAAATGAGGGAAAAGCAACAAAAAGGTACTTGGTGGAGCTGCCAAAACCAGTAATAATCACATTCCACCGTGAGGGTTCATGCAGGAATTGACACACTTGCTCTCATCTTCTTCACAATGGCCAGTATCTGCTTTTGATATTTCACATTTCCACTTTAATCGGTAAGCACACAGCTTACAATCTAGGATCCTGGACCTGTGCTGGAGAGCCTCCTCGGGCCACGGAAGGGAGAGAATTAATCAAGGTATATACACTATAGTGCATTCATCTGAAGATGGGAAAGACCATTTAGGAAAGTCTGAGTGTTTTGAGAAGGACTAGATTAGTTCAGGGTGGGAAAGGTGGGAGGTTGCGAGAGCTTTGTCTCCAAAAGTGATTTTGTTAGGGAGGTCCTATCTCAGGTCACAGAGACAGACCAGCCTACACTGTTATAGGCGAGCTATGCAATTACTAAAGCTCCCAAATAATATCAATTTAAAAAATTACTTCTCAGGAATGTCACATTTTAGCTCTGACGTAGTCACCACCTGCAGAAACTGCCATCCAGAAGAGTCTGAAAAGGAAGTGCTTCAACTTGTAGCATTCAATGGAAACCACCCCCCACATTCCTGCTTGGTCACGGCAGCCGTCCCCAGTTCTGCTCTGACATGAAGGATCTCAAGTGAAACAAGCTTCCCCCTCTCCAGCCTGCTACCTATACCACCTTCATTCTGCCTTTTTATTTCCGCCCCCGCCCCCCCCATAAGCCAGCAGTCAAAAGACACCTTTAAAACAATCTTAAATGACATGAGCACACGCAGGCTTTTCTAAACATCTCTTGCTTTGGGAGACACCCTGGAGAGCTCTGATAGCTTACTCTTACTCGTTTGAAATGTTGAAGGAGTGTCTGCAATTGGATCCATCACTGAGGTAGCAAGCCCCATCAGATCTGTAAACAAACCAGCTGCTCAGGGGTACAATTCCAGCACATTACAGCGAGCAACCGACCCTGATGCTCAATTTGCTCTCATTAGCGATGAGCAAAGAGTTCCACAGTGAAGGTGAGGTTCTGCCTGCCTCCACTTGTCTGCAAGAGTAATAGCCAGACTATTCAACATACTAACAACAGAGTACACATTAGAGGGCACAACAGACAGACAGATGCTGTGCTGGAGACAGAGTCAGGGAGGTAAGGCTTCAGTGACCAGAAAAAGCTGATGAATAGCTTTACAATCAGGAATTGGAGATAACAGAAATAAGATAATTACTACAGAGCTGGTTGCAAGGACAGACTTTTTTCACCATCTTCCCTGAAGCACAAAGAGAGAGTAATTTGTTAAAGATAAAGAGAAACAGTGAGAAACGTTTAGTATCAGCAAACAGTACAAAAAGCTTGGTGAGAAACAGAGGACGCAGCACAGCAGGGCTCTTGTAGTCACTACTGGGACATTCTAGGGAAAACCCAAAGACTGGTCTGACAGTTGAATCAGCTGTACTTTCAGAAAGAGAAGAGGCCCAGACTCCTAAATGTGTTCTTCAGAATTCCCAAACCATAGTGAAGAATGTCAGGAGACATTACTGTCACAAGTGGCTGTTATCACAAAAGGAAAAGCAAGTACATCTTCCATTTTTGTCGGGACATAGGAAGCATTTTACAACTATCAAAGTTCGACTGGTTTAAAACATGAGAAAGATTTGTTTGATAGGTCAAATGCTTTTAGTTTGTCACCCTGTTTTCTCAGATCCATGGAATAGTTCAGACATTCCCTGCCAAGCTGTACCACTCTGTTTCTCCAGTTGCACAGTTAAAAGCATCAATTACTGCACTGTTTCCTCAACACCGCTGATTCTAACCCAGCATCTTCTCCAGTTGTCACTCCACAACAGTCTGCAATAGCATTTGAAGGACAAGACTCCAGGAAGCAAGCAACCTGCAATAAGCCAAGTGCCAGGCCAAGCTGCGCCATGCCTTTACAAGTATTACCTGCTTTTACAGGACAGCTACAACACACTTTTCTAAAGGAATCCACTTCCCTTAGGACCAGTCCAAGATCTACCAAGAGATATACATGCCAAAGCACTCTTATAGCCAGAACATAGTCAATTTGCAGCAAGCTAAGGCCTTGGAAGTAAACAATACTTTCATATATTTAGTTCACTGTCAATTCTAGAAGCAGAATGGCTGTTCTTTGTATTCCCTACTGCAAAAAAGGACAGGCCAGACTAAAGGTTATTTTAAAGAATTAGCTTTGGTAAGAATTTAACTTCTTCCAAGAAAGAAGCCATACATCTTGAGATTGCAGATGTCAGTTAGCACATATCTGCACATTAATATACCTAGAAAAAACATTTAAAGCTGCTCAATTTGAAAAATTAAATGCCAATTAGTAGTTACATCCTCAAATCCAATCAAGTGAGATAGAGGAATCATTACAAAACTGAATAGCCAGGAAAAAAATGTCCCCTCCCTCCGACTCACTCCCTTCTCAGAGGATGGAGCTGGTTGCATTGCAGCTGTCTCTGCAGAAGGCCAGGCCTAGTTCCTGCACACAACTCTCCGGCTCAGCTGTGCTACTGCCAACTGTAGCGAGGCAGATGTTACAGATGCGTGGCACTGTCATGCACTGCAGCGACTGAAGGTCTCTTTACAGCACTTCAAGTTTTTTCTCATATCAAGTCATTCCAGAGGGTGGAAAACAAACATTGGACATTTAAAGGGTCCAGCCAGCAGAAGCAGCATGGGAGATGTTGCAGCACTCCCAATAAAAAGCATCACATCAGCAGCCTCGCCTCAAGCATATCATTACTTCAATCACATCAGAAGTTTGAGGCTCTCTTGTAAATCTGGCCTAATGCAAGTATAAATCAAAGGAGTTTGAAAAGGGCTGCAAGGTAACTCCTGAGAGTTGACAGGGTGTCTGAAGATGTCTATTTACCCACCTGTACACTAAATGTGCAACAAATAGCAGTATCTCCAATTCACAATAAAATCTTCTAAACCTGTGCCCATTAGTAGGTAAGGATCTTTGAGTTTGCCTGACAATATTCTAAGTATTTTTAAAACCCTCAACACTTCAATCTTTACCTATCCATCTGGTAATGAATGTAGGAAGTCAATATAACTGCCTACAGATGGCATCAATGCCACTGTAATCAGCACTAGTGCTGAGAACATGCAAAAAACACATCCAACTTGCACAGTAAACATACTGCTGGAGGAAGTCAACATATTGCCCCCACATCAGTTACAGTAGTGTCTGACACAGGAATAATTTGGAAAACAAATCTTTCTCGTGGTTCCACTAGAAAAACTACCTCCTCTCCAAGCCTCATGTCAGCTAACGTATGCTGAAGCATAATTACTAAGGCAGGCCAAAAGAAAATGCTCATGCACCCACAACTTGCTAACTCTCCCCAGTTTCTGTCATTTCACTGAACTGTCCTGAAAAAGTTTCCAGCAAAAGCTTAGAGAAAATGAGTGCTTGTTATTGTCAGTTTAACAAGAGAAAATACCTAACACGAGAACCCAAACTTCTAAAGGTGTGCTAGGAGCAGCTCAGCTGAGCCATGGGATGGGAGGGAATACAAGGTGGCAGATGAGAATGGACTGCATGAAACAGATCCAAGCAGCAGAAAAAGAACCAAACAAAAAACAGAAAGACAAAACAAAAAACAGACAAGGAAGGAGTAAAGGTGTTACACACAAAGAGCCAAGCAGGGCGTACTCAGAAATCGGGTCCTCCTGCCACCAGGCTTGAAGGTCACTCTCTCAGATGCACAGTTAAACTTCGCACAGCCTGTGAGAAAACAAAAACGGGAAGAACAGAGAAAGGAGAGGAGAGACAGAAGCACCACTACAAGATGTTAGCAACTTGAGGTTGGAAGGGTGAAATGCTTTAACATGACACACAAGAATAAGCCTCAAAGTGTAGACCAAAGAGTATGTAGACAATATACGGAGTGAAGAGACTCCTTCCAATACCTTCAGACATTAGGCCAAGTTTGCAATGCTACTCTCCAGTACATAACCCAACAATAAGGCTGCAATCTACAGGAAAGCCAAATCATGGCAAAAGCATCCAATTTTAAAAGGTACTGCACAACTCCATACACAGGGAGATGATTCAAGTGGCTCCAAAATATTTGAAACAGTTCATTAAAAACCTCTATGGAAAATTCTTCCCAAAAAGTCTGTTTCCACATTCTGTCTGTACTTCTCCAATGTCAGCAAAAACACTCATTAGAACTGATGTATTCAGTCAATGGCAAAGCTTTTCAAAAAGATGTTCAAGGGGGAAAAAAACTGGAACAGCTAAGTTCAGAGAAGTAAAGGAATCAAGCTATCATCCCCCTAATGACTGGCAAGCAAAAAAGCCCTCCCTACAAAATAAATCAGAGCTGTGTCTGAGAAATTATTTGATAACATACTAATAACAAACAATCCACAACTTGAGTAACTTAAGTAAACGAATAATTTATTATTCCCACCTTTCCATCCTCTTACACTAACTCTTCCTTCTAGGATAATTCTTTAACTCACTATTGCAGAACATGAGCCTATTTTACCTTTTGTTGCTAAAAATTCCACTGACAGAAACAGCCAAAGTAGTTTGGAAGTCTAAAAGGACTGAGTCTTCAGAAACTTCCTACCATTTCAATTATCTGTTAACACCAAAGCTGTTCTGCACCCACCCCTACCCAGCTAGGCTCATCTGTCCCCTCACCCTTTCAGCCAACACCTCTCCCCCACGTCAGCAGAACACTGCTTGCCACCACCATACTGCACTATTTGTATTCTCCTCAGTGCTTTCATTACAGCAGACAGGGCCATGCGCTATATGTTAATTACTTCAACCACCTCTACGCTTCACCTATGTGAGAAGGTAGAAATCTAGTTGCAAAAAAACACAGCCTCCAGGCACAGGTTGGAAACTACCACTCTACTCTACATTACATATTAAAAATCAAATGTTATCAAGTTGATCATTCCTTCACCAGTAACAAAGGTGCAAGACTTGACACTAGTTCCATTTAAAGTCTTACCTTGGCCTGGTGCAGAAAGGCTTGGTACCGAAAGGGCACCATCACTGGTAAAGGCAGAGTAGAGATTTTCACTAGAAGGTGAAGGTTTGAGGGGCTGTAACAAATGGTTCTGCCCAGTCTCTGGCACACTACCAGGAGGATGAAGAGTCTGCTGTGGGGGCAAGACTGAGGGTGCACTTTGAGCTGACAGATTGCCTAGAGAAAGAAGGAAGGCAAAAAGTTGTTCAACATTTCAGTTTCCCCACATCATTTTCAAAGCTTCTCTCATTGTTCCCAAGGGACAGGAGGAAAAATAAAAACAGAAGAAAGTCTGACTGAACATCTACTAGGGAGTGAAGTCACTACCAAGTAGCTCAAATGATCAGTTGAGCTATTATGCTAGTGATACAGGAAAAAGTGCTGTGGTGGGGCAAGAAGAAAAGGGTACCATCCTCTGGTCAAGCATGACAATCCAGGCAACAGAGGGGGAGGCGGGGGAGGGAACTACTCCAGTTTCTAAGGAAGCAGTAAGACTAGAAAAAATTTTTAAGTTTTAAGGCAACTCTGTGCTCACTGTCACATGCTCACACATAGCTCCCCTATCATGTACCAAAACAGAAGTGAGCAGCCAGGGTGATCGGATACAGAAATCACAGCATGGTGTGGAATTACCAAAGTGAATGTGCAGGAAGCAGTAACAAATATTTCTGCTCACAGTGCTGGCCCTCCAATATTGTTTACTCAATGCTACAGGATTTAAAAGACATCTACAATTACCCAGCAAGCATCTGGCATCCATGTCATTCAAACAGTAAACAGAACTATTTTTCTGAGTTCTGTTTATTATAAAAATGGCTTTAGTAAGAAAGGAAGCCTTGACAATTGAAAGTGTCTCTCAATTTGTAAGTACAAAAAACCGCAACTCCATTAACAAAAAAAAAATCACTACTTTAACATCCATCAACTATGACTAAGTTTCTGAAATGTAAGGACAGTAGTAACACGATGCTTAAGTACTACTGAAGTAGAAAAAAAAAAGTATCTCTGAAGATGACTGAAGAGACCAGCCCCATTCTGCAAAATCAGTTTCAGGAGGCAACAAGAACAGTTTATCTTAAAAATAAGATAAAAAATAAATCAAAGTTTTTCCCCATACTGTAAATTTACACTTTTCTTCCTAGTCAGAGCCCTATGACTAATCTCTTAAAAAATACAAACTGCAACTTTAAAACTGCTCTTACAGAACAATGTAACAGTATCTTTCAGTAGATTACAAAAGTCACAAGCAAGACTACCAAATAGCAAAAGCAATTTCAAAAATTACCTAGTAATCCAGGCAGTGGAGGAACTGGGACACACACCCGCCCCTCCAAAAGAGAAGACGGAGACACAGACATGGATCTAAGAACAAGAGATGGTACCTTGTCTGTTTCATCTACTCAAAAAATTGAAGGGAGTCTCACCTGATAGCTGAGGGCTCTTATTTCCCTGGGAGCTGCTACGACTGGACTTGCTGCTTTTTCCTTTAGTAGGTCGTCTTCTCCTTCCTGAAAGGGGTGCAGCTGGCGGAATAATTACTGCAGGTGGGGCCTTTCCCAGTTTCATGTATAGTGACTCAATCTCCTGCTTCTGGCGGCTCTGCAACTCCTGGATCTCTTTAAGGTGCCTAACAAGTTACAAGAGAGTATGACTTACAAAAATTATACGTTTATACATGCATGCATGCAATCCCTCCCCTCCAGTCAAGCTTGACCAGCTCCTTTGGTCAAACTCCCATTAACATTTAAAAAAGGAGGAAATAAGTCTTTTCCACAAATAACCACTGAACATACATGGCAGAACACACGCCATTTTCCATTGTGCCCTAACCCTGGCTAGAATTCCAACACAGTTCCCAAGACTGTAATAAAACCAGGATAAACGGAAGTACAAACAAGAACATACATCCACTGTAGAAGATCAAACTATTCAGCATTAAAATGCTACAGGAATGGCTAGATTACTCATTTCCGAGACATATGGCCTTGGAGACTTCCACATTTGTATTTCCTCAGGGTTTTTTTCAGAGCAGTTGCATACACTAGATTTAAATTGCTAGCTGCCCTAAAAAGTGTTCAACTTCCAGTATAAATAAATTAGTAGGTCACATTGCTTGACTTTAAATTTTTTTCTAAAGGCAACAAGGATTCTTCACGAAAAGAAGAACCATTAGACTTGCCAGAAATGCATATTAGAAATACAGAGTTGTGTATCATTTTCAAATGAGATACCACTATTCCCACTAACTACTAAACTTCAGTGATACGCAAAAGCTTCTATACATCTGCAGTCTTATCCACAGTGCAGCAATCAATCTACATATAAACACATGAAACAAGATTATAGGTTAGAAAATTAAGTACAAATGTGTATATACCTTTTTTGTTATAATTATGTACCGCTTTCCCACTAAAGAATCTTACTTCCCACATAAACACTGACAATAGGTCCTGACACTTAGCAAAGGTTGAATCTTTTAAAAAGTTAAGTTTTGTTCTTTGTGAAGAGTAAAGTACAGATGAAATTCATATTAATCCTGTTACATATATTTCACATATGACCACATAAGGAAAAAAGCCTTACTTCTCCCGTAACCGACGGAGTTCCAATTTCAAGTCTTCATCTTCAATATCAGACTCATTGTCGCTGCTCATGTAGGAAGAGTTGAATGAGTTGCTAAGGCTCTGAACGGGGAGGCTGATCTTTGACCCCAGGGGCTGGAGGGAGTCTGGGCTCCCCGAGCCATCATCGAAATCCTTAGCCATCCCGCTTAAGAAGGCGGCCTCCGGTTCAGAGGACGGACCGTTCATGTGTGGGGACTGCCTTGACTCCAACTCTTTCTTCGGAGCTGCAGCTGAAGAAGCAACTTGTTCCAAGTCCACAGAGAGAGGAAGAGTCATTGGCTCTTTCTCTGCACAGCTGACCTCATCCTGAGTCTTTGACACTGAAAAGCGCCCTACTTGATCTGTTGTTGTTGTTACCTGAAAGCGCCCGACCTTAGTAGGCTGACCAACATCTACTGGTAGTTGCAGCACAGGAACTGCCTGAGGAATGCTATCTACCACATCCAAGGAAGAATCAGTGACAGCCTCACTTTTCCGACTGCTGGCCTGCTTTATGAGTGTACTCTCTGGGCTACTGCCAGAAAGAGACGAAGAATCAGTGGAGGTGGTTTCAAATTGCACTGGCTTAGTTTCAGGTTTGTCACCCTCTTTTAGCACATCATCAACTGCCACAGATACCTAGAACAGAAATGCAATTATGCAGACTTTCTTAATTCTTCCTCAACAGGATGCTTTCATTTACCTTAATAGTAAGATGCATCTGAGAGGGGAAAATAACTTGTTTCCTTGGTATGCCACAAGGCAAGCTACTGCTTCCCTCCAAGTAACACACTGCCACACAAAACAGTATTTCTAAGCGATCTGGAGGATTAACTCCAAGAAACAGAGCCGATTCAGAGGGGACTTCCTTCACAAACAGCACCTAACACAGTGAACATCCAAGCACTGTTAGCCAAAAAGCAGCTAACATTAAAGACCACGGCCAACAGTTACACAGCTAAGGCCTGACATGATGAAGTGCTGTCTCCGCAATTCTAGACCTGCATAATCTAGTGCAATCTGTCCTGAATGAAAACAGCATCTGCACAAAGCACGGCATTCACAAGCTCACCATGGACTGAGCTCAGCAAAGATCCTGTATCAACAATCAAATCAATTTAACATCTCCTACCTGAAACCGTCCCATCTTAAGAACACCGGCTCCTGCTGTGGTAGCCATAGCACTGCTCTCTCCACCACAGGATGCTGAAGCTAAAGAAAAGGAGAATGAGATTAAGAAAATGAGCAACAAATTACTTGAACTCCAACCATTTCTTTTTATCTTCTTCAAACTCAACTATCAGTTAACTCCTAACAGGCCTTTGGATTCACGGAACCTGATCTCTTCTTTCAACTTTACCATATAGAGTATCAAACTCCAATGTTAAAATGAAGTATTTTTCTATAAAGTTTACTTACTAAGTATGCATAGTATACTTGCTAAAAGTGCACTTTTAGATAGCAGTAAAAAAAGCACACTGATTTCAAACCGGAATGCGAAATAGCCAAAGAATAAAAAACAGAACTGAAATTTACATAAGAAAAAGCTTATTTTAATTCAATACCCACACTGACAACTTAAATTTCACAAACATTGGAGACAACTTATTAATAGAAGAGTGGTAAGTTGAAGAAATGCTATAAACCACATTTACTCAAAGCAGTCTATCTGAAGCTTTCAGAGCTGGATTCTTAGGTGTCAGCTCCTAATTTTGTTGCTGTATGCACTGACAGTATAAGGTTACAAAGCTGAGAAATAATATTCTATTTTTAAATCAGTTCTATTGGACAGCTTGCTGTTGTTTATTAAGCAACTTCTCAGTTTGTTTACTTTTACCTTCTAAACTTCAGTAGGTAAAAACCAACTCATTTTCTAGCAGACAAATGAGTTCTACAGTATAGTTCACCACTGACATACCAAAATGGGAATATTTTATTTTCCTACTGGTTTTATTAGCTTTTGAAGGTTTGTCATTGAACTTCAGGGGCACATGCAAGTTAGATAATGTTTACTAGATAGTTCAGAAATAATTTTAGTTCCACATTAACAGTTGCTTTTTAAAATGAAAGATTTTTAAAAATTAAAACAGTTAGGGGAATACCGACAGGAAAGTCAGACTACTTTGCAAGCTGCTCCCCAACAATTGAACTTATTTAGATTTGAAAGTCATTGGTTATTCAGAATTCAATTGTTGATTATCCAGTCAACCTTCAGTTGTTCCAAAGCAGCTAGAAGGGAGTCTCTTTTTCCTACTACCTTTCTCAATTTTTTAGTAGTTTAACCTTCATTTCTCTACTTAAATAAAAAGGAAACACTCTTAGTTAGGAACACAGCACAGTGATGCAAAATGAGACATCTTACTGTTATTGCCAAGAACATAACACAAGACAGAAAACAGTTCCATCAAATCCCGAAGCTGTACCCTAGCAGCACACTGGAGATTCTTTGCAGGTCTTAAATTAGTATTTTCTAAATCCTAAATGAGTTACTATAATATGCATGTATCGTTTCCCCTCTTCTGGCCTACAGTGGAAAATTTCAGTCTAGTTACTAAAAATTAATATGATCCTTAAGAAACTGCCATTGTATGACTTACTAAAAAAGGCTACATCCCTCCAAGTTGCTAATCTGTTCAATTTTGGATTACATCTCCATGCCGAGAAAACCATCTAAAATAATCAAGGTTGTCTTACCATCCTTCAGAGACTGTGTTGCTGTGGACACCAGCCCGGTAACCGTTGTAGATGCTAGTGAGGGCACAGACTAAAGGTTCAAGGGGGAAAACAAAAACAAAATTGTTAGAAGAATCAACAGTTTGATTGAATGCCAACAAATCCACCATACTGCATATTACATAATGTTTTATTTCCACCAGGGTCAAAGCATGACCAACAAGATGAATGCAAGATGACCCCTAGGCTGTCAGCACAACATCTCCTTTTGCTTTGCGGAAGTAATGCATAAGTAGCCACTTGGAGATCACAATGTCAATCATTATCTTCATTTTGCATTGAAGTTTATTATTATAGTCTTTTAAAATATCAGATTCACACTTTAAACAACCCTCCCAAATTAAGACTGACAGATCACATACTGCTTGTTTAGTGCTCTTTCCCCTTACTCCAGTCACTTCCCCCTCCTGTTTGGTGACATTAATAATATCACCAGAAAAGCTGGATTAAGAACTAATACCAAAACCAGCCTCAGAAAGTACATAATCTATTGCAACATACAGATTTTTCCTAATTGGGTTGACTCAGTCCCACAAACTCTTCATTTTTATTTTTAAAAGTCTAAAGACTACTGTAGTGATATTAAAGGCAGCGACCCAAGAGCACAACCTTGAGAGAAGACTGAAGTTTTTCAAGACTACTAAACTGTCAACATTGCAAACATACACAGGCAGGAGCAGATGTCACTGGAACGGTCTCTGGACTAAGGGTTCTTCTCAGCTTAGCATCCAGATCTTCCAGTGGTTGCTGGGACTGATGAGGAAGGAAAGAATAAACAGCCATCCCAACTCAGGAGAAATACATCACATTTGAGAAACAGCTATATTCAATACTAAAATTTAAAGCAGTCAATACAGCTTCCATATTTCTATCATGTTCCCTTTCTACATGTCCACATTTAGCATATACAGCATAGTAAGACTGGAAGCAATTTAAGCAACACATTTGGTAAAAAACAGAAAAGCAGCATCAACTGGAACTTCTTTTTTGAAGTTAGCATGAAGTTTGCATTCCCACTCTTGAGAACTGAGCAAAGATGCTGTAAGCCTCTAAGTTCTACGTTTTTTTGGTTGGAGGATAATGGAGGAAATTTGTATTGTGGGTTATCTAAAACCTTGAAGTCAATTAGGAAAAAAAAAAAAGAAACGGGAAAATTCAAACAAATGCCCATAATCTCAAAAGCAAGCACGGATGAAGTAAGACTGAGGATAAGGCAAATTTTAAAAATTAAAAAAAAACACCACAACACTTACAAGTTCCCTCAAACAAGCTATCTGGATGGACTGATGAAGAGGAGGAAGGGAGAGTGGTAGAATCTCTCTCAAGTATACTTATTACTTAGATTTCAGCTGTTTGAGTTGGCATCCAAGATGTTTTTCAAACTTAGCCAATTGAATTTGGGAGGGGAAGCAAAAAAGAATTACCTAAAAATATCTTAAAGATAAGAAAAGATTAGATTCACTGAAAATTATTCATTAGGGCCGTAGCCATAAGATACATATGGAAGAAGAAAGTGTTGACAGGTATCACTAACTTGCAATTCTGACCCCATGGAGTAGAAATTTCCATCCAAACGTTAGCATCCTTAATCTTTCCATGTCTTTTATATTAAAAAGCTAGATCTGGTTTTAGATCTGAAGCTGAG
This sequence comes from Burhinus bistriatus, assembly GCA_013397275.1. NCBI lineage: Eukaryota > Metazoa > Chordata > Aves > Charadriiformes > Burhinidae > Burhinus > Burhinus bistriatus. Next base: position 864,373 of record VYXH01003312.1, read on the forward strand.
GTCATAGCAACATAAAAGAACACAAGAACATGTGGACTTCTATGACTCCATTCAGAATACAAATGCTTAGCAGACAAGTGAGCAAATTTAATTCAATAGTACTGTAAAATAAAGAGGACATTTCACCTGAAATACTGTATAATTCTCATCACTTATGCTCACAAGAAGATACTTGCTTCAAATAAACAAAGAGCTGAGATACCAGAATGATCAGGAAATAAAGATTTCCTTATGGAACAAGGGTACCAAAATGAAGCTTGAAAAAATTAATCTAAATACATTTTAATGAGCAATTAAGGAATAAACAAAACAGGTATTTAAGACTAAGGAACAAACTGTCCAAAACTGGTCTTGAGATGACACGTACTTTGTCTGCAAATTAGGAGTCTGATACTAAGGAAAAAAAAGTTGTGTAATGAGCTACCGACAGAAGCAGTAGGGAAGGCAAGCCTAGTAATTTTCCAGATAGTATTATGTGATAGCAGCAAATACTCTTAACAGTCAATTAGATTTGATCCAGTTGGTCTCCTCCAATTTTGTCTCACTCCTAGACAGGCTTTACAGTTCAAATGAGAAGTGAAATTAGGTAAGCTGTTTGCAAAGGACAAGAAGCAAGGGATCTATATTTATGCCTCTCCTATACCTCAAATCCTGCCAGAAATATCTATGACAAACAAGAAGCCTTTTCCAGTGGTACAGGGGCTTGAGTCACCTAAGTGGCTCTAAGTGCTTTGAGTTTGGGGGAAAAATATTACTAATACACCTAGTTCCAAGCAATAACAATAAAAAGGACTATGAACTTAATGTGAGTGACTTTAACCAGCTGCCTCCAGACCTATTTGCTACCCTTATTCACGGTAAGAACACAAATAAGAACTACCACCAAATTGTTGTCTCCTCTTCAGCAAAACCATGCTTCAGAAAGAACTGGCTGCAAGGCATAAACCATCTATCTCCAGAAGCCAAACAAAAAAAAAAAGTGTTGCTTGCTAATGCTACCATCTTATAGCTCTACATTCAGCTTCTTGCTCAGTTTGGAGGCAGAAGATACCTGTTTCCTGATTACTCAACAGGGCAGGAATATGGCCCTCAGTCAGCCTGCTAGAAAGAAGCTGCATAAAACTAAATACAGCAGCACTCCTTTCCATGACAGGTTTCAAGAGTCATACTTACTTTCATAGTTTTCTTAGATGAAGAGCAAAAATTTCTGCCTTTTCACACTGAATAGTACTTTCCAAGTAGTGGACTGATTCTAATTGCTTACAAGAGATTTAAACATGCTTTAATTAAGAAGAGACAACCAAGTAGTTCTGGACACAGAGGCCATCTGCCAGGACTCCTTGATAAAGGCCACTGATTTACATTTGCTCCATCAGATGAAGACCAAGAAGGTGGTAGAGCAGGAATAGACAGGATAAGAGGTCAACCTTCAGCACATTGTAACTTAGATCTACTAGACTGTTTCCATTCTAACCTCCAAGACGTATTCTATGTAAATTTAATTTAAGAGAGATTCTTAAGAGACCACAAAATAATGATGTTTACTGGGAGAATTAGAGAAACTGCTGAATAAAGACAGAGCTTCTGCACAGAGCACACTGGAGGAAAAAAGCTGGAAAAGCTAAAAAGGGACTATTAATGTCATAACCAACATAAAACTACACAAAAGCAACTAAACGCCCTGCTGCTCAGCTCTACTCATGTCATTAGAACCAGGTAATACCATGGTTCTCACATTTGAAAGCCAGAAATGGAAATACTATTCCAATGGTATCTTTGAAGGTTAGTACCCTAATACATGTAATTCAGTTTTTACAGTTTTAGCTGTAGAATATGAGCCATGACAGCTCATTAACCAAAGTTGCCTTAGCACAGTTTAAATTTGCAATTTTCTAACGCTATGCCTTTGTACAATAGTCAGCTTAAATCCTTTCAGAGAGATGTTTTCTCATGAAGCTATTGTAAATCCCAAAAAAGAAACAGCTTGCAAAGAACTAAAAGGACCTTTAAAGTTTTAAGTTCCCTTCCACAGGTGAAACTTGAATTCAAGAACTCCATTGGAAGAGACAAGAGGGAAAATGCTAGAGTGTAATGGAGAGGATTTTAATCAAGGTTAGCTCAGTTTGCATTAAAATTCTCAGTGGTCAAGAAAACAAAAAAGAAATTGGGCCATAATGCTAATAAGTATTGTACAAAGTATTGTATCATACTGTAGCTATATTATTGGAATTACTTTAAAGTCATACTTAAGTGAATAATTCCTTTCTATAAAAGGACAGACTCCGATTCAAGTGTAGCTTTTGGACATGTATTCTAAGACTACTCACTGTGGACTTAAGCCACAGGTGGAAGTGGTTTCTGCTTAAGAAGCACATGTACACAGGGAACACCAGATTTAAGACAAAATCACTCTGAGCCTTAAGCAGGCACCACTAGGTACCCACTTGAATCACATCTTTACAAGCTTGAATAGAAAACTGGGATGATAATTCTGTGCGAAGTGTACTTTAACATAATTATATAGAAAGCCATCTTTGTGTTTATTCACAAACTTCTTTCAAACGTAGCACAACTCTGCCTCATGATCTCATTGGTTTTGTTTGGTAATTTTTTCAGCTTTTCTTTTCATATTGAAGTGTAGCGTTTCCATGTTACATCTTGTTACGCAGCATTTACAAGATCCATAAGTTTTGTCTTAATACAGTTCTCAATTACAGAAGTGGAAGTGTATTCTATTTTTTAAACAAAAGTGAAGACAGATTTAATCTTTGTGGTCTTGAGCTGAACACCTGTCCAATTTACATACAAAACATACAAGTTAACTATTGCATACAAGGACAGAATCTGAGCAAGGGAAGCCACTGTTACATTTCAACTCATGTTTATAATCAGGAGCTTCAAAGACCTTTTGCAAATCTGAAAGCCTAATGAGATCAGACTGTAATAATAACTGGAAAAAAAACAAAAAAAACAACAAAACCCAGGAATTTGCAAAGCCAGCAATTTTGCTTTTTCATTAATGTTTAATTGCAGTATATACTGCTTCCCTAAAGAGCTATTATTTTACTACTACACCCTTCTCAGGAAGAAAACAGGTTCAAGTTTTATTCACATACTCACCTGTGGTCCTTCCCCCCCTCCCCCTCACAAAAGCCCACAACTTTAAAGTTCAGGTTAACACACTAAAAAACCCCAAGCCTGATTAATTGTTCCTGTACTTCAGACACTGGATACATAGCTTGCCCTTTGGGATGCTATACCCAGTGGTGAAGCAACTCTGGCTGCTGCTACAGTTGCACAAAAGGGGTTACTCAGTCAAAAGAAAAGAAAAATAAAGACATTAATAACATGCAATGGAGAGTTTAATCGAAACATGCTCTTTGAAAGGAAAAGCAGCAGATAAAATCTGCCGAGTCGTGTAGCACCTGAGTTAGTGAAGGTCCTGGAAAAGGTGGCAGCGGCTCACTGGATGGAGTGCCAGCCGGAAGTTCAGAACCTACTGGTAGCACCTATGGATAATGAAGAGGAAACGCGAGTCCATCAGACACGGAACAACAGAAGGATCAGATACCAAGCTACAGTCAGTCATGTCATGTAATAGAAGCCTCAACATTTTTTTCTGTAGAGACTTCCTTCCTGGAGAGTTAGCATAATCTTTAGAGATTTTTGCAACAAAGTTGGGGGAGGCTCTTTCTTTGCTTTTGTTTTTTTAATCCAGATTATCTTTGCGTGGCCCCAATTTCCATCTTAAACAAGCTGCTGTGTCCAGGAGCAAAGTCTGCAAGAAATGCTACAATAATTCTTCCAAAAAGCAATTAAGTTTCCAAGAAGCTTAATTTATAAAAGGGTGCAAGAATGCACTCAATCTCCTTACAACAGATCTGTTAACTGCCCATTAGCAACAGCAAGCTATGTGCTTCTGGCAAATTGTTCCAAGCAATATGACTTGAGAACAGCAACTGTCATGCCTAAGGATGTCTCCACTTGTTGAGAAGCAGATTTATAGATCTCTCACACCACTTTCTTGATCCATCACTTTTTTTGAACCCGAAGGGTGTTGATGACCCACAGAAGATGACTAGGCCATGCAACTGGGTAGAGGAAAGTCATCCAGGTTATGTGGAAGAGGTTAGAGAGACTGGAAAGGTTAGAAGGAGGCATCAAAGCCTCCCCGCCAGGTCAGATAGCACATTCCAGTTAGTTATTTCCATTGTTAGGGAAGTGGGAAGTTCTAGGAATTGTGATCCATTACACAATTTGCAATTCTTATTCTCAGCTGTAATCTTGAGGCTTGACACTTTGAAGTTTGAGAAACATGAGAGCCTTATGAGCTATAGCACTGGTCAGCTGGCTTGCCTTGTGCGACAGCAAGCACTGCTGGATATGTGTAATTGGCAAAAAGTCTACTCTGGTCCTCAACAAACAGAACCAGTTCTAGTTTGCAGTCACGTTACCACAGCTTAACTAATGGTTCAAATTGCAGTAACTGCCCGGTGAAGACACATTCCATAGTTATCTATCCTCCCAAAAATGTTTCAGTAGGAACTACTCCAAGCTGTATTGCCTCAGCTTTTTTGTGCACTAGGAACATACACATGGACATGACCTGTTCTGAGGCATGATGAATTTTTAAGCTGTGATAAGTTAAGCATTTAGTTTATAGAGGCAAAACATACTTTAAATAAATTCATAAGACAAGTCAAAACACATTTAACGGACTACGTTAACAGGTTGGCCATAAACAAAACACAGGAGTTTAGTAAACCCCAGAAAACTAAAGCAGTAAGCTCCATAAAGCTCAAAACCAACACAGAAAGTGAAACTAAAATTAAGCTTTGAAAAAAACAAACCAATTTATAAGTGAAAACTTCAGAGGAGAGATAGTTTTTCCCACAGCCAACAATCAAAAACCCCAAACATTTTTACATTTAAACCCAAGCCTTTGTAACTACAGGTTTGCAATTAGCAGGTCTCTAACTGCTCCAACTGTTCCCGAACCAACACCAGTTTTTATTATTTTCTAATTCTTAACTTCATTTCAATATAAATGAATGCCTCTGTGACTAGATTTCCGTCCCAACTTCATTGGCACTTATTCCTGCTCCTGCGTGGCAGAAATTTTCTACCTTGTTAGAATACAAAGAGTCCAAGTGAAAGACTACTAACGAATGGAGATGCTAGGAGCATTAGCTCAATTCAAGTGGCCTGAAACTGGTTAATAGCAAGGCTGCCTAAAGACAACCAACACAAAGTGTTGGTGAGTGGAAAAGAACATTACAGAAACGAAAGGAAGCGAGTATTAAGGTTTTTAGTTTCTTAAACACCTGAAAGTTTCTTCAACCTATTCCCACTTAACTTTGAAAAGGAAAGGGCTACCAAGCATTCAAAATACTGAAACATACTGTTTTTCCCAACTCAGGGAGCCATTTAAAAGAAAATATGTAGTCCAATTTCACATATTGATACTTCTGGCTAATAAACAGGTAACAACATCCACAACACGTCTCAAGTTGTCACTATACATCATGACTATCTCTTTATGAAAGTGCTTAAGGAGCACAATTCCGTAAAAAAGAAAGTTTGTCTTCAGATATTCACATATCTCTTAAAATTCTCAAAATTGTACTTTCAGAAATCTAACACTTGGAAGGAAAAGAGTATCCAGGCACCATATAAGCAGCAGAAGACTTAAAAAAACCCAAACAACAAAAAACAACAAAACCACCCCCACCAAAAACACAAAACTACCAAACAAAAAACCACCACTTAGTCAGATTCACCCTTGCCTTCAAGGAACAAGCTCATGATAAGAAGCAAAGCTAAGCTATCCACTACTTTGTGAAACATACAACCACCCCTTCTCATTCTAGCGATCGTGGACAAGATGAAAAGCTAGTTAAAGCAGGCCTTCTAAATTCTATTTGAAAAAACAACAAAAACACAACCACAAAAAACCAAACTAGAGTTGCTTTACTCTTTTTAGTTTAGGAGTAGGAAAAATTAACAGCAACACTAGAGATCTCTCTCAGAGGCAAAATATAGAATTGGACTTTTTTTTTCCCCAATACGGACGAAATAAAATACCTCTTGGGACACAAAAACCAAAGCATAAAACTTTCAATATTATATCAAATGAAGACAACTCTGCCTGAATAAATATTTTGCTTTATAAAGGGGATTTTGCTCAAGGCGGCTGTTTCCTACAATACTCGAATATTCACGTAAGTGTTACATTTCTTACCGGTACCCTGCTAAGAGGGGGCTTTGAAGGAGAGGTCCCTGGTTTCACTACTGCTGTTGCAATGCTGCTCGATGCCGAAATATAGCTGACTGGGGTGATCACTTGTCCAGGAGTGGCAACTGGTGTCAGCACTGGCAAGCCAGTTGGTCCAAGAGGCAAACTGCTCGGAGGTATACAAGTGCTAATGGATGTCAGGGGTTTAGTTGGTGCAACAGCAGTGGTTGGTATCCCAGGAATAACTGTAGTTTCCATTACCAATGACGTCTCCAGAGATACTGATGGATGCATTGTTCCCACGTTACCATGTTCACTGAAGAGAGAGCGTAGCTTTTCTTCCAGGGTCTTTATATCATCAATACCAGGAGCTTTAGACTGAGCATCAGCATCAGCCTCCAGACAGTGAATATGAGGCTGATTGGGTAACGGAGCTGGTTGAGGCTGGCTGTGTATCAAAGTTTGCTGTACTGCAGGCAAGTTAGTAACTGGTTGCGGTAAGACACCAGGCAAGGGAACCTGGGGCAACATGGGTGTTGCACCTGGAATCTGGGGTAGGATAGGTGTTGATGTAATTCCTGATGGGACAAGTAAGGGATGTATCACTGGCTGAGTGACTGAACCACATATGCTTGTTGCTACTGAGGATGATAAAGGTGCAGAAATTGGAAGAGATAAGCCAGCTGCATTGCAGAGCTGTGATTTATCCATAGACTGCCCACTCTCAGGTAGTGACTGTGGAGCACTTACAACTGCTGTTTCTGCCAGATTGGAGACAGAGCCACTGCTACTAAGCTGAGGAAGCTGCAAAGCCACATTCTGAGCCAGAGACAGGGCAACAGATGTCTGTGGTGCTGCCATACTACTTACAATCTGAGGAGCAGACTGAGATGTCACAGCTTGTGCAACAGCACCAAGACCAGTGACACCAGGAACCTGGGTAGATGGCAGTGCCAAAGAAGATGGTGTACTCATACTGGGGGCAATGTCTCCAGTTACTGGCTGAGCAGGCTGGGATGTGGTAGGTAAGGAGAAAGAAGCAGGGGCGCTCATGCTGGAAGCGACACCAGTTGATTGCTGTCCAGATTGTGAGGCTGGAGGTGGAGAAATAGAGCTTGGCACACTTGCAATTGGTGCAACTCCAACAGCTGCACTTTCTGAAGGCAAAGTAACAGATCCTGGAAGAGAAACACCTGTGCTGGAGGGAACAGATATTGAAGAAGCAGCCACAGATGCAGGAGGTGCACCACTGCCCGCCATGGTAGAAAGTGCAGGTGGAAATGGTGGTATTGTTTGATTGAACACCGGAGGAGCTGTACTAGGTCCTTCTGTCATTTGAGCATGCCCCATCTCAGAGAAAGCTTGCTGCAAGCTGAGTGATGATGCCGAGTGGGAGAGATTCATTCCAGGACCATGTAGTGGAGATGCAGCAACTGCAAGAACAGAAAAATGTCACTCCACGTGGAAAAGTGCATTACAGTATTACTGTCTATTGCTAGATTAAGATCACATTTACCTCTCAGCATAATAAAAAAAAATTACAAATCCAGGCTTATATTGAAATATAGAATTAAGGTTTCAGTGTCTTGCAGACAGTCCATCAACATTTTTTTTCCGCCTCAGAATCCTGCATAGTATGACCCAAACTATAAACACTTCTTACCGGCACAGGCAGTTCCTTACTTCCCCAGGTACTTTAAGAGGTGTTTAGGAACAGTTTAGTTAGCTAACTTCACAGTTTTGATGAATGTGTCTTAGCCATCCATTTTAAGAGTTTAGATGACTTACCCATATCCGGAGTTTCTTTTCCTCCAGGAATAGCAGATGTGAAAAAGCCCTGTTCTTTTAACCGACTCTCAGGAACAGGGCTGACAATAAACCGTCGTCCTGCAGAATGGACAACTTGGGTAAAGGAGCTAGGCGGAACCCCTAAACAGAAAGAAGTTAGATGTTTAGTGACACATGGTTGTAACTAAATACATAACTTGCAATATGGAATGTGCACTCCATCATACAAAATAAAAACTTGGCTGCACCCATCCGCTGAAACAGTAAAAGACAACTGTTAAAAAACAAATCACAAAAGACTTACCTATTCTTTGTGGCATGGAAGATGTAGGATCTGGCTGTTTGAACTCTAACTTCTGTAAAGTAAGATGAAAATTTAAAGTTCTATTCTGAAACAGAAACCCACAAGATAATCTTAAAATGCTAACCTACTGAAATGTGGGCGTTTAAGGTAAGCAGTACCTTGGACCCAAGCACCAGTACCAAACTAGTGGAATTCTGCCCAGACAAATGTCAGCTGCAGTGCCTTTAGAGCTTCTCAGCTTAGTGACCGTTCATATAACAAAATGATCTAAACACTCTTTTGTTAACAGGCACTCCAACTGATTTCTTTAAAATTTCTGCAGATAAATTGATGTTTCAAACTAGTTCTGGGTGGAAATAAGGCAGAGATTCAGGAAGTGTCATCCCTTCTTATTCCCAGCAACCAATTTCAAAACGTGTGTTTTCTAACCAAGCCATCCAATCTCTTAGTAGTTCACTGGGAAGAGGGCCTGACTCCAGGCTCTCAGTGTTTAGTGAGCAGCACAGGGCTGGGGGTTTTAGTGTTCACAATAACCTCAAATCCAAGAAGCCTCAGCATTTAACATTGTCTGCTTAGTGGACTATTAGGAGATTCAGCAGCTTCAGAAGCATCAGAACACATCAAAAAGCAAAAGGTCTACATTATTTAGCTTTCTAAATTAATTTTAGGCTCTCATCCTGATATGAAGCTTTCTCTGTTTGTCTTTTCTTTTAATTTTTAAGCTTTGGTATTTCTTATGAAAGAATGTTTCACTTTCTAGCTAGCTCTACTTACAAAACCATACCACCCAAAATGGAAAATACAAATTAGCTAAGACAATCTGTCCTTTACATACCTGCGACCCTGGAAAGAAGCCATCATCTTTTGTCCGCATACTCTCCAAACCCTGATCACCTTCTGGCTCCACACTTACATCCTCACTTAGCATTTCATCTGCTTTCTCAATGATCTCCCGTACCTGTTCCACAAATGAGTCTCTCTCAGTTGCTAAAATAAACTCATTCTGCACCTGTAAAGAGAACAAAGTAACAATGATTTTCCACAAGTTATTTCAAAACTGTATATTGAATAACCATAATTTACTTTTGGTGTTACTGTTTGTCCTCCTTTCACTGTTCTTATGCACAAGATAAAGATGATGACACCTTAGAGAAAAACAATTGTTTCTAAAATTTTCTCCAGCACAGAAGTATTTGCCCTGGTTTACTCTTTGCTGTGGAACAACATTCAATCTCACTTCTGCATCAAACTGTCACCTCAATCTTTCCTTAGCACAGCGAAATTTAAAATCAGCGGCCTTATCTCACTGCAGTTCCTCATATCTAATGTTATGTACATTAAGAGCCACATTTAAAGGAAACTATAATACAAAAAAAAGTTGAAAATTCTGTATTGCAAGACATGTTCTTTACTTCTCTCTTTCTGTGCCATATAGAACTTCTACTCTGTGCAGGTTGCACATCACTAACTCAAAGTCTGGCTGTAGTACATAAGTGAAAGTATTAATTACGTTCCCTGTATGGGGAGAAGATGATTGTTCAGTGTATCTAGTTTCAATACATTGTATTCCTTTATAAAAAAATACATTCTGCTGCTTACATTGGAGGAAACAAGCTTAAACAAGTATACTTGGCATTTAGAAAGAAATCCTTAGTTCGGTCTGACCCATGAGAAAATTCTGTCTCCTGAAATAATGCATGGTAAAACTTTCAGAGACAGTGAGTCTGTGAAACAGAAGTTAAAGCTGTCAGTCACAATATGTCTGCTGGGAAAGAGAAAGTGCCTTAGAGCTAAAGCCTGTGACATTGTTTTTACATCAAGTTTCTGGGATGCTGATTCAGAAAAAGCAAAGACAAGCGTGATGTGCTTATATCAGCCTTTGCAACGCAGAATACTTACTAGTTAAAAGAAACCTTCAGTGCTTTGAGTTGACCAATGACACACCCATACGGGTTATGCCTAACAGTATCCTGATTAAAAGGAAACCAGAAAGTCTTACAATCAGAAGTTTCCTCAACATTCAACAAGAAACCAATGAGCACAAAGTTCCAGATTCAGTTGTCTAAATTAGGTTGCACACTTGCAACTATACGACCCGTCTGGATGCAGTCCTGAGTAATGTGCTCTAGGCGATCCTGCTTTAGCAGGGGAGTTGGACCAGATGATCTCTAGAGGTCCTTTCCAACTCTAAAAAATTCCATGATTCCGTGACTATAGTTTGCATGCACAGTTCACTTATTTTGTTTCTACTCATCTTCAAATATTTAGAGATTTTTTTGTTTGGGGAGTGTGTGCATGTTTTGGTTTTGTTTGGTGGAGTTTTTTTGTTTTTTTTTTTTTAAAAATCAACCATATTCTTTTACTCCTCCACAGGATCACTTTATGTACAAGGTGAAGACAGACATCTGTGTATTCTCTCCATATTTCTTGACACTTCATGCTATTGACTTGTTTACACTGCCAATACACATACATAGCCAAGAACCAACTTCTCCCTCTTTCTCGGAAAGCCATTTGTGGAGATTATTTCTCTCATCACCAATTTGGTTCCTTTTGACAAGCATGAATCCAGCACACACCACCTGTTATTCTGCCACCTCTCTAAGCTAAAAGATGAATGCTGCACAGGTGCCCAAGAAGTTAGCAAAAGATACTGCTTTTTGTCATCCTCCCTCACTTCAGTATCACTAAAACAATCTCAGTTTCATTCAGATAGTACCAGCCCAAGAATATGAGTTTAAATTTAAAAAAAAGCAGCAGGGTTCTATTCCATGCTACACAGTATTCTCATTTAAACGTATCTCTACAGGGCAAGTTCTTTTATATGCATGACCATTACACGTTGAATGGAGAGGGTTTTTCCTTTAAGCAAGTCAAAAGCAGCATCAGTCATTACTGACTTTCAGAAACCAGAAAGTGATTCCCATTCTTTGCTTTAAGGGCAGAATCTTGCCATTTCAGTTGAGAACAACGGTAAAAAACTCAAAGCTTAAGCATAAATTTTAAGGATCTAGCAATGTCTGCTCTTAGAAAAGCAAACGGAATTTGTTTAACCTGGCACTTTCAGAAAGTTGTTTGCAGTTTTTTAAAAAAATTAGATTGCAAAAAACTAAAGGCATATTTACTTGCCAAAACCACAATTCTAGGGTAAAAACTGACGCAAGTTTTCACATGAACTGAGCACGCAATATTAACTGTCAATTTGGTATACCACTCTGTGCCCAGAGTTTCTATTTGTGCTTGTGTACCAATAAGGTGAGTACAGGCCATGCTACATGGAAGAGCAATTCTGAAACACAAATGAGAAAATATGACTGCTTATATTACTACTGTGATTAAGACTGGATTCAATTCTTCACCTCCAAAGTATATCTTACCATAATTGAAGCTATTTCCTCGGGGTTGTCACCATCCAGATCAAATTTGAAAGTAACCATTTTCCGATTGTGTGTCTCTAGCTGGCATTCCACTACCCGATCACCTTTATTTGAAACCTAAAGCAAAAAAACCAATAGTTCAAACCAAAAGCATGAGAATCTAAGACTTGTGCTTTAAAGCTCACAGAGACAAACCAATAGTACTGATCTAATAGGAGCACATTCTCTTTCCAGTCTCATAAATGGTGCCATGTACAGCATCATTTTTTCTGATGACACATCAAATATTCTAGAATAGTCTGTGGAATTGCTGGTGGCTAAGCAAGCCAATTTTGCCATATCTAATGCTCCAAAAAGCTCAATAGATGACATTTGGAACACTGACTCCAGAAGCAGAAGCTGGATACACTGGATAGCTTATGCGCTTGCAGCAGGGCGTGGCACAGAACAAGACCGCAGAAGACACACATTCCTCAAAGCAAAAGAAACTTTTTGAAGCTCAAAAAAGGCATCATCACTACCAAACCATCACTAAAATATAAAAACACTCACATTTAGAATTCTCAGTTTTGGCCTAGCAGTCTTCTCATGGCGAGAGCGACTGCGGACAGACCTCCGCATATGACGTTTAGTAGTCCTCCCTTCATGCCTTCCACTTGAAGCTGGAACATTCTCGTTGCCATCACTCAATCCTGAAGCAACATCAGAATGTGCACTAAAAAAAAAACCACCCACAACTTTACATTAGTATCCATACACTCCACAACTGCAACAATACAGTTAACCCTACCAGATGCTTCTGGATAGCAGTAGATGCCTGTTGTTTGTGAAGCAGGGGAGAAGAGTCCTATCAACACTTAGGGTTGCTTGAATAGCAATTTTAATAGTAATTATTTAACTACATATCTCTTGCAAACTGAGTTGTACAAGTATATCTTCTGAATATGTTTTCAAGCTATTTGGAGTTTGAATTGTGTTTAAGTGTCAAAAGGACAGAAAAACATCCCTTATGACCCATTTGACGTGACAAAAAAAAGATTAGAAGTTAAATCACTATACATAATCCTATTTACTCCCTCCGTACTCTGCTGTAAATCAAAACTTACTTACTCTAACTCTCATAAGCCTATTTTTCCTCTAGGAAGCTTATTTCCTCACACCCTCAAGAACACCCTCAGTGAAAAAAATACCCCGGGTGAAAAAAGATACCTAAAGATCACCCAAGGAAGAATAATCTAACACATGAAATTGAAATTCAGTTTGGTGAAAACAATGCTTACCTATCCATAGAGGAAGCCAAAGGGGTAGACTGAGCAGGCTGTGTTGCTGGAAGAGTTTCTGAAGGAGCAGTCTGTGAGGCTCCCTGAGTACCCTATGGATAGAAACCTACATCAAGAACTGCCCCCAAAGAATACCGTTCCTTTTCAAGCAACCCAGTAGTCTTCAATGTTTCCTCCCAAATCAGTTGTAAAGCTAAAAGCACTACCTTTTTAGAACTTCAAACAGCTGGCATCTAGACAGCTCTAATTTACAAAAGATTCTAGAGCAAACCACAGTGAAGCAAATCGTCATCTGGGGAGGGGTGGGGAGAGGAAATCAGCCATCCTTTCTACTGCTATGTGTCACTACAGTTTGCCATGCAGCCACAGTCTTACTAACAGAATGTGCAAAAGGCAAGCCAATGCAGAACACAAAGACAATTCAAATTCTTCCTAGCAAGAACAACACTGCAGAAAATAGGCATAATGACAGATTCTCAAAGGCTATCGGTTGCAGTTTGTCTTTGATATGGCAAAAATGTTCTACAGTACTAGCAAGAAGTGAAGTGTTAACAGGTTTTTGCCTGCAGGATGCACACTCACTTCCCAACAGAACAGCCAGTGGCAACAAGGTCCCCACATTGGCATGACATTCTGCTGTAAGAAAAAGGTCATTTGAAATATTAATTTCAAACTGAAGACAAGCATGGAAGGGATTAGTTCCCCACACACACACACTGTTGCGTAACTCAGAACACTCTAAATGTATTCTTAGATTATATTCAACATATTTACCTCCAAAACTGCCTGCTGCGAGGAGGCCGATGAGGCCTGTTGTGCTAAACTCACTGTAGGCTGGGGCACTTGAACCTGCCCTCCTAGGCTGCCCATGGGAACTAGAATGTTCTGTTCCACATACGGCTGCACAACAGGGGCAAGATAGCCCGGCTGAGCCATTGCATCTGTGGATAAGGGAGGGGACAGTACGGCAGAAGGAATGCTAACAGAGGCCACAGCAGAGGAAGGTGCAACATTCGAGTCGCCCGGGTACTGAGGCGGCAGCCGAGATGGGAAGGTCTGTAATAGAAATGAGGGAGTCAAGTTAGTGAATGTCAGAGCTACTGAGGAAACAAGAGTAAAGAAAAAAAAAGTATCCCTTTCAGGGGCATGGTTCCAACCTTTTGTACTTGTTCAAGAACTCCCAAAGGCTATCTTCCCAGAGAAGCAAACTGTTCACATAGCCAAAGCTCAGCTTGCGAGTCACCATGCTTGAACAAGCAAATTCCCACTCAAAGTTCCAAGTCTAAGACAAAACAATCTTCATCTCCCGACTCCTGCTGTTAATATTTTAAGGGCTGAGACTTGAAATGAGTTTGAAGAATTTTCAGGCTGAACAACTACTGCTTAGAAGATGTTACGCAACTGCTGCTGATTCTTGAGACTAATAGCAAAAACACTCTTGCATTCTTCCTGTCCTCTCGTGATGAGGTGACCCAGGAACATTCCTACACACTGTTTCTGTTCTACAGCACTCCTTATAACCCCAGTGCAGAGGTCTCTACATGTATATAATTTTTGTTCTAGAAGAACAATCATATGCTGAGTCATAATTTTCGTCACTATTCAGATTGTGCAATCACTGTAAAAATGGCAAAGTAGCTGAAGCAGTCTGTGTCCAACAGTCTAGCATTTCACGACTATTATCAGATACTTACGTCACATTCAAGATCCATGCCGTCTGACTTATTTCTAGAAAGTCCATGTCCCCTTTCCCCACCTCCCTTCCCCTTCCCAGACTTGGAATGAAATACTGACATTGCTGAATATGCTGCCATTGATTTTCTTTCCAACACACATCCTCCATTTTAAAAATGACAATTTTTTGTGCTTGGTTTCCGCCCCACCACCCCCCCAAGTAGATAAATCTCTTGGATATGTAGCTGTCCTCTTTCACACAGTGGTTGACTAGAGTCCTGCACTATGATTCTGTCGTTTTAGATAAATTCCATTGCCAAATACAAAAAACTCAAAACATCAGGGTGTCCAAGGACTTTCCCCCCACCCCGCCCCTTAAAATGGTCCTTTTCCACACAACAGAATTCATCTTTGCGGCTTAATGGCTCTCTTATGAGAAGTAGGTTGGTCAGGGCACACAGTTCCAATCTGGTACCTTAGGGGAACAGGTGAAAAATGTGGAGAAGAGATCTGCTGGCTTGCAACAATACCTGGTAAAGAGCATCTCCAGCAGGAAGTGAAGCTTCAGCAGCTTGTCCAATGCTGACTGGCAATCCCACGGACTGGACAGCCGGCTGCAGGAGCTGCGGAAGAACCTGGCTGGGCAACTGAGCCACAGGCTGCATCAGTGTGGGAAGCTGGCTAGGGACAACGGTTGATCCTACAGGGACAGCGGTTGCCGCAGCAGTCGTTGCCAGTGTGAGCAGTGGCTGATTCATGCCAGCTGCCATTGAAATGGGCAGTGACTGGAAACCTGGCTGAGCCACTGACACATGAGGAGCTGCTACAGGCAACTGAGAGACTGAGAACTGGGGAACCATGGAACTTGGCAAAGGCTGTCCCATGGGTAGAAAATGAGAGCCAATGGGGACTGATGGGGCAACTGAAGGCTGAGGGAGAGAAGGTGCTGCAACAGGTAATTGAGGCTCGCCTTGGATGATCGACACTGGTTGGGAAACAGGAAGCTGGGGAGGTAAAGAAAATAGAGATAGATTTTTCTTTTTTAAAGCAGGGTTGCAGAAAGCAGAATTTTTACGCATTAGTCAAAGAAAGAATTATTCAAGTTATAGCACTCTGTTAAAGTGGGTGGGGAGCACAGTTGGCAGAGTGGCCGGGAAGTTGTCTGGAGTTCCAAAAGGTCCTCACTTCGCAACGTTTCCCCTAAAGAACTCAACAGGCTCTTGAAACAGACACCCACAGAGGGTGAAAGAGCAACATTTGAATACCTTGAAGCACTGACTTGTGCATAAACAGAATTGAATTCCCCTTAACTCTGTCCCCAGAGCCAAGTCTGCCTTCTTACAGGAAAGAAGTGCAAATCTTTCAACAAATCTGTCAGCTTTGGGTATGAGGACTAAAGCAACGGAGAATGAAAAGCCACTGTGCCAGCATTCAGCAAATGGCAGGGGATACATCAATTAAAGCCAGCGAACGATGCAACTGGGAAGACAGTTTAGATGAACAAGCAACAAAACAATTTTAAAAACAAAATCAAGGCTCACATGTTCAAGATAGAGATATGAGCCAAAATGAAGTAATAATCAGTAACAGAAGCTTCTTGACCAGGGAGTAAAGGAGAAGAGCTGAATAAGAAAGATGACAGAGTAGAGAAGGCAGTCCTTATGGTTCACTACCTAAATAAGTGAACATGTTTTACACACATAATGGTGCAGAAGATAGACATTGATGGGAAGCAGAGAAATGACAAGTTCCTGAAAATCCATTCATAATATATCATTCATCAATATGCCTCATGATACTTTTGACAATTTAAAGATCTTTGTACATGGAAGTGCTATCCCTCCCTCAAATTATTCACGACTGCCACATGTGAAAGAAAGGGTTTCCAACACGTTTTCCAACAAAATTAACAGTTGTAGTACACTAAGAATACTATCATCTGGATGAATGTTTTGGAACCATTAGAAAAGATGACAAAAGTGAAAGGAGCAGCATGTTGAATTTGCCAGCTGTGAAGAAGAAAATCTTCTGCTAGAAAGAAGAATTTTGTTTACCTGTGTCCCAGCTGCTGCCTGAGGCATCGGCATAATCTGTGAAGTTTGAGTTTGAGAGACAGTTTGTGTGGGAGTGGCACCAGCAGAAACTGATGGCTGCTGCAGCTGGTATTGCCCAGGCTGTTGGGAAGAGGCTGGCTGCTGTGCATTCTGTAGTAGAGAAGAGGCAGAAGCTATTTTATCCCCTCACAGAAGTTTAAGCATATCCTATTGAAATTCTACTTTTTACTCCCTCATAAGTGACATCAGCAGTTGTTCTGAATATGCTGAGTCAATTAAGCTTTAGCAATTACTTATTAGCATTACTAGTACAACTCCATTATCAGCACCAAGTCTTGCAACAGAATTGTTTCACCTGTGAAAACAAGGATGAAGATTCTATAAAGGAAGAAAAGGCAGTTAAGAGAAGAGAATGTTGCAGAAGTATTTCCAGTTAGAAGAAACTGAGAATGAAGTCTGCCTATGTAGACAGTCTAACTTGCAAATCCTGACACTGGGGATTCATCCTTGAATGGACCTTCACTGCAAGCTCAGGTGAAAGTTGGGGAAGACAGACACATGAAAATAAGCATTAACATGATTCTAAAAATAAATTTCAGAAAGTCAATTTAGTTAGTCTCATAGCATGTTAGACTGGGTGAGAACCAGAGGATTCCTTTGCTTTTGTCCAAAGCAATGGGTTGAATGGGGACAGAGGTAGTCAATTGCTCTTAAAGCATCATCAAAATCCTATTCTAAAAGTATTTCAGTCCTGGGTTTAGGGCCTGTGATCTTACCTGTTGAGTGTGTTGGGTAGGCTGGGATGGCACTGATGCACTGCTTGAGGCTGACTGGCCTTGCACCTGTGTCTGGAGGAGGAAAAAAAAAGAGAGACAGAATCAGCTTAAACCCTATGGTTTCTGCAGCAGGCAGTTAAAATAATTTCTGCCTGGAGTGATCTGCTTGGAATAGGTTTCTAGCTGTCCTTTTGGACAACTGGTCCTTTTGGCCAAATTCCATTACGACAACCAGAACAAAGCAGAGCAATCTGGAAAAGTACCAAACTCCATTTTAAGTCTTTCAAAACAACCAATACAGAAAGTCTTTGCAACCCACATGCCCCTCAACATGAGACAGATCAGCCTACCAGCTTCTTCTTCCACTGAGGATGCTTAAAGAGCAGGATGCCTTGGTATGATAACTGGAAATAGAGGCATGAGGTTTTATTTTCACATGTGTTCTAAACACAATTAGGTTGGGGGGATAGAAGGAAGCTATAAGGAAATAAAACTGTCAAAAAAAATCAAAAATATACAGAATTCTAGACCAATAACAAAGTATTCAGTACACATACATGTCATGAGCTCCCTTTGAGAGGCATGTCAAAGTACAAGCTAGAAATCATTTCCAGACTCACTACCATTCAAAGTCTGCCAGGAATTTGATATTGAAGCATCTGGGGGCCCACATTCTAGCTAAGACAGAACTTTTGAACGAATAAGCAACGAAAAAAAATGTATGAGTGGCATACAAATGAATGTGGAAGATGTAGAGGAAAATGGAATGGATTTTTATTTCTGTGGCTGTCATTTTTGATCAGATCCCAGGATTTTCATTATTATTTTTGTGACCATTATATTTCTTTATCAGATCCTGGGAGACAGCTAGTCAAAGACCTCCAGATGAGTTCCCTAAGCGTGCACCACTTTGGTGAACTGGCTTTGTAAGAAACATATCTGGTGCATACGTATCATTTCAGAAATATCTACTAAAATTCCTTAATGCTGTCATCATTCAGCTTGTAGAAGCCTGTTAGGAACAAATTTATTAAAATTACATACTTTTTTAATTATAGAAACTTTGGGGAAAGCAGACTGCCAATGAAAAGAACTATTTTTTTCTTTGCTGTTTTAGAAGTTTGAGGCCCCTATTGGCTAGGATTTAAATGCATGCTATATCCACTGCTGTAACATCTGTTCACGTTGACTCAGTTTGTGCTTCAAATGCTGATCTTTTAATGAATTAGATAAAAGATTCCAGAACCTATATTCTGTAAAAAATCGTGACCCCTCATTGTGTTTTTCAGATGTATTTTATATCCATCAGAAGTCACGTCCTGAAGTTTAACCAAGGTGGTTTATGGAGAAACAATCCCCAAGTAATTTTCAAACTTCTTGCGTAGCAGTCTCACTCCACAAGTTCTCCTACAGCATAGAAATTACTGTCTATTAGACTAGTGATTAAAGCTGTTTCAGCTTCAATAAAACACCTTTACTATCCCATAAAGAAAGCCTTAAATACTTAGTTCTTGATCTTACCACAAAAAGCAAATAGATTCTCCTCCAGTTCCTTCACATCAATCCCAAAGTTGCTAATACTCCAGTAACTAAAATGTCAGAGCACCCCTAATTCCAAGAACAGAAGGAATAAGAGAAGTCTACTTAAAGTAAATCCTCTCTTTTCACAAAAAATTCTTATGCAAAGTTTCAGACCACAAATGCAGACACAATGTATAGACACCTCACAGTCATAGCGTACAAATGCATTACTGACTATTGCAAGTGCAAATACCATATGTGCTGATAAAACATGTACCTCCAAACTAAGCTTCAGGCCTCAAGTTTTGCTTTTTAAAAGGACACAATATTCTAGGCTTATAAGGAAGCAATAGCTATTAGCAACAGTTGTTTGTGCCACTAATTTACTATTCAGATTGGTTAGTTTCTTTAATGATCCTGCAAGTATATTTCCAAAACTGTGTACACGTACATAATATACTTTCTTCCCCCAAGTCTAGAAAAAACTCTTGCAGTTTGGACAGTCACTAAATTAACCTTGTTGTTGTCTAATGAAAAATTGTTAATATGAATGTTCAAATAACACATTCTCATTAAATGGCTAAGGAGCAGGAACAAAAATACAAAGCAAGTTCTACTATCACTGCTGATTCAAACTGTGGAGAACATAATTTCATTAAACTCATTGTTTAAAAGCCAATTTGGTATTCCAGCTATCTCTTGCCAAAAGAAAACTCAGCCCAGAAGGAATACTGACCATTTGTTACCCTTAACACAAAAGCCCTACCAGTATTGCTGCTGAAGCTGAACACAGACCAGGTGGTTGCTGATGCCTCATTATATCACTGCAACCTGGCAAGTTAGAGATCCTAATATACTACTGACTTGGTGGGAAGACACCCCCATGAATGCTAACACTTAGAACCACATGGAGCAAGTCTAAGAACAAGGGTCCCCTTTAAGTGCAAGGTATGACTTATAAAAAGCAGATAAATTCTGGAAGGGTTTGCTCCTGTAACCTGAGGATAGAGTGCAGGTGGTCCTGATGAAAGCGAGGTGGACAAGGCCTGCTGAGTCGAGGCTCCCTGGGGGAAGCAGATGAAGAGCTGCGACTCCTGCAATACCTTCTGAGGCAGCTGAACAATGGGCAATGAGAAGTCTGAACCAAAAGCAGAAGATGACCCCCCTGTAGGGGGAGGAGACTGGAAATCGCCAGTGTCAGAGGAAGTCAGCTGTGAGGAATCACTGGAGTATTCTGGGCTTCCTTCCGGCCAGCTCCGCCTGGCAGAGCCCCCTCTGGGACCTGCTAACTCAGGACCAAGATAGTTACACTGCTCCTCTGTCACAGGCTGAAGCCGACCATGTGACCCTATGCCTTGAGCGGATTCCTCTTGACTGGTCTCCATAGAGCCCCGGCGACTTCTGTAGACCCGCTGGGGTAAAACTGCCCCTTCTGCTGGAGCAGAAGTTGGTGTTTGCACATGGAACTCAAAGACACAGCTCGCTCTGCCATCACCACTGTGAGAGAGCACAGCTGGGGCAGAGTGTGGAACAAATACCTGGTGGAACGTCATCTGAGCAGGATCTGCACTCAGAGGAGCTGAAACACTGGATAAAGGAGAAAGGGGACCCATCCCAGAATCCAGCCTCAGGTTCTGAACATGTCTTGCCAGGTATGTTTGCCCCGATTGGAAGTCGAACACAGAGCTTTGTGGAGGACCACCTTGCCCATGGTTTGACTCAGAGACCTGCTTCAAATGTTGTTCAGTCACATGAGAGTTATAAGCTACTTGATCATACTGCTCCGATACCTGTGATGGATAGTGCATGCCCACCAAATATACAGCTTCTGGATGCATTCTGTAGTGAGCATCCTCTGGAGGTGTTGGTCCAGATCTATAGTCACTGTGGACAGGAGCTGGCTCAAACACGGGATTAACTTGCACATGCAGAGGCTCTCCAGCGACTCTCTGAGCTGCTGTGCTCAGCATAACGAATGCCTCTGGTGTCCAATTGGTGGGACTACCACCAGGTGGAACTAAACTCTGGCCAGTCTTCAGCAATGGCTGGAAGTGGCAAGTTTGGGCTTCCAAAAATGAAGTGCTCTTGCGCCGCTGAGCAACTGCCACCTTCGGCGGGCAGACAGGTGGAGGTGAGAAAGACACCGGCCGTTCATGAACGGTTGGGAAAAATATCTGTGAATCTGGGAACGTTGGTGTTCCCCCACGCGGATGCTGAGGCTGTATTGACATGAACAAGACAAGTAATTCATACATTAAAAGTGAAAGCACGTCAACATGCACAGTTCACTATGCAGTTCTGTGAAGTAACTTTATAGAATGACTACTCAATTCATGGTCAAAAACATACAATACTTGGGAAATTTAGGTGAGTTGTAAATACCCATTAAATACATCCATGGCAGGCATAGCTACAAATGGAAACATTTGCTTGTGTTAGAGCTGCTTTTCCAGTCCAAATCCAAAAATTCACAAAAATAAACCAGTTTTGCTTCTGACAATGTAACAAGATTTATTGTCACAGGCTATCCATTGTGATCAGTGCTTGAAAGCCAATCAAACCCCTGATGTTACTGCCATATGGGGAATACAAAAATTCAGAACTTGATAGCAGCAACAATGCAGAGCCTCTAGTTTGCACTTAGAAGATAAAGTGGCATTAAATCTTAATGTTATCCAATGCAAAAACCCATAGTGCTAGTGTCCTATCAGGAGTGTGTTCTGTATGCAATCCAGAGAGCTAAAAAGAAACCTTTTATGAGACAAAACTGAACCATTCCAGCCCACAGATAAAAAAGGTACAATAAAACTGCAGAGCCTTTTGATTCTGCTCAGTTTGATTACCTCTTTTGATCATACCTTTTCATATAGGAAATTAGCACTCACTGAAACAAAACTAACACTTGCCTGGACAATAAAACATTTACAGGTTTAGTAATAGCAGAGTCCACAGGCAATTCCACTCTATCTGATGTACTACTACAGATGAGGCTCAACTTATTTAAGATTTGCAGGGAAATTTTCACTGAAGAGAGTGTATTCGGTATGTATTCTGTGTAAGAATACCAGATAACTTTGTAATTCTGCATTTTTTTATCTCTGCCAACAGTATGCTGAGAGACAATGTATTACCAACCCTAAATGGAAAAAAATACGCAAGAGTCAGTAGCAAATATACTGTCTTTAAGACACATGCCATTTATGACTTTTTCAAGTTGCTGTTTCCACATTGTTCTGTTTCTCCCCAGCCCCTTTTTTCTGGAAAAGCAGCAGCAAATTTCCATATTGACCAAGACTAACCAGAAGGTCCTACAGGATGAAGAACTCCTCCTATGTTCTAAAAGGTAGTTCCACATACTTCTGTTACAGAGAAGTGTTTCTCAAAGTTTATTTCACGTAAATCAAAGCCCAAAACTGAAAACAGACTACCTCCTGTCCTGCAAGCTATCTTGCATCTAACCTTTTGAGAAACATAAAAGAATGGCTTCTTCACATCGAGAAGCAGCTGAAGGGGCATTTCTGATTAAAACTTACAGAAAAATCCTCAAAAGTATTGATACTCTGAATTTCTAGTATCAATATCATAGCTAGCCAAAGCTTTTAGAATATCCAGCCATAGCAACTACGATTTAAAAAGCTGGTTGTTTTGTGCAGGGCTTAATTAACATTTGGTGTTTGCTTAGAAATTGGAAAATAAAAAGCTGATCTTCTGGCATAAAGGGTAAGAACTAGTCTTCCTTTTACCTTCAGTAGTACAACTGGGTAATTCACATTTATGCTATCCTAAAATACAAAAAACAATGGTCAGCCACTGTTTGGTAATATTTAAGTGTAGTGCTTCCCAAAAAAAGATCAACGTCCCAGCACCACAGTATAAGAAATAAGGAATCAGCTCTTCATTTTCTCATTCTAAAAATGCCCAAAGCCCAGGATGTATTTAATGATAACTTATCTTACTGTGCCAGGAGGCAAATGGTAACACATACAGGACTGACAGAGAGGGAGGGCAGGCTGGAGCGTCGATGCTTGCGTGGAGAGGCAGAGTGCATGGGCAGGACACTTTCCAGGGCTTTAGAAAGCTTTTCTGCAAAGGTTTCTTCAGGGACAGTCCGAAGGTAGAAAGGAGAAAGAGGTGCAGACAGCGCTGGTGGTGGGGTGCAAGGAGCACTGAGAGGGATGCAGGACATAGAGGGAAGAGCAGGAAGGTGGGGGACACAAACTGACATGCTACGACCACGTTGAGGCTAAAGGAGGAAAACAAAAGTTAATTGAACACTTCAAAAAAAAAAAAAGAAAAACAAAACCAGCAAAAACTATAATGAGGTAGAAATGAAATGCAGACACACAATGAGAGGCCCAATACTGACTACTATGTGTGCAAGAAGATACGAGAGATGCTGAATGAATGCCAACACACATTGGGAACAGGCTATGTGCACCTCTGAGCACCCAAGTTTGCCTTAGGTTACTGAGCAGTGGGGGAAATTCCCTAGTACCCTTACAAGAAGCATGTGGAAGGCAGAACAGACAGGAGAGAATATTTTGTCTGGGGCCACTCTTGTGGCCCATACTGTGTGTACTCACAGCATCTGGCAGTCTGACAAAAAAACCTAAACAGAAACCGATGAGCTTTCAAACATTCGTTCTCAGTTTAGTGAGTGGATGTGTATTTATACGTAGCACCTCAATAGTCTCTCTGCTTGGGCACTTGCCTGCCTGAATTAAGGGGACTAATTGTATGCAGCTGGCTCTTTATTAACTCAAACATTACCATAAAAATTTAAACATTACACATTCTACAACATGAGCTGTGGAAGAAAGTTGGTTTAATGTGTGGAAAATTCAGTAAAATTAGTCTTAGACAAACATTTTCCAGACACTGGGCCAATAAAAGCATCAGGATTTTGTAAGCTTGCCACAGTCCAAAAGGCCATAGGTCAGAATCCAACCAAATTGGAAGAATCAAAATTAGGTTTTGGGGTAGGGTGTTTTGGAGTTTTTTGTTATTGCTTTTTTTGGTGTGGTGTGTTTTGTTGTGGTTTTAAGTGAATGGAAAGATGATGTTTTAAAGAGGCAGTCTTCAACTGCAAGTTTTCCTTCTCTGATACTGTATGTAACTTATGGAGGTGATCTACAATTTCTTAATAAAACTGAGATCAAATAAGACACCCAGGGAAAAAACCTCAAGAAAAAAAAACAAACAGTGGAGATCTGATTTTAAGGACTTCTGATGTGAGAAAACTTGCTAGACTACTCAAAAATTAAATAAATACTTTACCCATAATCTTCACCTGTTCCAAGGCAGGACTAGTTACATATGTCATTCCTGACTAATTCATCTGAACTGTTCAGAAACATCTCCAGTGATGGAGACTGTAGCACTTAACTGTCCTTGCTGGTTACAAAAAAATCCAAACCAAAACCACAAGACAACTTTCCCAAACAATAATTCATGTGGCAATTTAGGCTTATTATTCTTTATTCTATCCGACTACAATGTTGTGAACCGATTAGCCTCTTCCTATTTTACAGCAGCCTTTAGGGCTTTCTCTCCCTTCACGCTCATCTTTCATAGGCTCAGCTTAACTATTTCAGTCTTCCCACATAAACTGTGTTCTATATTTCTAGTCATTTGGGTTTTTTTTTAATCACTCTCCTCTGAATTCTCTCCCAATTCACCCTCAAATTCACTCAAGCAGGGTGTCCAGGATAGACTTACTAATGGCCAAGAGAAGAACTACTTCACATAACATGAGGTTTGCATTTTTCACAACAGTATGATGTTTTTGACCACGTCCAGCTCATGGTCCAATGTAATCCCTGGGGTTTTTTTTTTCCAGAGTTGTTGCCTAGTCAGTTGTCACTTATCCTGGATTTGCATAGCTGATTATTGCTGTTTAAGCATGAACCTGGTTCTTGTCCTGATTGAACTGCATCTATGTCCTTTTAAGGCCATTCTCCAGTTGTCAATATCATTTTGACTTGTCATCCCGTCTTCTCAGCAAACTGTTAGTTGTTCTTGTAGTGTTCTACTCTGTTCTGTCAGCCCCCTGGTCCCAACTGTCATCATCATAGAGCATGAGCACATTTGAGCAGTGAGCTAAGCAGCTTGACTATACCTCTGTCACATGCTTGTTCTCCTATCCCATCTCAAAAGATTATGGTCTTTCAACCTGGAAGCTAGCCATCCCAAGACAGTGAAATGGCTTCTGGTCCAATATATACCCACACATTAAAATATGGCTTACCCAGAACAAGAGCTTATTTAGAGGGATTAGAAAGTAATTTAATCAAGGACTAGCAGTACCACACACTTCGGGTTAAGTGCCTTTGAAAAAGATGGAGATGCTTTGCTTGTGAGTGAAAGCAGCATGTTTTCCAAAAAGCTAGTAACACCAGTGATTCTGTAATAAAGCCTACAACCACAGGTACCAAAAAAAGTAAGGACTCTCAGTCTTAAGTGTCACATCTTCTCCCTTATGGTATTACTACATTATACCATAATGTCTCCACCTCAGGCTTAGATTTTTATTGTGGAAAAAACAAGCAACAAGGGAACCACTGAAGACAATGTAACAGTAGCAGAAGTTCTACTCCAGAGTTAGAATAGATTTCTGCGTACTTTCACACTCAGATCTAAAAACACACCAAGGAAAAAAAAATACCAAAAATAAAAGGGCAACACAAACAAACATAGTAGGAAAAGTATTTGTGCCCAGTGCAGACTTTCCGGGGAAAAGGAATACGTATGGCAACTGATGAGCAAATCAACACAAGCTAGAAATAAAATTGGGAACAAGGGCATGGGGTCTTTTCAAGTCTGGAGTTCTCACATGCAGCATTCTATAACAGTTAAAAAATCTTACCTGCAGAATCTGTAATCAAAGCCTCACAGAACACACACAGCAATTTCATACTTATACAATAGCTCAAATTACTCTAATCCCATCCTCAAATGAAACCAACAGCTTGATCCCTGGTAAATTCATATACACACACCACCTTCCCACATGAGATTAACTGCTTACTTTCGTGAGATAGTCTTGTTCTAAGGATGCTACCCATCATTCTGCTTAAGTTGCACTCAAGATTAAATAAAAGCTTTAAACACAAATATGCCCTTGCACTTTCCCCCACCCCTAGACTCGGTCACCTTGCAAAAACAGCCCCTTAACTACACCCATGCAGAGTTTGTATCACGTGCAAAACAAAACGTACACGAAAGACTGCCTGGTAGACTTTCCTCTCACCTTTCAAGAGAAACACAAAATAAAATAATTCCATGCATTTGCAAGACTATAAATTCTGGCTTACCGCTGCAGATGGCTGATATCCTCCATGCTGTTGCAACTGCACTTGGCCAACTGAAGCTGGATATCCCTGAACAGCAGCTGTTGAGATTGACTGGTCATGCTGGGAACCATACGACACAGTCTGTTGACTGCTCACACATGATTCAGTATAAACAGATGACCCCTGGCCACTGTCAACTGTCCCATCAGCTGCAGAAGTTAAAGATGAAAATCTACATTTCAAGAACTGCAGTCTTGATTCACAACTTTAAAGATATTATAGTCAATCAAATATTAGATTGGTGTTTGTGCCATATCACATGGACCTCATCAGCATTTTACCTCTTGTAATATTTAAGTTGGTTAAAAAAAATATATATATATATTTCTTCCTCAATTCTTTACCAATATGCCTTCCCTTAACCTCTGAAAAAAAATCAGTACTTTCAGGAGTTCTTTGGGAATACACTCAATAGTAAACTATGCTTCCTATGAAAGGCTAGACTAGAAACTTAAATTTCACATTGTTATGAGTGATCTTTCAGGGGTTTTTAATTATTATTATTTAATTTTACACAGACACATAAAACAGATCTGTTGTGCTGGCTGGCAGATGCACCTGATGTAGGCATAGTAGAGAACTTAAAATCTCTATTACCTAAAGAGTAGATAGAAATTTGCTTTCTAACTTCACCGTTCCAATACAGAAGTTCTCATCTACCACCATTATTCAAATACTGATTCAAATGTTGGGATGGCAGAGGAGGAAAAGGTAGGAGTGTTAGTTCATCTTTTCATGTATAGTATGTAAAACGAAGTGAAACCTTTTTGTTCAGAAAGAAAATTAGGAGTTGAACTGCTTGTACGTTAATCTCATTTCCATCTTAAACATAAGTTTACAAGGATTCAAATAAGTGTTTTTAATAGCTCTAACTGCACTGGTGCAAAAGCATACAGCCTTCTGCAGGGCCAGCATATACTCTCCCTATAGGAGGGCAGCAAAAATTAGGACGTGTGTTCATGCTTCAGGTGCCCCACTTCATTTAGTGTATTAACTTGAAACACAGGAAAATGATTTTGTGCTAAGACACTGGACTGTGAATTGTGCCAAGACTTGGCTCAGCTAAGGCACAGAAGTGCATCTTGTTTTGCTGTGCTTTCTAGCGGTCTAATCTTCTTCAGCAGACAGCAATGGCAGACAGCAACATCTTAAGGTATTTACTGCTATACCCACCAAAAGTTTAAGACTCTAAGGGGGATAACTGTAAGTGCAAGAGTTTCTAAATAAACCAACTGACACACTTACAAAGAACAGATATACTGGGTTGCTGGAACTGCAGCTGTTGGTGTTGATCAGCTTCTGGTTCTTCAGGCTCCACTTGTGTAGAAACCGATGCTGAAGTAGTGGGGACAGGAGTAGTACCAGTGACAGATAGGGGATGCTTTGACCCTGCATGGGAAGCACTTGATGGTTGCTGTTGCTCCAGCTGCTGCTTCTGACTACCTTCTTCCTGAAGCTTCTTCTCCTGTTCTTCTCGCACCAACTGACGCTGCTCTCGCTTTCGCTTAATCAAAGATACCCTGTCCTTGATAGCTTTCGCCATTGTCTTGTGATCCCCTTCACAGACATAGCCAGATTCCACCTGAAGGAGGATATATTCACAGAATTCAGACTGTCATAGACAGCCACTGCTGTAATGCTACAATATAAGCTACCACTCTCTGGCACTAACTTCTCATTTGCAAAATTCTGAAGCTGTTTTATTTCTAGACAGTAACAACAGCAAAAGCAGAGGCTGACAGACTACATTTCACTGTGAGAGAAGGCCAGTACTTCTGACGTTTTGTAAGATCACCAACACTTACCATTTCCTGTGCTACATCCTCTGGGACATCTCTCTCCAAGTCAAAGGAAAACTCTATTGCCTCATTATCTTTATATTTGCCCTTGAGTTTTTTGATGTCTTCAATTCGCAGCCAGAGTTTAATGGCAATTTTTTCTCCATCATCTTCCTCTGCTAGTTCTACCCGTACTCCAGTCTCTTCTTGGAAGAAAGCATGATTCAAAAGGTCCTTAATAGCATATCTAGTGTATTGGGAAAGAATGTAGAAAGCACACAAAGTTATTAGGTTTTCATAAAATAATAAGGAATATCCTTGCCTGATGATTCCCCAAATTTATTCTCTATTCTCTACATTTCACATTTCTTCCATTAATTATTTGACAGCCTATCACTCAAATCTCTATTTAAAAGCACGACAGACAAAATGCAACAATACTACAGATGTACCAAAAAAAAAAAAATCACACATTGGTCAGCAGAAGTACCAACAGATTTAAGCCAACTGAACAGGATATATATTAACTAAAATAATAAGAAAACTTGAAGAAACACTTTGCTTTTACTGAACATTAAGATCCAACACGCAACCCTTAGTCTCCACATCAGTACAGTGATCCAAATATATATTTTAGTCTATTTCAAGGTCTTATCAAAAGCCTTATCTAGTAAATTCAGCACTAGATAAGCACCACATGATTCCTTTCATGTTTTATACTATTTTGAACAACTTCAACCTGCATTCTGTTTGCTACAATCAGAAGCTTTGTCCGGAAGGTACAAAAAAGATCTATGTTCATATATATGCACAGTGTTAACAGTAGTAGTCTAAGAGTTCACCACTTATTTCTTGCCATTTAGTTTAAGTGATGTGCAGCCACAAAATTAACTTAAAATGGAAGAAAATACCAAATTTTTTAAAACTAAGAAAAAGAACAGAAATTAAAAATAGACAGAAATGTCATCAGAAGTAAAACTTCAGCATTAATAAAAAGGGATGAATAAATATCCATGAACTGATAAAACTAGCTCTGAACAGAATAGCGGGAGGCTAGAGGAGGGCCAAAGGTTGAAGCATTCTTAAATCCAATATTCAGTAAGCAGTAACTATGTAAAAGCAGGAAACAAAACAAACCCCATAAGTAAGACACCAGAGCAGTTACAGATTTCCTATAACGGTATAAATTAATCACTTCAAGTAGAAGTCAACTGGCAGAAAATGTGGATGAAAATTAGCAGCAAGAATTTAAAAAAAAAAAAATAAGAGCAGCCCTCAATCAGCCATAAAATGCTAACAAAGTCAAAGGGACAGGAAAAACAAAGGATTACAGAATAACAAATCAACCAACGAATCTAAATACCTGGTAACCTGGAAGGATTGTCCTCCACTATTTTGCTGACCAGGGTAAAGTTTTACGAAAAGCAGCAGAATTGCTGAATAAACCAACATGGATGGTTACTATAGCATTTGCACCTTTCCTGCCACTGTTAATTCTCTAAAAACAATCATTGAATAAGAATCTACCAGAGAATAGAAGCTGCAGACATAATACTGGCTTCCCAACTTTCATCAGAATACAGAAGACCCCAGGAACTAACTGGATCTGGTATCATCAGAGATAAAAGACTCAGACAGCAAGTAATACCTCTATGTGAAAAGAAAGCACTTACCTTTCACCTTTGTTTTGCCGAATGCATCCCTCAATAATCTCCTTCACTTCAGGGATTGCTACCTTATCGAAGCTGGCTGGCTTGACACCCTGGAACATACAAGTAACAACAGAGAAACTAGAAGGCTCACTTGATTTAAGTTTTGATTGTGTTTACAGACCAACTACTTTTACTCAATAGATAACTTCTGAACTCCCCACTAGTGCAAACTGTAGAGAAATCTGACCCCAATCTTACTGTTCATCTGTTTGTTAGTGACTTTTGCAAACACTTCCCCCCCCCCCATTTCTCAGCTACACTTCCAAAACAGAAGGCCTTGGCAGTTACATTCTCAGTTACAATAGGAGACAGTTTAGTTTCCATGGAAGTTATGCTGGTTAGAGGCATGCACACAGACTGGACTGAGAATGAAAGGAAACGTTTCCTATGTAACACTAACGCATGAACCCACATAATTAATTTAACAGTCTTCACAGGATTCTGCTGCTTCCCAGAATGTTTCCAACATGCCATTACATGAAGTAATTTTGACATAGATTGATTTTACAGGAAAAACCTTAGCCCAGAATGATCTGACTGGATCATTAAATAATTTGTCCAGTGTTTAAAAAAAAAAAAAAAAAAAAAAAAAAAAAAAAAAAAAAAAAAAAATAAAAAAAGGCTTTCCTGTATCTTAGCTCTCCCCAAAAGACCACTATAGTCAAACCACACTCTTGCATCACTGCTGTTCTGAGCTCAGGAAAATGAGCTTAGCAATATAGACCTTTACAAAAGCCCTGCAACAACACCAAGCAATCCTTTCTCCAATACATGCTAAAGCCTTTAGGGGAGAGCAAAACAAAATCTGAGTATGATCAGCTACTCAAATTAGTATAGCAAATAGGCCGTGATATGACCATCTGGGAATTCTACAAAACACTGCAGGCAGAGAGCCAAACTTCATCAATCATGGCCAGAAGCTCTATTTTGGGGGCAGTTGTCCACAACAGCAAAATTTGGCACTCAATTTTATTTGATTCAGCCTTTAGCTTCAAACTCTGTATTTAAGACAGCAGAGCAAGACAGGATGAAGACATCCTGTTCAAATGCTGTTATCTGAAGAGCCCACGTTTTCAAGCTGAACAATCCTGAAATCATACACTTGATACATCTGACCCTGCGTCACTGATAAATCACAACTAAACAACAAGTGAAAACCACAGAGTCTGAGGTACAGAAATAAATGTAGTACAGCATCATGATTCACGTCCTAACCAGAAAGTACTTCTGCCAATATCCTATACAATACTGCTTCCCACCAAATGGGGTCATCAAGACATGACCCTTCCCCCTTCCTCTACTGTCAGTGTGAAACAAGTCTTGAAACGGAAAGGTTCGAGTCTCTGAGCCAGAGCCTTTGCAACTACAGACCTTCATTTAACTGAACAGAGACTGAATATGAGTATAATTTCCACCTACATTTAGATACTTTTTTCCTGTTGGCCAGACATGGCAGTATATTGACTTCATATGTTCACTATCTAAAATATTCTCTACAACACTCTTCCAGGAGGGGGCACAGTCAACATCAACTTTAACAGACACAAAGACAAGACTGGAACAAGCATGAGTCCAGTCTTTCACTGGAGAACAGTCCTATTTGCCACTACGTTTTACAAAGGTGTTATATCTGGGATTTTTAAAAGGACACCCTTTTTCACTTGATAAAAACTTCCTGTTACAACAGCATTCTGGTTATCTATTTCTTTGCTTTAAAATTTGCTCTTATGAAATTCTAGCAACTGAAATTCACAAAACTGAAGAGTATATTGTGATTAGAACAGTCTGTCAGTGAACATTAACTTAATGCTTTTAAAAGCTTCACTGAACATTGAGACTTTTAGAGATCAATGCCTCAGCTGACAGGACACCAGACGGATAAGTCTAATATTGTAACCAGGTGGTACCATAAATCTCCAGCTTCTTAGCAGGACACCACAGAGCCCTACACTCTATAGGGGTTTATAAAACCAGTTTTAGTGTTTACTACTGGAATCAAGTATCTGTTTGCATCTCTCTGCTCATAAGCAGACTAGTCAGAGACACCCAGCTTTAATTATGACCAAGCTTAAAATGGCCCCAGGAGCTCACGTTCATATATGTAGAGATAGATGCTTCTATACATAACTAAATGCTTTCCTATACACAAATACATATACAACCTATGCAATAATTATTAAACTGCTTATTGTGTATATTTGTACCTAAAATTTGCCAAAGTTTAACACATCTAGGTCTTCTAAATAGCTCAAGCCCCAGACATAGCAGCAGCCAGCATGTATGTTCATTTACACTGTGGCAGCAGACAAAAGACATCAGATCTGTGACAATCTCATTTCAGAAAAACTAAGTTGAGTAAGACAACTGGTACAGCAAAATATTAACATAACAAAGCCAGAACATGAGTTTTCTTGTTAACTATTTTGCCACATGCTCTGCTCTTGCATGAAGGCTGAAAAGGTAAAGCTAAGAACGGATTTTAAAATCAGTGATTCAGTCCACTAACCCTGTGCTTCTCTATCCTGAGAGAAATTAAATACCTGTCCATAACCTTCAGGCCCTTCTAGACAACCCCATTTTGTGAATTCCAAACCAAGAGTTCAGTTAAAAAGAGAAGCCCCCACCAGCCTCCTCCAGCATAACTTCTATGTTCCTAACTGCTCCTCAGATATGGGAGAACATCACATTAGGGCCTAAAACCAACAGAGGATTCTGTGTTCAAGCAGCTATCCATTTCTCAGATTGTTCCGCAGTCCATAAGAAGGGTTGCCTAAGCCTAGTTTACAGTGCTTGCCAAGCACCCTTTATGCTGAAGGCCAGGCCACATAAGCACTATTAGCTTTTAAAAACCTCTTTTTTCTCCTCCAAGCACTCGGGGAATTGTCTATTTTACATAACAAGACAGAGGATACTATAAATGATAAAAATCAATAAATCAATGAAGGCTTTTCTACCCAGCGCTGCCTATACACCTTAATCTGCCATCACAGAGAAACTGAAGGGAGACCAGGCCCTGCAATTCACATAACCTTGATGTGTCCTTAAGAGGACGTGAGTTGTGCAGCCAAGCATATGTTCATTAGTTTCTAAACCCAAAGGCACTCAAGTACTAGCTACTAAGCTATTTAGTATTTCCTGGTTTTCATCACACTTACTGCAAGATGGTCACATTCTTGTATGCGTCTCCTGGTCCCTAGACTTCTCAGAAGAATCACAGGACAACTCAAATCTTTTAATCTACTAGTCCTACTCCCCAGTGGCAGTTTAATGAGACCTAAATACCCAAATCCCACTAGCATTTTTTTCTGAGTTTGCTACAGAAATAGAAGAGCTCTTGCAGTGAAAAAAAACCCAAAACACATGTACATAGGTGTAACAGGCACACATGGAAGTCATCAATATTTTCCTCAAGCTACTATCAAAAATAGCATGAACTGGCACCACTGCTGAAAGCAACAGTCTCCTGTCCTCCATCTCCCACTCCCACTCCCTTGTCATTTCCTCCCTTTTGCCAGCACATGCATTTATACAGCTGCATAATGAACCAGATCACGGTGTTTATCAGACTCGAAAAATCCAGCCAAAAAAGCCTGCAGGAGTTTCAGTGAGATGAAGGTCCGCAGTCTGGTTCCCTACACTGTTGCACTCGCTCTCAGGCTTCAAGAAAGTGGTACTGCAATAGCTAACGAGGGCAGAACTACTTCTTTTGACAGTGCCAACTTAAAATAAAACCCACTGAACACTTATATTCTGAAAGCACCTCTAAAATATGGGCATACATAGCTAGCACAAAGCACAACTGATACAAAACTAAATGCTTATCTTACAGTCTTAAGCATAAGAAGAAATTTCATATTTCACTTAGATGTGGTAAAGTTTGTGACTTTATTAGGTTTTAATCGGGTGAAAAAGGGGTATTCCAATATTCAACACATTTATACGGTTATTTGATCCATTAAAGGCAAGTTAGGTACTCTTAAAAACACTAGATTTTCAAGACACTTTAAACAAAGTATAAGCTACCCAGAACTCTTCCTCACAATTTTTTCCTAGAAACATGTAGTATTTTACATTAGTTAGGTCACCAGATTACTGGGTCAGTGGTTTAGCATCTTGTTCTAATGCAAGAGATACTGTAAATATTATTTACAGGCACCAGTGCTGTGTAACTTTTACACCAAAGCAAAACAAAGACAGAAAGTGTTACATACTCTCAGCAATCCTAAATTTAAAAAGAAAATTACATTTGGAATAACAACACAGGTGGAAAATAGCAGATGCAGTAACTGTTCCAGCCTTGCTTTTCAGGATTTTACTCTACATTTAAAAAACTATAGGGAAAAAGTACAGTGAAGTTAAAAGCTGAAGACCTCAGCTAAGAAAATGTAAAGTAGATCAGTAGATTTGTGAAGAATTCTGATTCACCCCCAAAATCCTTTCCTGTGCCTACACACACTTTACAGAGCTGAAATTCTTACTTACCTCTTTAGCGCAATCCTTATGAGAGCAGCAACAGTGGGAATTAACAATTACAAATATGGGACAGATCTCTCTTTTTGTAAAATCCATCAGGAAAAGAGACACACACACCAAAGAGTGAGTTAGGCGCTATTTTCCGATGGGAATCCACTACGCTGTGAACTTAACGCACAGCAGAAGGAAAGCAGACATCGAAGTTAGAAGGGAGCATTGTTTTCTGTTTGACACCTCTTGTACTTTTCCAAGTCCAGTACATGAGGCTGCAGAGATTTAAGCTTAATGTCTGCTTTTGCCACTCAAATACTGAGTAGAAAGGATCAATATAAGCAAGAGGTAAGCAAGTCCTTTTCTGCCTTCCCAGCTACCTGTAAGGAGGAGGAAGAAGAGGCAGCACAGGGATCCTTTACTTCCTGCGTGTCCCCGCCCCGCTGCTTGGCTGCTCTGCCTATTCGCCACCCAGGTTTTCTGCAACAGTTTAAGGCTGCATGTAGGATCATCACCTAGTTCACTCCTGCTCTTGCAGAAGCACACTTTTAAAGAGGAGCACAGGTCAGTCAGTGTGTGTTCTGACCCAAGGTTGCTGCTGCTAGTTTTGTACAGGGTAATGAAGGCAGCTGCTGCTTCTCTTCTTCTTTCCCTGGAGCCACACACAAACAGCTGACTACAAAGTAATCCTAACAAAACACAAGTCAGTACTAGGATAATATAATACATTCCACCTCCATCCTTCCTGACAATCACATTCTGCTACCATTGGCAACATCATCTGCTTTCCTTTTACTAGGTGCTTAATATAAGGGAATAGGGATTTGAAAGTGATTTTCAAACTATTGGACAAAGCTGGAAAGCTGCAGTGTTGCTTGTTTTACACCACATGCACACAAGTAATCCAGAGTTTTACTTTCTAATACCTCTTGCTAGACTCCAAACCTAAACCTGAAGTCTGACATCTTCCCCCCCTTATATATAATTTCAAACAGCCATTGTAAAACTTGTTTACTAATGAAATGAGTTGTCCACAGCTTTGGGCTTTTGGTTGGTTTTTTTGTTTGTTTGGGTTTTGGTTGGGTTTTTTTTTTTTTTTGGAAGGACATAAGGAGCAATGCTCCTTACAATAAGGATCACACACACCATTTCAAAGTATGAAGTGAGCAACTGAATTTTGACCAACTAGTGATGACAAACTGTGATAAAAAATTCAATTTCAGATTATCAAGATCACTTTTCACCCTGAAATAGCACACCTAGTTCTTCAAGTATACCACAATTATAGCAGTGTTGTTATACCATACGGTATCAATGTTGCAAAAGCAACACTTTGATCCTTTACTGGGCATTTTAGAAATCTTCTCTACCAGCTGCTGTGAAGCTTTAGAGGAGTCAAGGGAAAAAAGGGATCATAAAGATTCTATGCTGATTGGCCTTCCAACTGCTTAGCTAGACATTTTATAACACTTCTCCCCCTCAAAAAAATCAATTAACTGTTGATTATCATTTCCATTTTAACAGTGCTTACTGGTATCATGAATAAAGCATGTTGGAATTTTGCTTGCCATTGCTTATAGATTTTGCTGTTGTTGTTACACTTGCACTCAAACCAAATAGACACTCTGCAGTCAAAGCAAATCTATTTCACTGGAATAAAAATTTGGTATTTTGCATACCTAATTAAGGCTACACTTTTCTGGGGTACACTGCATGACCTGCAAAGAACATTACATGTTTCAGCTTTTAACAAGCACAGAGCCTACCTGTCCCAGTCTAACCACAATTCTTGCTTGGCTCTTTTCAAAGGTACTATAACTGCAGAGCTTGAAAGGAATTCTACCGTAACTGATTAAACTTCTCAAACAAAATGTTCTAACATTACAGTCCAGAGGCTAACAGAATCAGTAGCAAAGTCAAATCCCACAAACAAAGTAATTAAAGTCTCTATATTTTCTTTTTGCTAAGTTGTTAACATTCTAGTTTGAGCCAGTCCCAGGCTGCCACAAACCATTAATTCCAGGAATTTAGACAGAGCATGAGATTCCAGTGGAAAACAAGCCAATGATCCTACCTCCTTCCCCATAGTCTCAAAGAAGCCCCCAGGCAATGGTATATATGGCATTTAAACTGGTTTACCTCATGATCTTCTGAATTTCCCCACCTATTAGTTACTTACCCATCCCTCAAAACCTATATGTTTAACCACTTCACCACCTTTTTCTTCTGTAATCCTTATTCTTAAATCCTGTTGTCTGTTCTAGAAACAATCTTTCAGATTTAGTTCTTTCCTTATTTCACACAGGGTACAGCTATAACTATTTGATAATTCTCATCCCAGACCAATCAGATACCTATTGTTCAAAAGAGATATGGGTTGCCTACAGAAGATGGATTTTATTGTTCTTGTTAAAAAACAAGCTAGAGCAGCTGAGACTGCAGAGAAAAAAAAATTTAAAACAATGCAGCACATTTAACAGAAGTGAAAATGTAGCTTCTGATTTCAGTATTTTGATAGCCATTAATTCTGGACAATTGATAATTCTGCCAGGAATTAAATAAGTAAATCCTGCAGAATAAGCCCTGCACCAGATCAGTATCCTAACAGAGTAAATAGCATTAGTGCAATACAAGCAGTAGGAGCAGATGAAAGCTTCCAGTGAGCTATTTGAGAGCTCTATGTCACTGAAATAGTTTAACCAGTTGGTCTTCCCCCTCTGCGATGCAGGTGTGTGTAAGTAATCTAAGTCCCATGATTCTTAAATTTCTCCAGACCAGCTGTCTTCATGACTTGCAATAGATAACCATGTATGCCCAGATTTCACAAATACATTATAAAGACAGAGGCACTGTAGTATTTATACAGGCCCACCTGCTGCAACCTGACTGATCACAATTTAGAAACTCTTTTCCTCCTCAATTTACCACCTACTCGCAAACAATTGAGGCCAACAGTAAAAAAATTCCCAAACATACACGATTAGAGTTGTTATACAAGGTATATTTTTGATTGACATACCCATACTAACTGCTTATTAGTAAAGTTTGTGAGGTTACTCAAAAGAAGCACCTAGACATTTGCATGAGATAATCCTTGGTGAAAAGAATAAAACAGACTCCTCATTTGACTAGCCATCACCACTCACTATCATCTCCACATCTGTATTCTACAACTGATCTCCAAGTCCAGGAGCCACAGAACACTGCCACTGCCTGCTTAACCAACTTCTTTGCCAGTGCCTCAATACTGTATTTTTACTTATTAAAGCCAGAGACTTTACAGTGTTAAAAGCCTTACAAGACTGGTATAGTAGGCTACAGTATTGTTGCTTTGTTTCCGCACAGTTAAGTTTGAACAAGAACTAGTCATAACTCTTCCTAGAAATCGTTGGCTGCAATCCTTTCCAGCACTCTCAAGTAAAAGGCTGTAACAAAGTAAAAAAAACACTGTATTTGTGATAATACTGAAATGCAACTTATCCTATGCACTACTGCTGAATATACACCATGCTGTACAACTACCCCATTGACTAATTATCTAGCCCAACACACAAGGCACTTTAAGTTTTTGCTTTAGACATGGAAGTCCATTGTACTTCAGCACCTCCAGGTAAATAAAAATATCAACCTATTTCAAAAGTCCTAAGAATCTGGAGCCCTTATGACTAGCTAAGCAGATGGTTTTAGTTAAAAAGTAGATTAATTAATCACAGCACCTACTGTAACTGCAGCAATTCTAATGAATAGAAGACATTACAAAATTTCCTGTTCTAGAGCTTGAGTAACTACAAGGCAGGACACGGTTCCTTAGTGTATAGCTGGCAAACAATTAGGGTATCCATGCACTTAATAGTGAAAAGGGCCTTGTTTAGAAACACACAGTATGAGGATAGAAGTTCTCCTGAAACACCAGTAAAGTCTGACTAGACAAGTGGACCAGGCACTTACTTTTCAGTTTTTATTCTTGCACAAGAGCGTAAAGGTAAGGTCAGTTTAATCTATTGTGCATAGTTCTTTAACCTCACACTTAGCAGAAGGGATGCCGCCATATTTTCCGAACAAGAATACGCAGTGGTGAACATCTTGATGACCCTTTGCTTTATTGGGACTTCAGCTTGGAAATGGCTTTCAAAAAAAATACAGACATGCCTAGACACATATTTCAGTGCTATGAATTTAGAAATGCTGTAATGACACAATACTAAAAGTGTCTTTCTTCTATTTTCAGCATGGAAAAAATATATTTTTGAAAAATCAAATTATATTAGTTGCATTCTCTGCTTTAATCAGCTACCATTCTGATAGAAAAACATCATCTAGTACTTATTTTTATATTCAACTACAGCAACAGTAATTCAAAAGCCACAGATTAGTTCCAGCAGACTTTGAACTGAATTTAAAAAAAAAAAACCACCAAAAAACAAAGAAACAAAAGAAAAACCCACAAAACAATCTAACACAGGCTACAAAACACATTTGGTACCAGAACTAGCTCTTAGAAAAAGATATCTACTAAAAGGCAGAGGATGATGTTGTAAACAATGAAAATAGTGCACAATTCAGACAATACACCAAGAGTCATCATCTCTTATTTTATGACTTATTCTAATAGGAGTGAAGGACTTCTATTTGTACACCAAAAGACTCAACAGTTTCAGAGGGTGGTCCTAGAAAGTATCCCTGCTATGCAGAGAACTTTATGATGGTGGTAATGGGTGGTAAGGTAGAAATGTGTCTCTGAAAGTTTACCTTAAAACAGAGTCACAAGCTCATAGTGTTAGGAAGCTTCTAAATACTTACCCTGGACAGAGAAGCAACAGCCTTTTTTCTCTTTAGCACAAAAACTTTATGCACATTCAGCTACACAGTTTCTTATGTATACACACATTTTAGCCTGTTGTCTCTCTCTGGTTTTTAGGAATAAACAGTATCTGCGAAATCACAATCAACTTTGGTGACCTTCACTCTTCTCATATAGGAACAAAGAAAAGCATTCAAACAGGCATACATATGTACCCCCATGTCACTGCCTGCTCTGGCAACAGCTCTGAGTAACCTGGAGGTAACTATAAAGGGTTTATGTAAAATTTTGGTGGAGTTCTGGCCTATGAATCACATAATAATCTCAAAATAACTTATTATTACTCAACACCCCTGTGAGCTTCCACAAGACAAACTTTCCTGGACTTATCCTATTCCTACCCCTGTGCAACTACAGCAGTACAGTTGGCAGGACAAGAAGTAGTAGGCCGTGCATTCTTAACATCGGTATTTTTGACTAGTGGACCTATATTGACGAATAACATTGAGTTATCAGTCTCCCCACAGTAATGCTTCAGTGATTCATTAATGGTTCTCATCACACTGCAAAGACGGTATTTCAAAAACACCACCTCCCTGTTCCTAAGAAAAGCCACCTTCCCATCTCTTGTTAAAGTAACCTCAGTTAATGTAAGAGCTAAGTAGATGTCAGTACAGGACAGAATATTAAATTAGTATTACAGTTTTAAAAGGCCTGATCCTTAATAAATAATTAACTTTTTAAAATTTTTAAACATACATTGTTTACGCAGTATTCTATTAATTTATTTAGGTTTCTACAAACATTTGGAAATTCTGCAATACAATCAAGTTTTGGCATTTCAGATTTTAAAAATACATTAGATCTTGATTTTAGGCAACTCAACCAAACCTCACGCCCTTCACTCCCCTTTTAATTCCTGACCATTTTAAAATCATCTCATTCAAAATTGCTAGGAGACACATTCCAGGCTCAGCAGTGAACGATATAAATAAGAAATATCTCCTTTCACTTCAAACCAAGTTTGTTTTACAACACCAATATTGACAAAACCAGTTTTAGCTGTAATCTAGAAGCTTTTGATGCTGAATAGTACAAATGCCTCTAATATCAACATGTAAAAGTGAGCTACTTTTAGAAAGGAATTCAGCTGAACAAGCCTTTTCCCTTCCAACTTCAGATATCATCTGCCCTAGCTGTGCAAACCATATAGCATGTTATATTTCAGTGTTCAAGTTGATGCCTGCTTTTCCTTACTTAGATCATTGTCATTTCTTAAAGTGGACTTCTACGCTAACGTGCAAAGTTTCTTAAGATATTAATGCTTCAAAACCTTGAATTCCCATCTTCCATTTTTAAGGCTATATATTTCTGAATTGATGAGTCAGTGACTCCACCCGGGAAAATTCTTCACTCTTAAAGACGTTCCAGTAAAAATGCTTGCAACTGCGTTGAACAGCTACGAGACGCAAGTGGTAGAAGCTTAAGCATTCTTTAGTCCTTTCAGTGTGATGCAGAGGAATTGCATGTAAAGTGCAATTTTTTCTTCCTATTTGATACGTAAGTACCTGAAGTTTCTTCTTTCAGCAAACACAATTACATGAGTTTGCCCTTTTGTATAATTAATCTGTTTCCTGTGCTTGGTTGAAGGTTCATGCCCTTTCAGTACCTGCTTTAACAAAAGACTACTTGCTCTGTTTGAGGGTTACCTCCCCCTACTTTTCCATTGATTTTTTTTTCCAATGTTTTTTCCACCTGGAAGCTTGATAGGACGGGTATGTCTATATCTGAACCAGGTCAAGAAATCAAGTTATTCAAGGTAAAGAAACAGAGTTTTATGTATGCCTAAAAAAAAGTTGCATATTGCTTCCAGAAAGCAAAAAAGGACATTCATCAACATTCATTAAGCACTGCAAGTAGAATTAATCATAAGTCCATAGGTCAAGCATTTACATTTGCTACCTAGGACCCCTCAGGAAGAAGAAAAAAAGATCTGGGATACTTTCCCCATTGCATCTCTAGTGAAAATGAAGTAGTTGACTGGAACAGACAGATATGATGCTTAACTTTCAAGATACTAAAGACGACGTTAATTTCACCTCAATGGACTAAACTGCAGCACTTTGCAACTGCCTGTTTTCCAGCCAAGAGAATGACCTTCACTCTAACCAGTGAGCTTCAGTCCCCACCAGTTACGGAACCAAAGGATTTTTAAACCAGTCAGACACTGCCTGGTCAGGTTACTCATTATGTACCTTGTTCCCTTGGGCCTTTTTTTAAGGTCTGCAGAACAGAGAAGAAAAATTCTGTGCCCACTCTGTGGAACATTTCAGTACAGAACAACTCTTTTTTTTTTTTTAAAGTCAAAATGCAAAATGCCTTTTTTTTCCCCCCCTTCTCATCTTAAGGCCAGCTCAGAAGGCAGACATTTGTCTACAGAGAAGAGACTGGCTTTTGGTGAAAGCAAGGACAAGTGCAAAACTTCACTTTGTCAAAGTAAGCATGGAGAAAATTAAGTACAGAGCACAAGTCCATCAGGAGAACTTAAAAGGTAAGTTTATACAATGGGAAGGGGGTGAAAGAGAAAAGGGAGTTTTCTGCACACACTCAGCCGATTCATACATTTGAAACTAAGGATGGTCTTACTAACTTTTTTTGCAATTAACATGTTTAGATTTTTATGTTAGTGGTAGATATGCAAGAATGAGACAAATCTGCATAATAAACCCATTAATAATTTATTTTTTTTTTACTAGTCCTGGGACTAGTCAATCACCTAGAAAATTTAAGACTTGGGACATGCAAGTATTAGAGATTGAGTAATCAGTACCTCTACACACTTATAAAAATAATCTCTGTGCTGCAAAAAGAAAGTTTGAAGGAAATAGTGTCGAAGTAATCAAGGTCTACACTACAACTGTGAACGGTAACTGCAACTCGAGCAAGAGCTAGCTTTAGAGGCAACCGCATGAGTTACATCGGTCTCACCAGAGGCTAAGACAAAGCAGCTAAAGCTACTGCCATTAGTTATGCCTTCACTGCCTTGCTTCTCAAACAGACTAAATTAAGAAATCATACTTAAGATGTCTGTTCTATAAATATCTCTGTTTTCATTTAAATGCACACGTAGCCCACTTCAAATGTCTCCTGTGACAAATTGTTTAATTGAAATATACATGGAACAGGTCAAAGAAACAATACTAGTCTCCAAAGAGGAACTAAGTCAGACACGGAAACCTTCCTGAATTTTACCAAGATCTTACAGTCTTTTTTTGTGTAAGTGAGTATGTAACAGAATTAAGTATCTTGATTACATTTTGTATTGGAACAGTCTCTATTGCTCTGATATGCTGCAGAATTGAAAAAAAAAAGAAAAAGGGGGTACCCATTCCCTAATCTAGTAACGTATCACACAGCCACTTGTGTCTGCACAAGAAGGCAGAAGAGAAAAAAAAATAAATCACAGGAGCAGGCAAGACTACCTAAATAGTGAGGCTTATTTTCAGTTAATTACAGGCTTAGGTATTTTTTTCTGAGGCCAAGTAGGCAGCAATAAGTTCCTAATGGATGCATTCAGTCCCAGATGAAGAGACATACTGCTTAAACCTCAAATGAGATTTCCCCCCCATCCCAATAAGGCAAAAGTCCCAGGAATCACAATTTCTTTAAGTACTAACTACTAATTTATTTGGAACCATTTCCAAAGAACAGCAGAGGATAGCTTCAATGACTATAACAGGGAGTTTTGAGACAAAATTGCAAAATTATGATTTAATGAAAACAAAGGGGAAGGCCTTATGCTTGAATGATAAGACATGCAGATCTCATTTTCCTTTTGAAAGAAACTGCTAGTGAAAGAATCTGGTCCGAGTATGCTAGAGGACGCAAGTACAAACAGAGGTCAATACTCTGTGTCAAACTCCTGCCAATCTCCTTACCAGAACTATAAAACAAAGTTCAGCGTAACACCTTGAGCCCTACAAATTTCAGGCAGTTGGGTTGTTTTAAGCTAAGCATTTATCTAGATTCTTCTCCTGAAAAAAGAATTCTAGTTAAAGTGAGCCAGAAAACCAATTTAATTGCATTTCTGTTTCTTGGGCCAGGGAAAATTCAGGAACTTTACTCTAACACTGCTTTAAGGAAAAACAGAAACTTCGCAGTGAGACAACATAGACGATAAAGACAAGCATCCTGCTAATATCAGATTCACGCAGTAGCGCTATTATCCAAGATGTGAAGCAACAATAACCGCCTGGGTCAAAAAATGTCTCATCTCTAGGAGGAACTTCAGCCTTTAGATCCAATATCTAGATCTTTGCTTACTTAACTGTATTATTTGATCAGAAAACTGCTTCCAACCATGAGGGAAGACCCTGAACAGATGAGGCAGAACACATAACTGAGTAGTCTGAGCCATCCTGGCAAACTCCCC
The DNA here is from genome assembly GCA_013397275.1 of Burhinus bistriatus. Lineage (NCBI taxonomy): Eukaryota > Metazoa > Chordata > Aves > Charadriiformes > Burhinidae > Burhinus > Burhinus bistriatus. The sequence goes on from VYXH01003312.1 coordinate 907,921, forward strand.
AACCCAACGCTGTGGTATCTGGGCATCAGCTAGAGCAATCTTGATCACAACAGGTGTAAGGTCATAACACAACGTTGCTGCAGGTCATCTTAGAAAAGAGACCAATGCACAGCAAAAATGGGAGAAAAGAATGTAAGCTGGTAGTATAAAGTCCAGTCCTGAGAGGACACCCTGGGCATTAAGACGCCTTTTACAGGCTTCTGTTCTAAGCAATAGCAAGGATTTAAGCTAATGGAGCAACTCTGCTTTTTACTATGCCTAATAGTAACTGCAAAGGGCATAAGGGAAATCAATTAATTTAAATACATATCACCCGCTCTGAGTGGCTGCGCTTTTTGATCTTATCACCTTTGGGGTTTCAGTGGTTTTTAAACTCCCACATGGTATGACTACCAATAGCAGACCATTATTATTGCCTTTCCCTCTGTTATCTGTGTATGCATCTAGATAAAATAATCCATTCATTTAAGGCACAGTAGGACTACAGCTGCTACCTCAAAATATTCCTAAATATGCTTAGGAAAGTAGCAAACTAAGGTGTTGAAATGGGAATGTTACACATCTTCCACAAACCACATTCACCTTCCAACATACATTAGAAGGAAATGCTGTTGGAGTCACCTACACAGGAAGTTTTCCAACTGCACTCTGTTATTGACGGTTTGCACATCACTTAATTCAGTACTTTTAAGTATTGAATTTCTCAGCTGGCTCACCCCTCACCCACAACTGCAGATATTGTCTAAACTTCTAAAGTCTCATTTGAAATGAAAGAAAATCTTATTTCTTTAACAGGGAGCAAAGGACAAAGGCAGAAAACTGTATGGCTCTTTCACATTGGTTCACAGAGGTTTCACACACTGGCAAAAAGAATACAAAGAGTATTTTATTTCAGTTTCATAACATGGTTCTGCTTTCCACATTATAGAAGAAACACTGAATTCTCCATTATCAGATAAGACAGGTTTGTGCTTTAATTTCAGATAATATTGTCTTTTCTTCATTGAAAGCCTGCCTTGAAAGTTATTCAAGTTTAGTTTGTGGGGTTTTGGGTTTTGTTTGTTTTTTTAAGAACAAACTGCTTTGTGACTACAACGAAATAAACAAACCCAAATATACCAAAGCACAGTCTTTCATTCTCTGCCTAGAAGCAGATAAATGTACATTTCATTTTGTTTACCTTCCTGTCCTTTGCTCCTCTGAAAGAAAACAAGATTTCCTTGATTTCATATCAAAGTACATTTTAGAGCTCTCTAGCAGTAGATGAAACAGCAGAAAAACTGAACAGTTAAATTCAACCTGCGAACCATCAGCAGCAGAGTAGAGTAGAAGGTGGTATTGGACAGACCAAAAAATTACCAGTGTTTCTCATCCACTTAGAAGTTCAACAGTAAACCAAAAACAATGGGGAGAAAGAAGCATCAAGCACAATAAACAAGTGGTAAGTTGAACCCTGGTAAGTCTCTAGATAAGTTTGTCCGCTATAAGCCCCTACAAGGCTTTCCAATTGCTAAGTACTTCACAGACCAGGGAAAAGATAGCTCTTTAAGACCTGAGGACTTCCAAGCCTGAGATTGTCTCAAAAGCCGATTCTCACCACAGCCCCGTTCCTAGCACTTTTTAAGGAATGGGCAGGGCAGTTACAGCAGGTGTCTGTTCTGAGAAAAAGCATCCATCCAAACTATGCTGCTTTGGCTCTGGCCAAGACACATACACAAGCATAGCAAAATGTACCACTAAGACTGTTTTGGTAAGATACTCAGTTTTCTTTCCCTGATCCAAATAGCTTGCAAATCAGATTATGCTGTAAGCAGCATAAAGGCTAGACTTTACCCTTGTTTTCTGTCTCTGTTTACAAAATTACACATAAGTCCATGAACATGCAAAAAAAAGACTCTGCCTATATATATAAACTTACTCTAAAATCTCTTCAAAAAACCAAAATGGCCATTTATCCCTTTTTTCTTCCTCCTTCTGTGCCTCTCCAATACTCCCCTTCAAAAAGGGACAGTCTTTTATTTCACCAAGCCTTCCTTCAGAATTCATTACTTCTGACATCAAGACCCTCCTTCCACATCTGTAAGTCAGTAATTATATCTGCCTTTTACAGTGTAAGGCATCAGAAATAAGAGCATTTTATTTTTCCAAAGCTAAGCAGTCATTTATTAAATCCCCAACTTCTCCAAGATAAAACACACAAAAAGATTAACAGGAATTAATTTGTCTACGGATTGGAGAAAGGTAAGGTTTTTCCTCCCTTTGCATAGCCACACAGATATTCTGACAAATCCAATGCAATCTTTCACTTCCTCAAGTGGCCACCTCACTATTCTTTCTGAATGCTTAGATCAGAAGGTTGAACGTGTACAGTTTGTTTTACTGCACTGGTATAGTCTTCACAACACTGTTTTAGAGATCACAAAGTAAATATAGCCATAACCATTCTGAACATTTCTAGCACTGCAGTTCTGCTTCCTACATTCAAGGTCCATAGGTTCCACTTAGCCCAGTCAGATGGGCAAACTCCAAATCTCTCGCTTGCCTTCTCAGCCTTATTTGGTTTCACTGGCAATGCCTCCACCACCACTACGCTTACCAGCACTTCTCAGGGTGGAATACCTTCCTGCTATTTAGTAATTATTTCCACTGCATAATTATAAGAAGTGCACCTGACACACAGTAGCTAAGGGCCATCTGGAATTCAGTAAACCATTAACTTAAAATCACTCTAGGTAACAATTTATGATTTGCCTTGGCAGGCAGCTTAGCCAAAGTGCTCCAAATTTGTGATCCAGCTTTATTTCAGAGAACAAAGATACCAGTTAATCTTCAAGACTGAAAAACTTCCACCATCCCCCCAGTGGCTTAGAAAACAATCTGTTATTATCCTAATGTGTTGTTTGATTTTGGTGTTTTGGGTTTGGTTTTTTTTTTCCTAAACCCTATGCAATACATTCTTATATAGTGAAGGAAGAGTATGAACACATGCAAGGTTTTGTTTCCATTCACAGGCTTCTGACTCACTGGTAAATTGAACCATCCTATACCTTTCCACCCATCTCCCAAAAACCTCTCATCAGCTTCTCTTTTTCCCCATACACACTTGCATAGTGCCATGCTACCCAGCTGTACTCCTTTGCTGCTAGTAGTAGTAGCTGTAGAATCAGTAGTGGGGAGGGACTTACACTGGTCACTCGACGGTAGATCTGCGCAGCATTTTGGCACTCGGAATAAGGATACTCAGACGTGGCCATCTCTAGCATACACATCCCAAAAGCATATACATCAACGGATTCATCATATTTCTCCTCATACATCTCGGGGGCCATGAACTCTGGGGTACCTTAAATTAAAAGAACGATTCAGACTCTAAATGTCTCAAAGCGAGCAGAGGTTGCTGGCGTTACTCACCGCAGGAAGTGGATGGGCAGACCTGTGAGACAAGAGAAAGTGGAGGCAAAAAGAAGAGGGAGGAAACCCTTAGTCACTGTTGCATCAACACACTTTGTGAGTCTTCCATTGCAAGGCCTTTACGGAATAAGAATGGCATGAAAGGACTGATGCAATTCCTGTTTTATGTGTGTTAGTTAATACAAATATCAAGACAGACTGGATCAGGCTGGAGTCAAATGGAGAGGAGGGGATAAGAAATGGGGAAAACTGTAGACTAGCCATAGGCTGCAAACCAAATACTAAGGAGAGTTAAAACACTTACCTTTTCACCCTGTAAGAAAGGAGGCACATTAAACCTTGTTTTAAAAATTTTCCAACTGCCCTCTGCTGCAAAAGAAGTAGTATTGGTAAGAGCCCACAGCTAGTCTCTGACCTGGTGCCTTCCGTCTACTTTTTGAAGTAGAATAGTTCAGAAAGGCCTTGCAATGAAAAACTCTGTTGTTACAAATATAAATCTTCATGAAAAAAGGATAAAAATAATTTTCTTCAAAGGCCACTCACCAGAGCCCTTTTCTTCATATACTTACCTTCCCACCTGCAGTATATTTATAGGCCTACTGCAGATACAGGCATTAGTGAGGGATATCCTACAGTCAAAAATACTCAGAAATACAGAGAGATTGAGTTACAGGCATAGAGCGTGAGATTCAACAAGTCCCATTTAAATAGTGTGCAGAAAATTATTGTCCAGTGAAGCATCACAGCATCCCCTCTGTAAGCAAAGGGACTGCATTGTATGATCAGATTTACTTTAAGCCAGAGATGCAAGTTTGCTTTTTGTAAATTTAAGCACAGAATTATTTCCTGCAGACATCAGATTCAGGACAGTTTACAGATCATCCTATAGCCACATTGCTTGTTTTCATCATACTAAACCAAAAAGAGGATGTAGTTGCAGTCATTTATCCAAAGGCTAACCGTTAACAGATAGCTAGAGACAAAGTGGTAATTTTCCAATGATAAATTTGAGGATGAGTATGCTTAAGAAAATATATTTTTATGACACTGCATACTTTTTTTCCCTATTAATACTTTCACTTGGTTAAGAAGCAGGAAATATTTCAGCGACAGCTTGCAAGACAATTTACAGGTATACACCATTGATCCCATCTAGGAATATAGTATAGGACTGTTGAGTAATACTGCATTTTAGCAAGCTCTAAATACTGACAGTGAGAGCAACTTCATTCCCTGCAGTCTATTCACCCAACTATAAAAACAAAGCTGATAAAACCAATTCTTTAAAGAATTCACAAAAAAGACTATACTAGTTCCATCAAACCAATTTCTGAAAAAGGTTATTATTAGTGGATACATAAGAACAGAGCAAGTACAAGGCAATACTTCCCCAATGCATCCTCCTAACTTCCATAAAAATTCACATTCTATAGACTCCCTGAGTAAGGCATTATACCACAGTCTGTGATATAAAATATATATATTGACTTTCTTCAATTTACTTTAGTTTCTGTTCAAAGTGTAAGAGATTTAATATTAACCCCTGGTGACAATAAAAAAAAATTGGCTGTATAAATTAATGCTAGACTGAATATTAAAATGTTGTTTGGTCACCAAAATGCATTTGTACATTTCTTGAAGCATCATATTAAAGCTGAGATTTATATGTAGTCAAGAGTGGTTTTATCAACAATGTTGCACCAAACTTGTGGGGCAGGGCAATGAATCTGTATTTGAAAATACTTAATGTTAATATACAAATATCAAAAGCACAACCAAAATTTCAACATGTAATCTCATCAGGAACACAGAATGACCTCAACAGCCAAGAAACAAAGCCTACATGTTTCCAGGCTTTGACCATGTACTTTTGAAACCATATTTTTAAAGAAAGCTTGTAAAAGACTCAAGTTTCCAAACAGGTGGACTGGCTCACCAGCCTCCAAAACAGGAGAGGCTTACCTATCACACTTTTGGCAAAAGAAGCTCGTTTCAGGGTTGCTAGACCAAGGTCTCCAATCTTGACGGATCCAGTGGGGCCAGTAATAAAGATATTGTCACATTTTAAGTCTCTATGAATAATGGGAGGAGTGCGCGTGTGTAGAAATTGTAAGCCTTTCAGTATCTGACGGCACCAGCTTCGCAGTACTTTGATTTTCATCACTTTAAATCTTTTCAAATACCTAATGAAAGAGTAACAGAAGGTTAAACAGGATCTGCTAACAAGTAGTAGATTATGTTGTATTATTTGCTGTTCTGAAGTAAGAAAGCAGTTATTGAAGAGAAGGACAAATTTCACCTTCACCTTCTATTTTAGAATCTACTTGGGCATTTCAGGACTTCACAGGAGCTGAAGATGATTTCCCCTCCTAAAACTTAAGCTGCCCTATTCAGAATTTCTACCCCCCCTCTTCTACCCAGGGGACTATAGTGCTGAAAGAGAAACATGAAATGCTTGATCTATAGCTAATAATTCATTCGCAGAGCCACCCTACGGTAATTAGGCAGTTGGCTTGCTCAGTTTCAAGGCACTGCTTCCCTGATAAAAAGTTAAACACTTCTGCATTGCAACTATTCTTTATCTATTCATTTAAGAATTTTTTTTCTTCCCTAACTTTTCTCCTGAAACTGCTTAAATAGTTATAACCTTTTCACTGATTAAATGTAACTGGGTGGGAAGGTGGGGCACTAGAGCCAAAACACTAATAACAACCAAGTACATACAGAGTCATTGCAAACTACGCAAGTGCTCTGAAGTCGTTATACCTTAGTTATCAGCATCAGTCCAAGCACTCTGGTGAAGGATTCCAAGTTACACTTAAACCTGCTACAAATTTATTTTTTGTCAATCAAATTAGCAATTCTTCGAGACCACCTCCCTGGTGCAGGATGAGGTTCAATGACCTGAGTCCGACTGGTACTACTCATTACTTCAAAAGTATGGACAGATATGGACAGGGTGGGAAAAATCTTTAAAAAGGCTCTGCCAAATAATTGACCATTCATACATAAAGTCAGTGTCTCTTTGCAGGTAGAATGTGAACCAACCTTAATTGTTTTAACATTGCCACTTTTTAAAATCCCATGCAAGAGAGTCAAACTTCATATCAAAAGTATTTTCCAATGCTTATGATCTAAGACTATGATCTTATTCTACTCCTTAATTTCAACAGATTAGAGATGCCACAAGGTGAACAACCTATGACAGTATTCAAGTGCTTTCCAGCAGTGTATTCTCACAACTCCTCTTTGGGCGAAACAATTTGAAGTGAACAGTTGTTGTTTTCTTCCTTTTGAAAATGTATCGGCTGAAATACATTGAGAGAAAGGAACTAGCATGGTGTGTACAGTAAGGACTTTTTTCTTATTCAGCTGATGTTACTCAAAGTCTCAGATAAAGACCAATTTCACACTACTGCAAGACTGGTAGTAAATTCTGTGACGAGCAGGGAGTCTAGCAACTACAATCTTAAAATAAAACCAAGTCACATTCAATTATTCCGTGGTAGCATTCAGTCTCTTCTGCATATCCACTTAATCACAAGAAAAAGTCTTGATGAGATCACTTGAATCAACGCCAACATAAAAATACAATATATTAATCCCTAGTACTTTAATTTCTCCAGTTCAAAAGAAGATCTGGCAAATCAAGTTGCTAGCAATAAGCCTGCTGTGAAAATAAATCTGTTAAAGGAATTGGGACCCAGTTCCAGAAGGAAATCAAGTCGCAAAACAGAATGTAAAGACAGGCAGGGAAAAAGCCAAGCCAAGGAAGGAGACAAACTGAAGGAGGTTCTGGATCACATCAGCTACCACTTGAATTCTTGCTATTGACACAAGCCTCATTCATCTCTCTTGAGCCTGTTCCAAAGATCACATGGTAGGGGCACTTCAGTTCAGCATCTGGAATCCCTAATTACATTCTTGGTTTCAAATGTGCTAGTCAACTGCCAGCTTCTCACTGTTAAAGGACCTGGGTCCAACCATCACACAGCGTCTTGGAGTGTTGCTGTCCTTTTTCCATAACACTGTCATGAACTAAGTCACGTGTCACTTAAGGCAGAAACCATTTTAAAATGGAAGTGTATATAAATACATAAAAATACACAGACAACCCTACTAGCCAGTATGTTTTCAGTCTTCCTAGTATCATAGGATAACTCAGGCTTGAAGAAACCTCAGGAGGTTCCTAGTTTAAGTTTCTGCTCAAGGTAGGATCAAGCCCTGAAGTCAGACACAGTTACTCTGGGCTGCATCCAGCCAGGTTTCTAGTATCTCCAAGGATGGAGCCTGCAAAACATCCTGGGGCAACCTCTTCCACTGCCTGACTATCACTACTGAAACAGCTTCTCCTTATATCAGTCTGAACCTCTTCTGTCTCAATTTATGCCTATTGTCTCTAATCCTCCCATCATGCACCACTGCGAAGAGCTTCGACTGCCTCCCTCATGTGTCCTGGAAGACTGCTGTTAGGTGTCCCCCTAGGATCCTCTTCTTCAGGATGACCGTGTCCAGTTCCCTCAGTCTCTCCTCAGAGAGCAGGTAATCCAGCACCTGACCGTCTTGGTGGCGCTCCATTGAACTTGTTCCTGCTTAATCAACATCATTCTTGTCTATTTTACAGGGCAGTAGTCAAATTAAGAGATAGATATTTGATCTTCACACAGAATACAAGCAAAGATGGGAACACGAGGCTTTCTTAATAAGTAGCTTCAATGAATAGAGAAACAGGAACTAGATTTTGGCTTTCTGTCTCAAGGTTGTCTGTGTTGGGTTTTTTTGAAGCAGAAAGGCTGCTGACTTATAGCATCTCAGCTCAAGGAGCTACAGGAAACCCTACTAAGTTAGCAGAAGTAGTTAGGAAGGTATGTGTCCTACCAGATAGCTGACATTCATTTAAAGTGGATCAGGAACACCCACTACAGCAGCCTTAGACAAAACTAGTGACTGAGACCTAGGTCAGATTAAAAATTGCTGTTTTCATTAATGGTAAAATTAAGAATTAAAATAGACAACTCCAATTTTTTTTCCAATATTTTAATTCCATGATAGCATACAATATCAGAAAGCAGTTTAATTCGTTACAAGAACTGAGTAGTAAACTTTTATATTGGTACGCAGAAGTTCAGGGATTTTTCTTCATGCAAAATTAGAAATTTGCCCAGACAGCATTTGAAAATGAGTCCACAAGATTTTAACTTTTTTTTATGTGTATGCATATCTAAATGTTTAAAAATAAAAAAAAAACAGAGGAGAATTTACTTTAAGATACCACCACACTTTTCTTCTGTTCACTTTTTTACATCAAGTGACAACAATGTCTATGTCTCAAGTCTCAAAACAAGGAAGGTATCACCTGTATTAAATGCAGGTAATGTAAACATACCAAAAAAAGATACGGAAGTAATACTCAGTCAACCAAATATCATAAGCAAACACAAGTGTGCAGTGTAAATCTAGGATGTGACACAGGTACATGAAATACTTAATGATAATGAATTTGGCACATCAGAAGTTTCCCATATAGTTTACCTGTCAAGTCTCAAGTGAAGTGGACAAGAATAAACTAAGTCACAATTACAACACAAACTATACAATATTGGGGAAAAACCCACTCAGAAGTCTACAGTTTAAAAGATTTTCAATTAAAGAGTCTTTATTTTAGCCAGAAAGAAATAAAGACCTTCATATTTCAGAGTACAAAATAATCCAATAGCCAGCAAACCTGAGATATTTCTTCCTACCAACACCCTACTTTCTAATTGTCCATGATTACTTTATCATCTTGCTTATGCCACCACATAACAAGCCAATCCAAATATTAAAATCTGTGAGGAGGAGAAAGGAGTAAGGAAGAGAAAAAAGTTAAATCCAACACTGCATATTCTAGCATAAAATTAGGTAACTTTAAAGGCATCTGTACAGAGCTGTAAAACCTTTATTACTGTTCTGAAAAAGCACATGAAGCAACAGATCTATTATTTTCTCTGAAACACCTTAAACAACCTCAGAAAAGTCTTCCCTGAACTTACAGCAAAAAAGAAAGTTGCAGTGCCCTCCAGTACTATTTCAAGAGACAAACACTTCCCTGTAATTGCAGTCCAGACTCCCAAAGAGCCATTTTTTCCTTCGTTAAGTATGTCCATTTGTGGCTATCAATAAGCATCGTAAAAACACAAGATATTCACAGGCTATTTTAACCAAATAGATTGCAAATTGTTTCCAGCTCCTACAGCCTGCTTACACATTTAGGATTTGAATGCCTCTCCGAGACTTAAATAGGCACTGAATTAAGACAACGACCCACAATCCCTGCATTTCAAATGCTGGCAGTTTTATTTCCAGTAGATTAATGGTGACTGGATGCTCACAAACAAACTCACAGCTCTGCAAGTTTCCACAATGCAAGGCAAAGGCGTGATTCCAGCGGAACTCCTCACAGGCTCCCCATACCACTAGAGGGCCCTCGCGGCAGTTTGATTTGCTGGCGTCTACTTTTAACTCTGTCTTAAAAATAGACCTAGTTTCACTCGACTACTTCACAGGTTGAAATCTCAGGCACCTGCATACTTTCAGATTTTTGTTATGTACTGCTTCATGAAGTTTCAGTTAAACAAATAGGTGATGGGGTTGGGTTTTTTCCTTTTTACATATTATTTGTACTGTAGTAACACCCAAAACATCCCAAAAGAGGTGAAGAAGTAATTCCTGCTTTGAACTTTACAAACCCACTCATGCTAAATGGAAGGAAGCCAGAGAGGAAAATGAAAAATTCTGAAAAGTGAAAATAGAGCATTGTCTTCCTGAGCTCTCAAAATCTGAAAGTTTTCTGCATCACAAGAAAATATGACAAGCTTGCTAACTTAAAAGGATGTTGACCATACCCTGCAGTGCTAGTAAGACTCCTCTTAAATAAGGATTTCCCTACAGAAGTTTAGCCCTCAGCAAAAGGGCTCTGTTCTAATCTATTCTGAAATGTGATCTATTTATAGTGCTCTGATTTTGTGCTAATGATTCTTATATGCTTTGACATGCCTTAATTTACTTACGTTTTCAATGTTCCAGATGTCATGAGTTCTGTCACAAGAACAATACACTTTTTTCCTTTGACTGTAGACTCCCAGGAATCATAGAACCTGACAATATTGGGATGCTGAAGCCCTTTCAGCATGCCAGCTTCCTCTTTAAATCTTTGTCGCTCTGACTTGGACAGCTTCCGATCCTAATGAAAAAGAAAAGGTACGTGAGAAAGCTTTGCTTTATTTTTTACTCGGAGGAGCAGCAACTTGAAAAATAGTTGGGTACAGTCAGTGAACAAGTAAGAATCAGGAGTCTTAAATGCCATTTTGTTTGCAATTATCTTTAAATACACTATTTAGAAGACATTCTATTACAGTCTTTTTATCTTATTTTTCCTTACAGTCCGATTGCTCTCAAAGGTAAGATGCAAGTCTGTAGATTACCTCCTCTTCCTGTTTTTTCCTCCCCTAGTCTAACAAAATTAGTCATTGCTTGACTTGAGGTGGAAGTGGGAAATAATGATCTCAAATATTGAACTGTTCAAGAATAGACGGAATTGGTTCATTTAAAGCATCTCAGGTTGTACATAACAATAATCTTTAGTTATTCTTATGTGTATAATATCCAGACCATTGGTAACAGATTAGATTAACCCTCCATAAAGGGGGGTAGAGCATCAGACCTCTCTAACATACAGTATGTACTTATAACTGTAGAAGAACAAGTACATGAGTTGGATTTTTTTCGATTAAAAGCACGGCCTCATGATTGAGCAAGTTTCCTGTAACCTAGCATCAAGGAAAACAAAAATGTAACTCACACTAGAGACAGAAAGCAATCTTTTGGCCAGAGACAGATCATGGAAAAGCATTCCTGGACAGTACTGTTGTATTATCTACCAACAACTGGCTATCAGATATTGTCAAAACTCTGAAGTAGCTATTATCAGAATAAGCTGCACATCTCCAGAAAAAACAGTGTCCTTGTGTCATTCAGTGTTGTCAGCTTACCAATGCACTGGTCACACCAGTCAGATTGATCGACTGGCATAAATTGGATCCAGATGCAGTTTGTATTTTAAAAAACCTACCTGATTCCAGGATATACTTAAAGCCCAGAATTTTAGAATTGTTTTTAAAGTTATTTAGGAATAACCAGTGACCTCTTTGTTAAATCTGAGTAATAGTTTTAAGTCACTTCATTCCATATTCCCTTTTCAGTTAAAAGGAGGTGGTAAAAACCTGCAGGGTTTACTTACACTGCTCACAACCTCCTATTGTCCCCCAGGCCATAATTCCTCTTCCTTTGTTTACAGGTAATGTGTTTTCTCAATACAATTCAGCCATGCTAATATCTAAACCATCCTATATTCACTTGGATCATTTACTTTTTCTAAGAGGTTCACAGGGTATTTTTGGGCATGGACAAACTCCATTTCCAGATGAAGCTCCAATTGTCAGAAGTATAAAAGTCTTCCAGAAAAGTTTGAAAACAGGTTTGAAGTTACCTCAGGGATCAATCTCTTATCAGTGTCTATGAATGTCAGCCACACACATGCTTTTACAGTTCTTGGAAAGATGCTAAATTCTTAAGCCTTGCAAATTTAGTCTACAGACATCAAAAGCATTCAATCTGGCAACTATTTCACTCTGCAGAAATTAGCACTACTACCTCTTCTCACTCCTTCATAAGCATACTTGCACAAACAAATTTCAATGTAACACGTTTGCAGAAGCACTCTGCAAACATTCAAGTATTCCTGTCTGCTTAGGTGTTAGGTTTTTTATAATATGGAAGTAATACTCCCATTTGAGCTATCTTAGCTATCTAATAGCTTTCTTTTCATTACAATAAACAGGGCAGCAAGATCTGTTCAAAACCAGTTAATCTTGACCACTACAAACAGCTGTGATACAAAAAAGCAGTGAGCTGCTATAAATACATCAGTCAACAGACCATACACACATGCTTCAAGCAATACAAATATCACAATAACAATCATTCTTACAGTAAAATGCAGCAGAGTCTTCTCAGGCTCTGCATGTGATCCATATAATCCACATTTTAAAACTAGCGTACAGCTGTAAATCTGGTTATTATATACGGTAATCATAAAAACCAGGCTGCAACAGTTACTTTATATCACTTAAATTTAGCTGTGTGATATGAACACTTAGTCCAAAACCCTAGATTTTAGATATACGTTTGGATTAAACTTCCTTTATTTTGTGCATTCTAACAAGTTATCTACCACAAACACCACTAACCAGTTTTAGACTACACTTGACATTAAGGTCTCATCTTAATATATGTAAACCTAATCTCCCTTAAAGGTCTTATTCTGTTTTCCCTGCCACTGTAGTACTAGCCCCAAATAGAAACTAACATGCTAATCACTCTTATCAATGAACAGACTCTTAACTGGCAGGCATATTTTGACTCATTTCTCTTTCTGGTCACATCAATGCTAGCACTGTGTTCCTGCAAATATCTGTGATGTTTAAAACAGACACTTAACAATCCAGCGGTAGTATTAAAAAGCCACCAAAACAGTGACAATATACTAAGTAATTCAACACTTCTTTGGAAGTCACAGTGCCCTAATGGTCTCGGACAAGTTTGGGCACAAACACCAGCCAACAAACTTCATCCAGGGAGGACAGCTATATTTTTGCAACCAAGGAAACATCGCACCCTTCACTAGCATACTGAAGCAGCAAAAGTGAACATTAAACAGAGCTGTAAGAAAAAGACAGAGAGGCCACTTGTTTTAGAAGACTAGCAATGCATGCTACTTTTAACCACCCTCATTTCCTTGGATACACAATCCATACACTCATCCATAACAGTTATTTATATTTCTTTCCTTAAAGGAACACAAATGCTAGATAACAGAAAAGAGTGAATATACTTAAAAAAACAACCCTGGCATTCAGGAAAATATTAGATCTCATGTACAATTATACCAACAAAACGAATCTGTATACACAATGACTGGTTATACTTGTACAAACTACATTCTAATGCAACCTGCAAACAGTTAGCCTACAGGCTAACGTGATTTAAAAGTGACAAGTACGCTTTCAAAACCTGAGCATTCCACATACCAGAACCTTAATACCTATTAGATGGTAAGATTTCCCAGACTGCAGAGATGGACTAGAACAAAGCCCATTCCAAATACTACATTTTGGCATCCTTCGAGCTGTTAGTATGGGCAAATGTGACAACTTTATGTTCTTGTACAAAGATACAATTTAAGCAGCTGCAGCTACTAAAATATTGAGATAAGCAAGAAAATAGAGCACCATATGTAATTTGGGAGACTGAGAAAGGTGGTACCAGCCACGTTAGGCATGAATACTTGCAGAAAGGCAGGGGAATGAGAACATCTTGGCATCACATGAAATTCACACACAAAGTTGCTGTACAGCAGAGCTGTAGCAGAAAGAAAGAACCCATCATCACATCAAACGAGAATTTAAAAGAGCATTTTTCAAGAATTTGGGAAGAGGACAGCTTTCACAATCCTCAGTTGTAAGTGTATACTCCAAGAGACTCAAAAGTCCAGATGTGCCTTTCCAACAAGGCAGCTACTTGGGGCAGTACTCCGATTCCACTGTGGCCTTTGAGCAGGAGTCTGCGGGAATGCAAGACCCTCAGCTCTATCTCTACCTCTAAAGAGGTAGCAGAAAGTTTGTGGCATATCATTCGAAATAAGCACTCCAGTTGATTGAATTATCTCGAGGGCGAATCAAATAAGCTGTTCTATCACCTGTCACCTTTTTCCTGTAACTCACAGTCTACATAGGTATCTAGATGGATCATTTCAGCATTGTATTTGCAGTTTTCATCTGAAAGCAAAAAATAGAGGTTTCACAACTTAACATTCCAGTATCACAAAGTATAAGATTGGTTAAACAAATTTAATGTTTTCTTTGATTCTTTTTTATTTTTGTTTTTAAATCAGTCAGAAACTAAACAAAATAGAAAGACACATAAGGTGCTTTTCCACAACCCTGGGAAACTTGAACAATTTTATAAGGAAACCACCACTTTAAGAACAGTTAATATATGGCTTGATATCCTATCCTTTAAAGGTCAATTTGTTTTGCAATTCCTACTAATAAAATTAAAAATTTAAAAAATGGACACCCTCCCTCCTTTCTTTTTTTGTTTTTACCATACTGAAGCAATCTTAGGCAGACCAGACAAAGTCCTAAGTCTAGAAGTTAGCAAATAACATTCTTGTATCTCGGTTAGCACATGCTGAGAAGATATAGCCCAAACACTTAAAAATATACAAAGCTGTCAAACTGTAGGAGAACTTGCTTCCTAAAATGGATTTAACTATCCCATAAAATGACCGGCATTGTTTTTCCTGAACCGATAGCCTCCCCGGAGGACTTAAGTGTCACATCCCAATCACTGGGCTGCCCTTCAAACAAACTGAAACAGATGCATCAAGCCCACTCCGTTCATTTCATTCATGCCTTTCCACCTACATTAAATTGTTTTGACAAGCCAGGACAAACAGCAAGGCTTCCCAGCACATGACCCGTGGTTCTGCAGTGCCAGGGGCCCGAACGGAGACAGGCAGCAAGTGAAACAATTGTTCAGCTATGAACAATTCAATAAGCTTTCCTTGGCTGTTTCCATTTGTCCATGTACTTCCCTCCGATTTCTTTTGGTCAGGAAAGAGCTATCAGAGGTGTTTACTTAATATAAACCACAGATCTAGGGCACTAATGATAAACCAGGTATAGGCTTACTCTTTCACTAATGTGCTGAATTTACAAGAGCATGAATTACACACAGAACTGTTACTAGCCTCTTTCTATCCCTGTACTTAAGTGCCTTATATAAATGCAAAAAACCCCAACCCAAAACAACCCCCCACCCCCCAAGATAAGCTATCATACTAAGCCACAAAAAGCAAAGCTTATCAGCAAAAAATGCCTATATTTCTTTGGTGACTTTTTTCAGCCAAGGCTTAGTATCAATTCAGCATCCTTAATGAGGAAAGACAAAACATTTCTGGCACCTAAATTAATCTTTGATTTCAACTGGGTTGCTCACCTACCTGTTCTGTCTACTGAATTATTTCACATACTTTTCCTAACTTTCCACAGTCCTTCTGAGTCCTGTCCTACTCACATCCTTACAAGAAACCACACACCTGCAAAGCGCATCATACTGCCACAAGCAGTTGCAGAGCCTGGCTCAGACACCTGAAGCAGCAGCAGAACCACCTTAGCAAGGCATCATACACTGCTCAAGCCATTTGAGTCTGCTTTTCATTCAGAGCGAGCTCAACTAAGGGTCTCGCATCCGCTGTCCATTTTTACTGACAACAAATGGCGTGAGCTAAATTCTAGGACAATTCAGCTGGCATTAAATGGACACAATTACGCAGAAGAGACATGCTGCACTTCACTCTCAAACATGCTACAGGATACCAAGTGGATAACGAGAAATACTCTACATGGAAGGAAGTAGATCTGTTAACTCATGCTATGCATCCTCAAAGGTGATTTTCTGTTTCTTAATCTCAAGTACAATTAACATAGCCAGAGTGCCAGGGAACCTTTATGCACCACAGAACAAACCTGACCCAGAAACCTTCCTGTGGTCTCTATAAGTAGACTCACAGGTGATACAGGTCAACTTTAAACTGGATTGTTTTTTTCAAAAAGCAGCTCAGTGTGTGAGCTGCTCGACAACTTAGAGAGCTGTTCCCTCTTCCACAATATTAGGGAGATAATCAATAAAGAGAAAAGCGAGAGAGGCTGGGCACTTTACCTACTACAGACACGTTTTACTAGCTTTCTGCATATCCTACCACTAGATCCAGAAATTCTACGTAGCTATATTGCAGGGACAGTTAGTGGGTTGTTGGTTTGGTTTTTTGTTTGGTTGGGGTGGGGTGGGGGGTGTTTGTTTTGGGTTTTTTTGTTGTTTGGGTTTTTTTGTTTTTGTTTTTTTTTGGTTTGGTTTGGTTTTTTGTTTGTTTGTTTTTTAAAATTACACTAGAGCAACACTATGTCACTTTTATCCAAAGAGCCGCACTAGAAAGCACACTAGAAAAATTAGTAGCAATGAACTGTCTTCAAGTGGTGCGATCTGAAAACGTACAGCCATAACAGACTTCAAAGTGCTGTTGAATTATAGTCAGTCTGAATCACAACCAAGGTAGATTATCTATCTGTGCTGAGGTTACACCAAGCAATGTTTTATAAAGCCTTCCAAATGTCTGAAAATTTGACGGGAAAGACACTGCTGCTCCCAGCCTATTATTCAGAGGAAGAAGTAGTACACAGAAGAGACAAGTGTTCTTCTGTGTGCATTTCTGCAGCATATGAGAAAAGCTTTGCAAGCCTTTTAGGCAAGGTTAATGAGGGGTCATCAGAGGAGAAGCTAGCAAGACAGCACTCTGATATTCAGTGCTGTTAATGGAACTGAGGCTTTGTGGGCTGCAGTGTTCTCATCCTGAAAAAATCTAGCGGCTAAGAGGAAAAATGAGCACAGTGACCACTGAGCTAGATTAACAAATACCAACAAAGAATCCACTGAGCTTAAAAAAAATCATCCAGCATTACATAGTTGGTACCTAGAAATGGAAGTCTAAGTGCACAAGAATTGCATCTACTTTTCTGTGTCAACACATAAACCACTTCAGACTTTTCAATGTTAAAGCCTAGGTAGAAAGAGAGAAAAAGGAAGGGATTGGGAAGTGCCTGTTCAAAATGCATCCCCGTACAGCAACAGACAGGAAAATTGATCAATGATTTCTACATATCCTTCCACCAGTATACCTTTCTACAAACCACTGAACATGAAAGACTGATTAAACAGAACTGAACAGCTGCTGTTCCAAAAGTATGTATGCAAGGGTTTTTTCATTTGACAGTAGAGTCTCTCAGATGCTCAGAGAATTCAAGCACCCTGCTCAAGAGCTTAATTGTAGAGTATAACGTTTGTAGAGTTACATAAATCTTTAGCTAACCACAGAGTTAGGAATCAGGTCTGCACACCTAATGGAAGACATTGAGTCTTCAGACAGCTCCTGCTTCATGCACGCTTCCTGCTACATCTTTCCTACCTTCCAATATTCCAGCCTTTCACAGGCAAGCCTCTACAGGCTCTACATGAGACTGTAAGGCTTGATTCCAAAATTTGCACTTGATTATACTCTGGGGGCTCTCAGCACTCCTGTCAAGATTGCCTGCTGCTCAATAAAAAGAGTTTAGAAAAGCAATACATTAAAACTGTGGCTACTGAGGACAGTGAGAGCCAGATTAGGATACCTCAAAGTAGTACATAAGTCACTAGATCAAGAGTTGCCAGAACATACCTGTCAATACTCCCAGGTTGCACTCCACACACGTATGGAGTAATCTATTAAAACAGACTGCCTTACTACACACTCTTTGCTCTTTAGGTAAATCAAATGTCATTTCTCCCCCAAAAAAATACCCGCATTAGCCAAAAGATAAGCTAAAAAAAAAAAAGGAGAAATACCAAACCAGAGATACTTGCCAAAGGCAAGAAGAAAAGAAGAGTCAGGCTTCCGTGCCATAAAGCTGCAGTGTCCAAAATCCTCTTTAGCTTTCAGAAGGCTAGTTATCTTCCAACCTTGAAACTCCTTAACCATCCATCTCAGGTCAGACATCTCCAGAAAAGGCTCTGCAAAGACTTCTAGAAAATTTTTAGGAAGAAAGGGTTTGCTTGCTTGCTACTTCAATGTTGCTTCCTTATCCCCACCTCGGGAATCAGAAATCCAGATCAATCTCTGCAGTTGCATAATAAAGTCACACATTTTGGGGGAAGGGAAAAATATAATGCACAGCCTCTTCTTGGCATTAGACTGCAGAGTCCCAAAACAATGACTTGCAATGGAAGAAAAGCAAGTAATCATATCAATACAGAAGAAATAGCAAGCAAATCTGAGGATCTCAGCATTTCTGCATTCCAGATGCTGGTAATCAGTACTTTTCAGTCCCTTTCCTCCTCATCTTAGTTTGAAGATGGAAGACAAAGTTCCTGAGGATGGGTAGCAGAATGAAACACAATGCCAAGTTAACACTTAGTGAAAGCACAATTTTCACATTGCTGCTTGGCAAGCCTCCACAAGATGAATCTTGGCTGCCCAGGGAGGTGGTTGAGTCACCATCCCTAGAGGCGTTTAAGAGTCGTGTAGATGTGGTGCTTGGAGACATGGTTTAGTGGCAGACCTGGTAGAGTAGGGTCAATGGTCGGACTGGATGATCTTAAGGGTCTTTTCCAACCTAAACGATTCTACGATTCAATTTTATATAAGCTACAGACAGTCTTCAAAGTATGCAAATAACCTGGAGAAAGATAACACTAAAGTAGAATATATATATCTAACACAATGGAAAAGAGTAGGCTTAAAACAGTTATCTATTATACCTTTTAAAGTTCCCAAGTAAGGGTAAATATTTTTTTTTGTAGCCTTCCTCTTACAAGGTATTCAAAATGCTTTAAGTTTCAGGAAAGTGCACAAGTAGCCAAATCAAGTGAAAGGTTAGAGGATTATTCACAGTAGTTGTACAGTTTCCTGGTGAAAAACATCTACCTGTACATACTCTTCTGTATTTTCACTGCTGGCATTTCAATGCACAACAATCTCCTGAATAGCACAGCACAAAATTCATTAGAAGATGCAGTTAGTTCGTTAAAAACACACCAAAAATTAAAATTGCTTCTTGTCCTTTCTCGTACCATTGAAACAGTAAGCAATACAGAAAATATATGCCAGTTTAATGCTGCTGCTTGAAGGTTAGAGTGAAAGAAACAAATTACACATATCTTGACAGGGATGATACTTGGGTAAACTGATGGCAGGACGAAGGAGGAGGAAATGAAACTCTCAGTGATCAGACAGAAGGGGAACAAACAGAAACCTTCATCAGTCAGGATTTAGTGTGAAGATGTCAACTATACGTATCCTGAAAGAGTCTATACTTGAGTAAGCTTCAGAAAATAAGAAATACAACTTGTCTTAAGATTGAAGGGTGAGTATCTGCAAATAAAGCCTAAGTATGTGACTGAAATATACTAGCACCGCTTCTCATCTTATCCTGCAATTGCTTGTCAGTTTTGATGAAGCTATGAGTCATCATCACAGGGGAAGGGGGGAGAACACCAATAATTATATTCCTCTGACATGGTCACTTCCCACTTTTACATATGCAGTAGCGCCTCTGCCAGCAGCAGTAGTAGCAGCATCTAAGACACCTGGTGGCAGCAATGTCATAGACTTAACCTATGCTTGAAGGGACATCCTCAGTGAGAGTCCTTGTAACAGAAAAGGCATCAGAACTGAAGTTTGTTCTTGCTTGCACCAAGTTCTAGCATCATTAAACACAACTGACCTGTAACTAGTCACAATTATACAGTCCTTCTGGGTCTTCAGCTAGAAAAAAAGAAAGTTGGCTAAATCATCAAGTTTCCAGGATCCCATAATTCAAGAGAACATTCAGAACAAGTCTACTGCTAATATTATTATTGCTTTACAAGAAGCAGGCAGTAAGGAATAACTAGAACATGCAAAACCAAAGATGCTTTCAAGAAAAGGAACTTAGGAACACTGCAGAGACAAGCTCACTAACTTGGTGAGATACAAAGCCATTCTGCCTCACTTCCTCACACCGAGCAAATGGCAGAAGTGGGATCAGAAGTGTAAGGAGTATGTAAATACAACATGCATCACGAACACAGCAGCAGAAAACACACTTTTGTTTCTCTGCAGGACAATAGTAGATGAGAATGTTTCCTCTTTATGTAAGGTCACAAGAAATCTTAAAGTACAACTCCCAATAACAAATTTTATCTTTTGTTACAGTAGCACTGTGAGAATTTTTATTTTCAGCAGCGTCAAAGATGACTACAGTGCTACGCCAGTGCACTTCAATATCATCTGCGATACTAGATTGAAGGCTCATGCCCAGTGCTCAGAGACAGACAGATGCAAGCATGCTGCTTAGAGACGGCGGCAGCCAGCTATACCTCAAGTCCCTCACAAAAAGCTAATGACAGAAGAGAACCTGTACAACTCTAAAAGGGCTAGTCTGTCTGGCTGACAGGCTTCCAAAGAATTCAGCCAGTGTAATTTTTAGGTTTCCACTTAAATTTTAAGAAGCATGAATATGATGTAACTGGCAATAAAGCAATTAGCTTTTCCCAGGAAAAATCAAACATCAGCAAAATTGTACCACCTGTGAGTCTTTATTGGATTCCTAGCTGGTTTTCCAGAGCTGTGTTGTGCGCGAATATACACATTACTACAAGTCTACACTACTCTCCACACACTCTCACATCAGCACAAACATTCATAAGCAAAGCAAGTAACCCAAACTGAAGAACTGAACCAAATTCCACTTCCGCAGAAAACAATGACAACGACTAATCAGTACATTGACTAATCCCACAGTTTCCTTTGGGAAACTTGCACTCTTCAGAATATAGTAATGAAAACTGCATAGCAGCCTCAGAGTAAATTAAGAACTATACTCATACTTTATCAAATCAATTCTGTATTTTACATTGCTTTCCACACAACGGGTAAGAGAAAAAATTTTAAACAGTAGCTATGAAACCCATGACCTCTTCTGGAATCTCTCAGGTCTTCAGGAGTCTAGTCTAAGAATGGCAAGCAACTGTTTAAGTTTCAGTCATTTCTATTCTAGGGTTGTTCTAGGCAGCATGTTTCCTTACACAGAAGTCTGAAAAAAAAAAAGATGGCTAAAAGTTTTATTCAATTTATTCATCCTGAGAAGCTGAACATAAGGGACAGTAATCAAAATGCTGGGCTATACAAAAATAATCAGCATTGTAACAGAGAGCTCATTTATTTATTTTCACTTTAAAATTGCCATTTGATCCATAGAAGTTAAATGGGTAAGTTTGCTATCTGATACCAGTTCACATTAAGGCTTATGTTTATTACATATGGCTTATTACAGAATTGAAGTGTTAGCTGAACTGAATTCTTGATGAGCTATTAACCAGCTGAACCATCTTTTCACTTGGCTCAGATGCCTCATTAAAAGTTCTGAAGCTCACATCAATTTTCACTTTGCACTGACTCGATTGCTGTGTCAGTGAGAGGGAAGGTACATCCAATCATCTCAACTATGAAAATGCAATTCTCCATTCAGGGGGTGACAATACAGCAGGAAAAAAACCTCCTCCACAATCCATTCTGGTTACCTTACAGATTTATTAACTCACTGTATCAAAAGAGCAACTGTTGCTCTTTTTGTTTCACATATTTCTGTATAAGCGCAAGAGCCCTTTTATGAGTAAGGACATGTCTAGAACATTAGTGTGAACCCTAAACCAATTCTGATAAAGGCAAATCAATTTAGAGAATCAAACATACTACAATTCTTCGTCCTATATACTTCACAAAGCTACTGGCAAAGAGAGAGTTAGCTATAGCCACTTTTCAGTATGCTGATAAATTGCATCAATGTGCTTGCTGGAAACCATACAGAAGTGTCAAGATGACTCCAGAGATTTACTAATAATGATCAAAGTAGAAGGTACACAAGAACTAGTAATGTTCCTGTGCCTCTGACTAGTTCCCTTGCAAAAAATGCCAGCACAAAGCCTAGAGGCAATAAACTTGTCTATACAAGTATCTAAGCAGCAGTCCCTGTAAGGCTGCCCCCTGTGCTCCCCCAGTTGTAAAGTGAACTCACATCAGCCTACAGTAACACATTAGCTTCAAGTTTACATACAACATCGGCCCATATATTGCATATGCAGCCTAATTACACTAGAGGAGTTAGTCTTCCCAGCTTTACTTCTTTTTCTGCAAACACATCCAAAAAAAGTACTTCGTTTAATTTACAAAATTGTGGATTACTATCAGTTATGGCAGGATGACATAGGAAGTGTAGGCCAAGTACTGGCAGCCAACAGAAAATCCTTACATAATCACTAGAGAACTCCATGCCAGACAGCTCTCCTTCAGAGACAGATCTCTCATTCAGTGATCCTCCAGGGATTCATCGTAAACCCCTCAAATAATTGCCAGGTGTTCCGCATGTTCTTGCAAGACAGACAAAAATCAAAAAGGGATCTCATGTAGGGAAAGACCAAAGAGTTTCAGAAACAGTGAGTTTTATGGGGTGACCAAAATTCACATTCAAGATGAGGTCTCAGGAATATCTTGCATAAATATTCCTATTAGTACTAGCATTTCACAAACATGAAAGTCCTAAAACACATTGGAGGAGCACTTTTTTAAGTCTCACTGCATCAATGATGCAGTCTTCCTGTGATCTACCAGAATGCCCACCTTCATCTCAGGCTTCTCATGAAGGGAAGCAGTAATAATTTTTCCATGCTTACCTGACAACTTGACTTATGAAATCAGGTTCTTGCATCACTTGCATGTTTACTGTAGACTTTCACAATGATACCATATACATTAGAGAGACCTATGTTTACAACTAATAGCATAACATCTTCCTTAGCAAACACCATGCAAGATGTACATCTAAAAAGCTACTCACAAAGTGAGAAATATTGCCGACAGTATCAAATGTACCACTAATATGTACATTTAAAAATATGCACATTATCTTTGACAAAGCAAGGAAAGCGAGCGAAGTTGAGTCAAGTGAAAGAAAACACGCAAATGTTTAGAAGTAGGCAAATAGTAAGAAGAACAACTAAGAATACTGGCATGATGAAGCATACTCTGCATTCAGAAGCATAATTTACTTTAGAGTTCAACCCTAAATATGAGTTAAAATAAGAGAAAACAGCGTAACTGAAATGGAGCTGAAGGGACCAGTTAGCTGCCATTATCTAAAGCAACACAGGCGACGATCCATAAAAGCAGCAAGTGTTTCACAATACAGTAAATCAAGGTAATAATATACACACCTCGGACATAAAAAAAACCCCTATCTTTATAAAAGTTGAAAAAACCCTAAGCGTTGAACTGACCTGCAAGAAAAGGCTTTGACAAGTAAAATTTCATATAAAACAGTTGAGATGATTAAAAATTTTCAATAGAGTAATGTCCAAGGTGATTCAAAGCAGACAATTACAGAAAAGTGCAAGAGGAAGTTTAGGATGAATATTCCTGAGGTTTTTTTCTTGGAATTTGGGGACTATACATGGTAGTATTGCCATTGGCAAGGCTGTTCCATATTAAACTAAGGCTTTTTTCAGAACAATATTACTGGGAATATCCTGCACTGTTAGAAGACCAAACATGACCTAGAAGACCTCAGATACTCACCATGACTTATCCATGAATCAGCTATTCAGGCTTTCACAGCTTATCCAAAAAGCCCATGCTTTAGTCACATTCTGTCTGTCCTCGGTCTGGTGCCACTATTCAATTGTCTGAACAGGCACACTTGAAGACAAACTATAATGCCCGAGGATGTCATGGTCCAAAGGGCCTACCTTAAATGGGTCATCGCAACCTGTACACAGGCTTCCTTGTTTTCAGTTTACCTCCTACTTTGTCACACTGAAGAACTCTACCTGCAGTTCAAAATTAATTTTACTCATGAACTAAAGAGCATCATCCAAAAAAAAGTTAAAAACATTCAAATACTCTTTCCCTACAATGAGATCTCTGATGTTCTGTGCATCATATACCAAAATTAATCACGTTTAACATTGAAAAAATTTTCCTTAGCCAAAAAGTTATCTGAAAACATTTTTAGCATCATAGGTCTATCTGAAACATATTCTTATGTGTTCGACAAGTCTGCATACACAAGAAGCCATGGAAGCTGGAATCTAAATGAAAGTGGATTGTCAGAAAAGCTGCACAAGTCTTCTGCTACTGCATCCCTTGCTTCAGCAGCAGTAACTACATGTCTGTGGGGATAATAGTGGTTAAATTGATTTGAGACATTCCACATTTCTGTTTAAATTAAATTTCTTGCCCTACCACACAACCCCAAACAACATCCCAGTGAAAGATTTTTAATTAACCTAAAGACAGTATCATAAAGATACTAAACACTCAGACCTGGTTTTAGCCTCATATCTACTAGTTACTACTTGAACAAGTACACAGACTTACTCTTGCTAGAAAGGTCAGTCAAGAATTATCTTTCCCCACTCTTGGGACAACCGAGGCTACACAAGACCCCTTTTTCACAGGCAGAGACAGAATCCAGGTAGGTATCTGTCAAGAGATCTAACAGAGCGACCATATTCATTTTCAGAATAAGAGCCTTCTGTCCAACTACCAGGCAACAGGATGTGAGTAGAAGCAGGACGAAGTCCATACAAGAAGTCTGGGAGCACTTGAGAATAAATTCCTTTGCCCCTCCCACATTTCTTCAATTAACTCAGAAACAACCCACGTGCCAAGATAAACTTTCCAATCAAAACTCTAATGTTTGAATGCTTAATATGTAGAGATACTGATGGGAACCTCACCAATTCCTTTTGAAGAATTTCAGGTAGCTTTGCATTTTTTTTCTCTCCAAGATCCTACCCACTAGAACATAAAATAGGTTTTCCACAGGATGGCTATGATCCAAATAAGAGACCTCAGTACTTTCAATAGAGAGCTGTGTGAAACAGTCTCTTTGGGGTCAAATTCTAAGACCTCTTTTGCTAGGGGATCAAAAGATGGAAGCGTCATTAGACAGTTCTAAATCCTCAAAACAAGAAAATTCTTAGGATGGTTTTCTTGTTACCACCACGAGGGTTTGTGCTTAGAACTTCAAGTTTCTCAGTTTGGGCCACAAAATTAAGTTCTTACAAAAGGGGCAGAGAAGGAAGACAAGCACTTTATCCACTCCTCACTTTCTATTCATTTAGAAAAAGTGAGGGCCAAGCGTAATCACCTGCTGCTACAGCACCTCAGCAATATTGGAAATAGGCTTCAGTACCCAGGAATAATATTACAGTACAGAGTAGCAAGTTTTATAACTCAAAATTTAAGAATAACTACACCAGCACCGATATTTAACAGCCTGCAAGTGTGAAAGAGGAACAAGACCAATAGATTGTCCAATAAGCAGGAACTCAACAGGTGAATCAGTCTCAGAGTTACAGTTCTTTCTTCAAAGCTACTAGAAGGCTGAAAAAAAAAAAACCAACCTTACGAACAGGCTTCTTCAAAATGAGTTGCAACATATCTGCCCATCAAAAACAGACATTCCCCCTTGTGATTTCACTTTGCAAATAATAAAATCCAGACTGCATTGCAAACAAAGAAGTGCAGTTCCCCCCCGCTTGCTCTTGCCCTGAGCACTTTGACTACAGAGGCTGCTAACTTTTTGATGCTATTTTAATCTCTCCTACACTTCTAACATATGTGGAATCTCACAGAAACGTTCCTGTAATTTGCTATTTCAAAGTATGCTTTCTCAGATAGACATGGTCCATACTTAAGTCACCTTCTGTTGAAGGTTCACATAACCAATAGGCTTGGCTCTCCAACTGCAGAGCAAATTAATGCTCAATACAAACCAAACTGAGATAGCCTGAGCACTTTCAACATACTAAATTGCTGACTCAGTCCAAACGACTCCATTTCAGAATTAGTCACACATATAAGGCTGTCAGGTTGAAACTGAAATTTGTGCCAATATGAACTTTTCTTATCTCAACTGACTTCAGTATGCTTGCATTTAAATAAGGACTTCACAAGCAATCTGTGGGCAGTGATCAGTTTTGTAAAAATACAATTCTTTCCTCCAAAATTCATGTTCTTTCCAAAGACAGACAGTGGAATGGTATGGTATTCTTCGCAAGAACATCGTGAAGTCTTAAGACCATAGAAAACACTATAGCTAGAAGTACCCAGAATTACATAAAAATGAAGGAACAACTTCCAGGTAATCCAAGGGCTAACTGCCTTTTCCTATTATAACCTCCAGCCAATGCTTCCTTCCAAAGCGCTTTCAACTTTCCACTTCCCAGGAGGGGCAAACTACATTAGACATAGCACAGATCCAGCTCTGAGCTAATTAAAAAGGAATTCCCATACAATGTGCTAAATACTAAACACTAGAACAAAACTAAAAGCACTCAAGTACTACCCTGACTATAGCTGTGTTGAGACTGTTTAGATTTTTTGCACTTGTTCCATTTACATACATTTCTCTGGACTTACTTTTCCCCCCCGCCCTCTGCACAGTCATGACTACTACCATAAAAAAAAAAGCCACAAACATTTCTCTAACTCTGCAGTCTGTACAGCAACAGTGCTTGCTGGTGGCCCTATTTCACTTAAACCCTGAACATCAAGAGTCCAGTTTGATGTGAAAAACCCAAAAGGTATTTGAAAGGCCAAACCGCAAACATAAAAACTCCTGTATTTTAAAATGCATTAGACAGAAAAGGATAAAGATAACTGCCAAAACTAGTACATATATATATATTCCATTCTACCCATATAATTTTTCCCCCTCAAGGCTTGTGGGAAAGCATACAGATTTTGACAAGAGCATTTGTTTCTAAAATAATTTTTAAAATTACTTTGCAAGATCTGTATTTACTATAATTAAAGCCATTTGAGCAGTATATTTTCACAGACGTTCACATCAGACTGCAACATACCGGAACTAAAGCTAGTTCTCCATCATTTGAATGCTGAGGTTACTAGCTGCAGAGACTGCTGCTTCTGCAAAAATAGAGGCTGCTGTTCCACAAAAGATTTTCTACTTGAAAACTTCAATTCCCATTCCTCCAGAGAAACTTATGTCCTGATGAAGCAACCCATTTCTAAGGATATTAAACTT
This sequence comes from Burhinus bistriatus, assembly GCA_013397275.1. Classification (NCBI taxonomy): domain Eukaryota; kingdom Metazoa; phylum Chordata; class Aves; order Charadriiformes; family Burhinidae; genus Burhinus; species Burhinus bistriatus. The sequence goes on from VYXH01003312.1 coordinate 935,115, forward strand.
TACTAGCTTAACCAGTTGCAACACAAACAAGGGAACTGAATTTCATCGTACAGCTTTCTATCTTTCATTTCCCATCCTGAGGGTTTAACTTGCACATGCTGTACAAAAGTAATTACAGATTTGTAAAACAAAGACAACACGCATTGTAAATTGAACAAATTCCTTCATATGGCATCAGATGGATGCCAACACAGACTATGGGCAGTCTAGAACATGGATCAAGTCTTTAGAGTTTAAAAAAAGATGGTATCCTAGTAAGTCTGATTAGAAAGTATCACTTATTTTAAAGGTTTATTATCTGAAAACTATTTACTTGGAAATACTTCCTCAGCCTAAAAACAACCCACTTGTCTCAATACTGCTTTCAAGTCTCTACTTCACAACTCTGAAGTACAAAAGCTTAAGGCACCAATGGATGCGACAAAACAAGCACTTTTCTCTGAAGCATCTGCACCATCTTGGCTGAAGCTTCTTAAACAATTAAGCTCAAGACAGATGACACTTGGCTTGCAAACTTGCAGCGCAGGTGGTTAAGGTACACACCAGTTCGGTAACTGAAAGCAGGATCTTATGACAGGAATCAAACTTAAGTGGTATTACCTGATGCATCAGTCCCATGTGTCCCAGTGAAGAATTTAAAGGTAGATGACCACTATGTAAATATAGAGCATTACCAATACATCTCTTCCAAAGACAGCTTGCAAAATTACAGATCATTACAGATCCAAACTGCAGGAAAGTTACATACTTTTATGCTATAGAGCTGACTTCTCTATCTGCTTGATTGACCATGCAGTCACCGAGTTCAGTAAGCAGCTTCCTAACACTGGATGAATGAACTGTATTCAAGACAAAAAAAAGACCTGCTTGACATTCACATTAAGCACACACATCACCTGCACTGCGCTAACTCAGAGTATTACAATATATACAACCGATTTCTCAGTTCTGGGCTCTCAGACAGAGACTCTTATCATTTCACTACAGTCCAAGCTAAAACCAAGAGGTTTCACAGTATTAGACAAAATTTATCTCAAGAGCATTTCCAGTGGCTGACGAGGATAGAGCTCACCTGGAAAGATACATGTTGTCCCTTAGATTCGGGTCAGCAGCTCTACTGAAGGAATCCAGCCCATCATGAACATGATAGACAAATATGCCAATTTTCATGCTTTCAGAAGAAGCAAAATACGTATCAACTTGCACAGTGTGGCAACTGATTTGTGGTAATGCAAAGAAATTCAGTTATGTACAGCTTAATAATCATTTTAACCATCATTTTAGGCATTGTCACCAAGTCTTGCACTGAACATTCAAACATTAATTTGTTGTGGTAGGATTTTCGCCAGCAATGTCCAGAGATGCAAGCAAGGTGTCCCTTCATGTCACTTCACCTAAAGAACTCCCCCAAACAACTTCTCTTTTGCAACTTCATCTCACTGCTACTATAATGCTTGAATTTTCAGTTACTCTGCATGACAGCATAATCCTCTAATGCTTTTAGAACAGAGTTACTGAAAAGCGCTAACAGCAACTATTGCTCCATTTGCAGATCCTTTTCTGAAGAAAATCAGGAAACTACTAGTGCTCTACAGGTTGTGTTTTTTAAAGCGCAACACTCAAAATGTATCAACATGAGGCCCAATCCTTTGAACTACTGTTTGGTAACTCCAGAAGGTGTTTCTATCCAAAGCTCTACAGCTGCAATATCCAAGTTAGATCCAGAAGTAATCCAGTGGGTAAGTTCACTTCTTAGGAGAAGGTAAGAGGAAACAGCAAGATAGGAGACTAGACAATACACATCATCTCCTTGACCCTCAGGATCAAGGAAAACCACGTTTAACATCCACAACCTATATGGCACAATAGCCTAATGCTGTCCCACATCAGTAACAACTATGGAAAGTAGCTGCAGTGCCCAAGTCTACTGGTAAGCCTTCTTCTGTCCGTAAGTTCCCTCTTCAGCAGTTCTTTCAGGGAAAGTGGCATACTTGTCATGGAATAACCAACTGGGTCCCTATAGTTAGCTTATAAAATATCATTAGCACTGGCCAGACATTGAATTAGAAGCCAAGACACAAGACAGATGAAACCAAGACTCCTCATCCAAGAAAACTTTTTTTCCATAGACACCACAGCAGAAATCATGTAGAAACATTGGAGAAAACAAAAACCATGGCAAGTATTCTCTTTTTTTACTGTTCCTATTGAAACAAACGTGCCGTTACTTGGAGTCTCCAAGTTATACCATCACCAATCATAGTCCTATTAGGTACTCTGTATCTAGCCACATGCCCACATTACCCCAAATAGCCTCGATACTCCCACCATTCAGGAAGAACTAAAAACCAAACAATGCAATAGCTACATACGCTTAGAAAAAAGTGAAATTAAACTGATAAAAAGGTAAATTAAATCAGGTCAGCTCAGTTTCCCCTATAAGACAGTCGAGTCCTCGTATCTTTGATGAATGTGTCCCAAGATGTGATAAAGTGCATAGCACCATGACCCTTGATCTCTCTTTGACAGAAGTTGTCAGTCAAGATTCAAGATATTTTGTTATCCTACCATGTCTAACAGACTGTTCAAAACCCACAAAAAACCAGCCAGGCTAACAGGTATACTTGCTATTTTCAAGAGCACATGCTGATGACTCCCAGACCCTCAAACTGTAAACCTGACACTAAGCTAGAAAATGGCCGTTCAAATGAGGTTCCAGATGAAAGAGTTCCTAGTGCTTTGACATCAAAGCAAGACACCACACACCAATATACAGCTGAAAAAACACCAACATTTATCAGAATATGACCTATCCCAGACAACTTATTTTACAGACAGTCAGAAAACAGGGAGAACTTAAGCCCATCATGATTCTGAAGCAAGGAAGTTGCAGACTTTTAAAAAAATATATATCCATAAACACAATGAATACATCAGTGAAAAGCATGCTCTCAGTTCCCATCATCTAGACCAATCACATGGATTCAAATACAACAGAAGTTTTCACTGAAGAACACGTGCAATTCAAAGGCCACAAAATCCTCATTAAAGGTCTCCAGAACAGCTTCAGCCTCCCTTACTCCCCCTAGACTCCCTAAACATCTAGAGCTGCAAATCGCCTGTTTCATACTGGCTGCAAGAGCTTTGATCACGCATGCATCGCATTAGTAAATTCCATAAGCCAAAAGAAGACCATTTCTAAAACACAACATACCTGGAAGCAAAAGCGAGATCTATGTAGACAAAGCAAGTCAACTAAACAATGTTTTAGGGTTTCGTTTTGGTTGGTTTTCCGTTGGGTTTTTTGGTTTTGAGGCCTGCAGAGCCTAGGAGCTAACAGTATGGTCAATCACTTTATTGTTCTATTGTATAAAAGTGTAACCATAGACATTAAAAATATCTTAAGTATCCCTTTGAACTAGGAACCTTTTTAGAGCAACAGGCACAACTCCACTCAAGGTTTGAGAAGCAGCTGGTTCAAGTAAAAGATAGCAAATTTCCTGGGGTTGTTTTTGGTTTTTTGTTTTCAGGGTGGTTTTTTTTTAGCTTAAGTCTATAGTTATCACAAATTTTTGTTTTATTTCTAATTCAGTTTCAGTCCTAGTCACTGCAGTCTTCACTAGTCAAGACCTACAACCTCGTTTTACATTAGTTTGTCGCAGAGAAGCTATTTTAAGTTAATGACCATGCCCATTCTTCCATTAAAGTGGGGGTCTTTTTCCATCATGTACTTAGCACTCAAGGTTTTTTTTTTATGGCACTTTGTTTCACATTATGCTTATCAGCCCATGTAACACACTGCATTTTGCAACCAAATAGCCAGTGATCATTGGCAGACTTCCACGCCCCCTTTCTCAATACTATTGGAATAAACCAAGGCTCATTTGAATATGGATGGCAGCAAAAACCCTCTGCAACCTGCAAAGTCAAGTTAACCCGCTTAATTATGAGTGTCAAGTAGATTTATTACAAATCTCATTACACTTGAGTCATTGTTAGCTAGGATCACATCAGGTATCTCAGCCTTTTTGCTAGAAATCTGTATTGAAACACAGACTGAGGATTATCAAATGGCCAAAAGACCACTGGGTAATGGTCTGGATAAATGTTCTTATCTAATAAAACTACAAAAGAAAAGGAGACAAATAGAAGATTTCAGAGCAATCCTTTTAGCTACTTTTGGAACAGCATAAGTAAAATCAAGCATCAGTGGATGAAACATTATCATCAGCATAAGATGACTTACCTAGAAAAAGAAAATTACCTAGAAAAAGAATTATAACTTCACCTGAAAAAGGAATTTGCATTGAAGTGGCTCAATTTCACTTCTTCTTTCAATGAGTCTTAAACTGTTTCATAGTACAGCTTTATTTCAAGTTAAAGTAATGCTTACAGCCCTCTAAACTAACAATTTGGTCATCAACTTGTGATGCCACTGACTCCTGATAAACGCACAGCTGTTGGGCTGAGTATTTATACATAAAACAACTGACGTATTTCCATCTGGTCTTCATGACAAGAGGATGACTATATAGAATGGCAAATCACTACTGCTTCCAAACAAAACTCAGGGAAGAGGAAAGGGAAACTGCTGAGTTGGACTGCCCTTGACCCCTGACACAAACAGACAACTCAGCTGTCACTTTTGTTTTGGTCATTTGAGAAGCAGCAAAAAGTGTATCTGAAATGAGACACTCTATTCAGCTGAAGCTCAATCTAGTCCACGGATTTTTTTTTCCCCTTCCTGGAAAGAGATTTGGCTTGAGAAGGGGGAAGGGAGAAGGCAAGAATATAAGGCAAATTCCCAAGAGAATTGTAAGCACATTTCCATGGATAAGATTGATTTACCAGCTGGAAAATCTAAGTATGGAAGAAGGCAGCTCCAGGAGTCAAAATTTAGATGCAGGTTTTAACCATGCTCGTTATTCTTTTACATAGGGTAGCTGAACATAGACACAGATAGAAAAATCTGCTTCATTCCAGAGTGCGGGGGAGGGATCCTTGTTTTGCCAGATGGCTTATACAGGGACCACAGGAGGATTCAGGAAGGCCAAAGTTAGAAAATAAAGAAAAAAACTCTACATTGGCAATGACTGATACAGTGTTTTGTTGAAGGGGAGGAATGAGAATACTTCCTGAACAGGTAAGAAACAAGAACAATTACCATTCCCACACAGGAACAAGAAAAACAAAAGATACCATTTCCCTGCATATTATTGCCAGAGAAGATAAGGACAGAAGTCAAAGGGAAAGTGGAAAATAGTTTTCTACATCATCAACCAACTCATTCTTTCCATTCTAAATTCCAATGCCAACTTCCTCAGATTTCATACTCCTAAGTGATAAAATATACTCAAAACATCACTATGCTTACAGCCTGCTGCTTTTTAACTGCACTTAACCACACCAAGCTAGTTAACATGCGTATCAGTTGAGTCATTACCTGGCATTTATCAGTGATTTTAGATAAAGCAGTTGCAGTCCTTCAAATTTTACAAGTTTACCCAAACCATGCGGTTTGTTGCAAAAAGATACCAAGATCAGAAGTTGAGCAACATACACTCTTGGATGTCATACAACAGTAAAATCACACAACACAAGCATACTTTAGAAATTCAGTACTATCTTATAAGCTGACATAGTGGAAGCCACAACTGTTTTCTGACAGAGGTCAAACCACTGAAGAACTGTAGTGAAGCAAACCTTCAGTTAAACAATTCAGAACACCAACCAGCAATTTGCAATAATAGTAAATAACAGAGCCTACCACAAGAAGAATTTTGGGAATTATTTTGCTGATGTCCAAAGTACAGCTAGCCATTTTAGCACTGCTGATCCTGGCTGACTGCCTTTGATTAGCCCGACCTAATCTAAAGCTACTTCAGCTTTCTTCACAAAACTAAACCATTTCTTTGCTTCATCATTTAATTACTGTTTGCACTAGTGTTAGTTTTCATATGTGAAAAAAGGACTACCAGAGCTCTTGCAGATTCTTCTGAATCAGTTTATCACCATCCTCCAATTCAAAATCCTATCGCTTACATGTTACAGAATCCAAGGACGCTTTCTCCCAGATGCCAAGGAATAATGGGATTTTACAGTATTGGTTTATCAAGCAGAAACCATTTATAGCGTAGGTACATTAGGAGTTTACCCAACTTCTCTACATTTGGGCAGCAATACTCTGCAAAGTTGTTCTCTCTTGTTCAACTCAACATTTTACAGCTCTTCATCTATATATCTCAGAAAACAGATCCAGAAAACCTTCTGAAACAGCTAGTTGTCTACCACTAACTAGGCCACAGATGCTGGTTTGGGAGAGATGTCACTCCACTTCGAAAAAACCTCTTTCAAACACTTAAGTTTTGGTCACAAAGTTTTACCTTGGAGACAAAATGTGCAGGTTTACAATCTATTACAAAATACTAAAAAACCCACAACAAATAGCAACAAAATATTCATCATTCCTGGCTGCTGCACTTACACAGCTCAAAGTCTGAACACATGCATAAAATGACTTTACCCGTTCTTGTAAGTTACACAGATATTTAACCTGCAAGCCTGTAAAAAAACTGAGAAACTGAGGTATGCAAACAGTAGGTAGCTTATTCAATAAGATATTATTAAACTAAGAATACAAAGTGAGGTATTTTTGGCAAAAGGCAGTGAAGAAATACACACTTTAGTACAAGTATTATATTAATGATACTTCCATGAACTAGCCATTCATAGCAATGGGAATTTGCAGAATAAATTCCTTGTTTTAAATCTGTATGGTCCTAAAACTTTAAAATTCATGTCATGTACATCCTAAGAAACAATTTTTTTTTTTGCTATTCCTCACCTTTGTATTATAAATGCCTTTTCAACCCTCAGAGTTCCTTAGAAGAAACCACTTAAGTCAACAGTAACAACAGATTTAAGAGTTTCCAACACCAATAAATCGAACTTCAATTCTACTTAGTTTTCTGGGATTCGCCCAAATTTGAGAAGTAACATTTCATACTGGATGGACAGAAAAACATTTTTTTTAACCCAGGTCTCAAGATATAGATAAGACAATTGGCTGTTTTTCCTATTTGAAGTAAGTGCTATCATACATTTAGTCACGTTCAGTTGCACTGATAGACTGTAATTTGTGCTGTATTACTGTCGTGGCACTTTTTTTTTTTTTTACCCTCACCGTACATACACAATTCCACAACAAGCCCTGTATCGCATTTGATGCATCTGTGCAAACACCCTGGAAACTTGAGGGACACCAATTATAAGAAAAATCACCAGTCTGTCAAAAAAAGCAAAAAAGGAAGTAAACAGTAGATGTTAAGCTATTTTAGTATAACCTGACAGTACCAAGTTTTGCTTTATAGGCATACTACCTGAATAAATCAAGAAACTAATTTCAACAAAATTGTTTTCATTACTAACACCCAGATAGAAGAGACGAATTATGAACTATTCTTAAATAGTTGCATCACAATCTAAAGCAACAGGAAAGATTTGTTCTCCTACACAGACAGACAAAAATGCAATCCCTAAACAGGATGTTAACTACTTATATTTGTTCTGTACATGAAATTTACTTCAGGCACAAATGCAACTCAAGTCAGAATTCCCTGGGATCTTCTCCCTTTCTGCAAACACAAGAAGATGACTGCAACTTGAGGCCAAAATTCCTTGTTCTTCCTCCTCAGATTTCTCAGAGTTGTTTGGGGTTTTTTGTTGCCACAACTACTGAAAAGCAGGTGGTCTACAAAACCAAAGGGAGTCCACAGAAAACACATGCACGTTTTCCTAGAGGAAACTTGAGCATTAAAGACAGTTTTTTATGACAGATCTTCAGGTATCATGCACAATCTATTCATGTACTACAGCATTTAAGTCTTCAGCAGCAACCCAGAGCCTCTTCACGTTTATTTTTTTTCTGTTGTTCCTGAGGGTAAATATTGAACCTCCCAGATACATTCAGGCTTGTATAATGAGATCAGCAAAAGATACCACACCATCACCTGAACTGGCTCACAGTTGCCATCAAGAGGAAAAACCAAAAAAGTCAAGTGCCCTGCGTAATTTCCCTCTGCCACGCCCACCGCCCGCCCCGCCCCCCCCGGTACAAGCAACCTGAAATGCATTCTGCTTTTGAGCTGCTCGTCTGCAGAAAAAAGTGCAAGCTACATGCAAAGGAAGTAGAGAAAACCACAGAAAAAACATTCTAAAACTAAACTTACAAGTTTTATTTTTGTATCAGACATTTCTGCAGTTTCTCCATTTTCAGCACACTGTTCCTGGCAAACCTAACAACTCACTAAGCCCCAAACCATGATAAATGCAAACAAAAACCATGCCCTCAAAGGCCATTCTACATACTGTCAATCTCTACTTATCCACAAAAAAATTCAATCACTTTTCACACAGTATTTCTTACTGTAGGATACTTGTCTGAATGGACTGCTTCTCAAGAATTCTCCAATTCAAGTTTAGTCTCACTTATCATACTTTTTCTTCAGGGAAGACTCAAAGGCTCAGAGTCCAAATCAGCTATAGCAAACCAGAGCACATTAAGTTAGACTCTTGCATTTTTATATAGATACACAACTTGCATTTCCCAAATGAAAGCATACTGTAAGCAGCAGACTAAAGAAAGAGACAAAGCAAAAATAGTTTTATGTTTGAAAATATCTGTAAGAATAAGAGCTTCACTTAAAAGAAGATTTGCAAACAGACGTAACATTTTGCAACATTTAAGCAAAACCGGCTAACAGTTCAGAAATTGCCATTAACAGATGCATATTACATAAGTGTACACAGATTTGCAGATCCTTAAGATAATCAGCCTGGATCACTGAAGCTTTTAATAGCAATATTTGTGGGTATTGTTTGTATGTCATTAGTCTTTGCCAGGATAGAAGCAGTCAAAATACATTCAGATTGGGGTCATAAACTCACCACCAACAGTCAGCAAGTAGAAACAAGTCACAGGGTTACTCTACAAGAGGAAAATGTCCAAGGAAAACTGGGTAACGCCATCAGTTGGATAGTCTTAATCTATAAGACTATATTAACTGGCCAAAACCAGATAAAACACACATAATTGTCAGTATCAGCTTTATACTATCTTCCATTTAGCTCAGCATTCCTACATAGCTGTTTCAGATTTACCCCAATTACAGAGACGTCAGTATTCCTATTCTTTTCAAATTCTTTTATAAGACTCTCAACCGCTTAAATGAGTTTTTCCATTTGTAGCTTTTTGCTTTTTGTTGCTAGCCCCACATCTGCTTTCAGAATCCACTATCTTCAATTACTGATGCAATGAAGTTCGGAGTGGCTGAAACCATTCAGATTAAAAAGATGGTCCAGAGCAGCTGAACAGAAACAAAGCTTCTCCCTCATATAAGGGGTCTAATAAGGCTTGTTTTCCACACCATCTGCTGTCCTAAAGCAGAAAAAATAGCTGTTCAATGGATAGCTATCAAAAGTTTCTATCAATGGCTGCTTATTAACAGAAGCGATAGGATCCGAACCATTCTGATCCATGGCTCAAAACATAGCATCCACACCACAAGTTATCAGAGTTGCCAAAGCTGCTTCTTTGTTTTGATGTTACTGGTAACATGCTAAAGGAGTCCTGCTAACCACTCATGAAATTAGATGACTTGAAAAACACTACAGTGATCTTGTCCCGAGAAGAGATACTCCAGAGAACTGCTGCCCAAACTATTGCCAACAGATGAACTGGGTCATTTCAGAATCATATTATTGGGCACACTGAGTACAAAAAGAAATGGCATCCCCTAAATAAAACACACAGCCCTGGACAAAGCATTAGTTCCACTGTCATTGACACATCACTTCAAAGCTCATAGATATTTTAGTTACAAGATAGATGGCCATCAAGTATAAATATACTTTTTGCAGTATGTCTAATCTAACAATGCAGGTAGCAATCCCAAAGATTCTGCTTAGACCTAAACCGATAAATCCCAGTTTGGTAAGTTCGCCTCCCTGAGAGATTTAGAATGAGTTATCCTTGTAAAAGTTGCTTACTGCTTTATGTAGATATTAATATTTAAACAGATTCTGGAAGCGAAAAAATACCAACACAAGTTTATTTTTTAGCAGGCTGCAGCTTCCTTTGCTGAAATATAAACTAAGAGTACATTAAGTTGCTTACAAGCTGTGCAAAGTGACATATAATGCTGCGGGGAATTACCCAGGGAAATCTGGAAGTGCTTTAGAATAATCTGGGTATGTGCAATGCACCTGTCATCGCCAGGTGAAAAGTTCAGAATATGTTTGAGAAATTAATCTGAATTCTGCTGGTCACTGTATTCCATGCCAGTTATTTTACTCTGGTATATTAGAAAAAAAGGCTTGGCAGCAAGTGCAATGATCTTGCTGTAAGGATCTGCTTTTAGGTTAAGAGGATAGCATCACATAGCATAGACCATCATTAACACAAAGTTTATCCTTCGCTGCATGGAGTTAAGGAGTATTCTGCAGACTGGGCCCATAAGACAAGAAGCGAGCAAGCTCCTCCTTCTCAAGGATGACCTCAAATGAGCCACAGATTCAATCCTCGTCACCTCTTCCCTTCCCCTGGCTCTCCCAAGGGGAATGAGGGCAACCAAAACCACACATTGGGAAGTGCTGGTACAACAATTTCTAAATATGCTGAGGAAGTTGGAGGTAAGGTAGAAAGAAGGATTTCTGTAGAATCTTGACCAGAGACATTCAAACACTGTTTAAGTTACAGTACATAGCCTGAATCATTCTCAAGTCCTGGGGACTCTAAGTAGATTCCACAAAAATACTTATGAAGCCAGTATAAAAATCTGAGTCCCATTCGTTAGGATAAGAATTTTAACACCATATTTGAAAAGATTTTTCAGATGCCTCATGATAGATAAAAGTCTTCAACTATTCCAAGAAATCGATTTTCAAGCTGCACTACAAATTCAGCTATTTAGAACAGGAATTGTTTCAAGTATAGTGGAAGAATGTTTTTCCAGACATGGTGGACACATGTCATGATCAAGTTAGAACCACAGAATCATTATCTGAAGAGTTGAAAACAGTAACTTTCTACCATGTGCTATTAAAAAAACCCCACACATGCTCTGCCAAGACAGTCTTATGCCCAGCTGCAGAAGCACTGCAAACTTGCATGACATTTATTCTTTTTCTTATAGCCCAAATGTTACAGCCATTATGTCTGCATTTCCATTTTTTTAAGTTAATAACTCTCAAGACTAAGAAAAGCTTGAAAGTGTGAACTTAAAGACTGAAACAGAAAAATATTTCAACTTTACCATGATTTGGAAGAACCAATTAGTGATCTCAAAAAAAAAGGTTGCTGATCTTTACAGGAAACGAGAGTTTCTGAAGAGATGCATGACAGGAAGCATCAAGACTGCCACTGCTTAGCACAAACCTTGTGACATGCAGTATGGAGAACCTGGGTGACAGTCAGAGCCGTGGTGCTTAACAAGCTGCTGGTATGAAACAAAAAAAAAAAGACAAAATAAGAAAAAGAACATGTGGCCCAGAGGGATGTTACTAACCAAACGGCACTGAATCTACACTGCACCACACACTGCATCCATGGAGACTACCACAGATCTATTACTACTTGTTTAATTTATGACTCTACTAGACAGCTCTCAAAGGACTCTATACAGGATGTCTCCAGGGAGTTTTATCAGGTGGGGTTTTTTCTACCCTTTCAAAGAAATATTATAGTCCTGATGCTTTTCCTTAGCCCTCTAGTTTAGTTATGAAGTTCAGCATTTTTATTTTAAACTACAACAGCCCAAAACAAATCTCATTTAAGAGATTTAATTCTGCAGCTCTCAAACCCACCTGAACTGACAAAAAAGAACCTGTTTATTTCCATAAGAAATGCTGCATTTTCAGAATGTACTTATCCGATTATATTTATTGCCTTGCAACCAGCCAGTTACAAATTGAACCACAGCCATCTCCAAAAGCGATATCCCTTTGAGGTAAGATTATTTTGCTAAGCAGAGGTCTCCGAACAGCTGCAGCTCCAGAATGTACTTTAAAGCTCCCTTCTCTCTTTCAGGGTCACCTTTGTAAAGTCTGAGGGAGCCTGACCACTGTTTATACTTCTGCAGGTAATTAGTCTGGCTCCTTTCCCATGTCATTTATCAAGTTGTCAATTGTATCAATTACAGCACAAACACTCAGGAATACGGCCTGGTTTTGTTGGTTAGCTAAAGGAGAAATTTTCACATCAGAGGTCCAAAGCCAGTAAGTACCAGTAATTTGTTCTACTCTATGACATGGAAACCAATAGAAAATTTAGACTTCACTGCACAAGATTTCAAGCTCCGTATGCGTGCACGCTTGACAACACCTGGAAATCCAGTGTGAACTGAAAGTGTTGTAAACTGATTATACACTTACAGTTTTACAGCTTTTTGCTTTCAGTATTGTGGATTTTGTAGAGCTGAGAACAGAAAAAGAGCTACTAAGGACCGAATGATGTTCACATAGATTGCCACATACCTTTATTAATCTACATTTGGGACAATTATGCATCTGACTCAGAAGTAGTCATGAACAGGAGACACACTGCTGCTGTTATAGTGGCTGTATGCATACAGTTATGCTCACAGACTAGTGGAGTTATTTTAAACACCGATGTAAAGTACAGGATAGGCATGGGAGTAGCCATACTGGATTAGACTTGAGCTTGATCTGCTTCAGTAGAAGTTTTATAAAATCTATTTTAAAATATTGACAATTAAACTACAGTTAGAGCTTTCAAAGAATGTGGGGGGTTTTCAGGACATTGACTATTTCTCCAGAACTAGCAGAATGTAATCATTTTCCAATAGCACTTAACAGACAGATGAATTCCACACTCCTCAGCTTCCTCTCACTGCACAAAGATTTTGATCTCTTTTTGCTTTAATGCAGCTATACGATTGTGCATCAGAGCTAGCATCTTTGCAGTCAGGCCTCCTAGTGAGCAATATGAAACCAGCTTTAAAAAAAGACTACAGGATGCCACAGTTATGTGTTACAAGACCTTTTTTGGTTGTCAGAGTTGAACGTGCAGCTTCTGAAATGTTCCCAGCTCAGCCAGTCCAGAAAGCAAAGAGATTTTAAGAATTATACTTCGACTTCAGTAAGCTGATATTTATCATGGTGAGCCTGCAGTGGAGTCTATACTCCAGAGCATAGAAACTACGCTCCATTGTTGCCTGCTAACCTAAAAAATCAGTATTAAGTGAAGCTTTAAGTCTAAGAGATAAAGGTAGGTATAATTAAATCTGAAGTGTCACTAAAAGTGAAGACATACATCATATCCAAGCAACTTCCTGTATTGTAAGTTTTAAGTTAACTCTATACATTGTTACACTCAGAAAAATTCTGACATATGGAAATACTATTTAGCACCCCACTACTTCCTGTAATAAAGTGATGACCAGTTGGATTATCAGTTTCAGAGTGCACTATAGTATCTCATGGTTCACATTCGGTTATGACATTATATTTGTTCTCAACTGGTTTTTTCATTGCTACTGCCTGCATAAAGAAAAATCCATTTTTAAGTCAGAGCATTTGTACACTACACTTGGTCTATAGTTAACAGTCTGCAACAGAATGGCACAGGTGTAACCTACACCAGTTTATTACTCAGAAGATTTATAACTAAAGGTAACCAAATTCACATTCAGCTTCCCCTCAAAGCAGTAAGGAGTACAACATACTCTTCTTGCACTACTTTCACATCTCAAACTCATTTCTTACTCCCAAAAGTTCTATCTCGCTTAGAGACAGCCCTCAACTTCCTTTTCCCCTTCAGCAGCTCACATTAAGCACAATAACCTAACACTGCACTGATGCCAGAGTAAGAATGACCAAGTGACATACCAGCAAGAAGATGCATTCATTAACTGTAACTACTGACCAACCTGCCCTTTCTGTCAAACAAATACAAAGGACAGAAGTGATACAGCACATACCAGTCAAGCAGTACAGTTCTCCAACACACACAGCTTACCAGGGATGCTTTTTCAACTACTTTAAATATCTTTCTAATAACAGTTTCTAAATCATGCTTTCTTTAAGGGAAGACACTGTCCAAATGAAAGGAGGTAAGTCTTCAAATTTCCAGCAATACACAGCTCAAAAGAGAGGCCAATTTACCTTCCATACCATCAAGTGCACTTTTGTATTTGAAAAGTCACTAATTTGAATGACAGAACACAGAGCAGTAATTCTAGACACAAAATTTTGCAGTCCAGCAAGTGACTGCACCACCCTGTATTGCTCTGTAAACCAGAAGTTAAATGACAGTCTTGATTTAAAACCAACTCAAAGTGAAACAGTGACTCGGAGGATGACACCCCTAAGATTTGGTTTTTACAGTCAACTATGTGAGTCTTGATACCTTTGGCATAAGAGTACTACTTCACATAGATTAACTTAATGCAACAGGAAAAGGCATCACATTTTAGCCACAATGTTACCTGACTGGTACAGAGGTGACAAAAGACTCACTACTCAGAAACATAATTCAAGAGTAACCAGTAACATGATTGTAGAGGAAGAGTTATTTTAAGTTAAAACATAAAACAGTGGCAGTAACCACTTTTGCCACCTTCTACCTAAAGACCATTAAAGCAGTAAGCCTAACCAGTACTTCACTCAATTTATGAGATGTGCTAATGACAACAGCAGGAGGCACACTTGACTGAGAATAACTAGAGTTGAGATGAATATATACAATGGGAATAAAAGTATTTGAAGGCTAACACTACGCTAACAAATTCCTTGCAGTAACTGAAGCTGAGGACCGGCCCTAAGCAGTTGCTGCTGAGCTCTTCACAGCTCCACTACCCTCATGGCAGATATTTCACATTTAAATACCTGCATCCAATATTAAACTAGGTTCAGTTACAATTTGCTTTGTATAGACAGGCCACAAAGTAAACTAGGATAGTCTATCAGTAACACCTTTGTTAGGATTTTGTTACACACCTATAAGCAACCTTGAAATCCTCAATTCCTCCAAATCAAGTCTTCCCATCTTCCACAGATCAAGAAAAAACGGAGTCTTGGCCAGGACCTCCCTTACTAGAGATAGTAACACCACCATTAGGTCGCCCATAGAATTTCAGCTCTTTCTCCATCTATTTCCTCCACAGTTCAGTACATCAAGCATAAGGGGCATTACAACACAGTTCAAGTGCCTTCTTAAGGATGTGGAGCAATATTCTCCAGAGTATCATCAGCAACTTGGGAACCCAAGCTGCACTTGATAAACAGCACCCAAACTCCCTTTGAAAGGAAGCATATTGATATTCTCAGATTTTACACTTTATCATTACAGAGTATATACTTAAAAATTAGGTACAGTGGCATTATTCAGCATTAAAAAGTCATTCTGCCAGAGACTGTCACAAAATATCCTGTGCTGTCCTTGATCCACAAGATTCCTCCTACAGAATTTGCTCCAATATTTAAATGCCGTAGTTTAACTGAGATGAAAGCAGCTGACATCTTGCTTCCTTCCAAACAGCAGAGATTTTAAAGAAACTGAAGCATTTGAGGTATGCTAGAAAAGCCTTAAAAGAACATACACCCAAAGACTCTGCAAAAGTACAAACTGTTCTCTCCCCATTCTGTTATACATCTTGCAATCAAGAACTGTGATACACTTTTATCAACCTTGGACAAGCCGGGAGAGGAACAACTTAGTCTGCATAATGATGCTAGGCAGCCTCATTCCAGCAGGACTACAGTAGCCCTGTTGAGAAGACTCTAGGAGAGGTTGGACACCTAGGATGCCTACACTTGCTAGCATGAATACAGAGAAGAAAAGCTCTTCTATGGCTAAGGAATCTTATTTCCAGGCAACTCAGTTCTCGTTGGTGTAGCATAGCATAGAAGAAAAATCATTCATGTTTCTCTAATAAAATAATTATGCTTTGAAGGTTCAATCAATCCTCAAACCATGGCATTCTGGAAAATCAATGACACCTAGGTTTCAGTCCATCTTTCTGAATCCAGATTGTATTTTGATACAAATCACATATAATGAACATTACTAACCTGTCAACAATTATATTTTCCTATATAAAGAGGAGGATGTACCCATCATACCAACAAATATCAAGTTCCTCCTTTTATTTCTAGATGCAAACAATAAAACAGGACTTAATCTTAGAATATTCTACTGACTGTAGAGAGTCTCGCTCCTTTAGCAAATACTTTTAAGGGCTGTAAAATGTATAACTTTGTTTCAAACTTGCCATTTTGTGTGCAGTCTCCTGAAAAGAAGAAAGCTACAGCCTTCAGAATAGTTTAATAGTTAACCTCCAAGAAAGACTTTCCCCTTACGAATATTTTTATTCATGCTTTCTGCAATCTGTCATTTTAAATACTACTCATTAAATTCTTCAATCATTAAATTCTTCAATCAATTGAAAGCTCAGCAACATGGCCTTTATAAATGAGCTGCTTTATTAAAGTACTTCAAAGAAGGTGCCTCTTCAGACAGTTTGTCCACATAGTCCTGATGATGATTAAGACACTTCAACAGAAGCAATGTTAGCAAAAATTGACTGACGCCAAGCTGACATTAGTTTCCGATCAGTAAGTAAAGTGTGAAGATTGAAACAGATTTCAGGGGTTAAATACAAACTCCAAAATTCCAAAGATTAAAACTTCAAATAAAAGTCGTATACTTTTTGTGGATTATTAATCTCCTTTCTGTTTAAACTGCATGTGAAAAGCTTAAGCAGAGCCCAACACTGGATCATTTCACTTTTTTAATTTAAAATTAATGCTCAAAAGACCATCACAGCAAGTACATAGCTAGCACAGAGGAGTGGGGCATGCTTAAGGGTCACAAAAAAAACTGGAAGCTTACTTCCACAGTCAGTAAGTGTAGAATAATGGCAATAACATCATCAACCAAGCTACTTGTAGAATGCTTGAGCAATCATCCAAAAGCAAACATGAACACAAATCAAGAGATCTCTTAATAAATTCTCTCAGTTTGACTGGAATAGATATAAAAATGCTTTTGAGGGGAAGAAAGTTTTGGTACAATCACTGCAATCAAACATTCGTGAGCAGTGCTGCTTAAAAACCCCTCAAAGACTTCTAGGATTTTGACCCAATGCTCTTTTGTCTGCCCTAAATTGGATGGGAACACACACAACAATAAAGCCATACTACATGAAGCCCTCTATAAAGTGCGCCAAAACCCAACACTAAACAGCAAGCACTATCCTTTTAATTTAATGCTGAGGCTTTGAAAACAAACTAGTACACCAGGTACTTGTTACTGGTACTCCAAGCTCTTCCCACTTCTAAGGTTGTTGCACAGCAACTTGTGTCTTGGTTATACAAGCTCTGACTCGCGTGGAACTAGAGGTGTTCCTGCCATTGTTTGACTGGTCTTCTAGAGAACTCTGGCTCTGCTCAGGCCAGAAACTTGGTAGAAGAGTCACGTCTTAGTCCAGTTTAATCCACCGGTCATTTGGAACAGTTAAACTTCAGGGGTTTTTTAAGGCTTCAGAAAGGCGACAGTTACTTTCTTCCCTTCCTTGTGCCTGTTACAAAGTGTGAACCCTAGAACTTCGAATGAAGAAAAAAAAAAAAGCTTTGCAAAACTAAACAATGTGACGCATTCTAGGGTTACTTCCTACAAGAATCCACTGCCACAAACATAAGAAGTGTTGGTGAAATTAACAATTTAGTATTTTTTCTAAGAAAAAAAACTAAACAAATTTTGAAAAATTAAGACTAAGTCAAGTTAACATTCACTTACACATTTTCCCTCAGCCTCCCTGAAGCTGCGTACAAGTATTTTAACAATCCTCCAAGCTACCTTTTGGAGGCGTAAAATGCAAGACACTACAAGAGACAGAATTGTAGTACATTTTCTGATGACAAAGCTAAAAATTTATTTGGAGAGTAGAGTATTTAAAAGAATTAAAAGGCAAACTGACTCCAAGGAAAGGCTGCACTTTACTTCTAAAGGAGTGCATCAGGTAAGGTCTGCAGTTCCCCATCTGAATAAAGGAGACCTCGAGTTGATGGATTTTACCTCCTTCAATCACACAGCCTAGCACCTGGGAGAGTGACTATGCTTTGGTAACTCACAATTTTTATTTGTTTTACCTGCAGCTCGCACCACGCGACTTCCACAGTGGTATCCGTATCCAGTCCTTTATACACAGTTTTGAAAGAGCCTCTTCCAATCTCGATATCAAACTTCAGGAAGCGGCCATCTGGGGAGATGCCCACTGCCTTGGTCTCAAGCTCTTCGATGTCTTCCTGCTGTGTTCTCCGCTCCTCAAATTCCCGGCTGGCAGCTGACGTGCTGCCAGCCACACTGGTGGGGGGTAGCGCAGTTGCCTCGTCCTCCTCCTCCTTGGGCAGCAGCGGGGCGGCATCCTTCGAGGCAGGGGGCTCCTGAGCAGACTGTCCTTCGAGGGGAAGTGGGGCAGGCGGCGGCGGCTGCTGCAGCAGCGAGGGGGCCTGTGCGGCGCTGACAGCGATGCAAGAGGTCCGGCTGGCACACTCGGGAGGAGAGACCAACGGAGCGGCGCTGCCTCCCGAGACAGGAGCCGAGGGCGCTGCGGGCTGCAAACTGGGTAGCTCCAAGGCCGTAGCGTTGGAGTCGCAAATCACGCTACGGCGGAAGAAGCGGTGCTCGGTGGCTGCCGCCCCTCGGCTGTCCTTGTCCATGGTGTGGCGGCGGCGCCGATACTCCTCACTACGGCCTCCGCTCCCGGCTCCGCCGCCTGCTCCACCGGCTCCGGAGGCTCCGTGGTCGGCGGCAGCGGCTCCTAGCTTCTCCCCGATGGAGCTGTCCGAGCTGGAACCGTTCTTGGGCGGCGGCGGTGGAGGGACCAGGAAGCGAGGAGCCGGGGTGCCGCTGTCTGCGGCGCCCCCCGACATCATGCCCCGGGGGAGCGCTGCTAGGGCGAGGCGGCGGCGGGGGAGGGGAGGCGAGGGAAGGGGCCGGTCACTGAGCGGGGAGCGCGCCTGTCCGCGGCTGCCTTTGCAGCTGCAACAGAGGAGGGTCCCAAGGGCTCCTTATGGCGGAGCTGGGAGGCGGNTTCCGGCGGAGCTGGGAGGCGGCTGCTGGGAAGGCTGGGCCGGCGGGGTGGATCCCCGGTCAGTGTCTGCATCCATCCTGCAGCGGGGAGCCGGGCACCGGGGCCGACATGGAGCACCAGGAGCGGAGATGGGGCGCGGGGATGGGGGCGGCGAGGGGAAGAAAAACCCAAGCACCGGGCCCGGGCGGGGCGGGAGGCGCCCTAAGGCAGGCCCCCGACTAGGGAGAAGC